>JAJHJD010000005.1:4200000-4662781 GCA_020883615.1 Fusarium virguliforme
GGAACGAAGTTCGCATGTGGCTTTCTTCGATGCCTTTGCCGGTTAGAGGGAGCCTGATGAAGCACCATGGATTACTTACCTCGAAAGTTCATGTACGACTCGGGAGTAACCTCCAGGCCGGCCGTCTCTCCTGCGATCGTCTTGAGAAGAGTCGAACAACCAGAGCCAGGAGGTCCAAGCACAAGAAGCAATTCACCCTGCTCCACCACACCCTCAAAGTTGCGGAGAATGTCAACACGGCGCTTCTTGCGCGAACTCAACAGACTGCCCAGGGACTTGACGAGGTCCAGAGGATAATCAACAACGCTCTTTTGGTGTTCAGCGCCCGTGCCCCATCCAAAGACGCTCAGGTCCCGAAAGGCGACGCCAAGGCTGCGAGGCGGCGCAGAGTCTGGCTCCGACTCGTCGAGCCGGACAAAGGCCTTTACCCACGCGCGGGGGTCAAAGCTGGTCGAGTTGGGGTCGAGGCGCGTGCCGGGCTGTGGGCAAAAGGCGTGCAGCTCCGCGCCGGCTGTGGTAGAGGCTCTGGTCAGCTGTCGTGCGAGGGCCTCAATCTCATGGTTCATCGGGCCGTTGTACGAGGAGGAGCTGCCGACTGCGGTCTCATCCTTGACGCTGACGGCTGTCGATGTGCCATCCTCGTGATGATCGGACTTTTCGTCCGGGGTCAGACCTCCGGGGGGCTTTTCGTCGTCAGGGGCCATGGTGAAGGCCGAGGTGAATGCTGGGGATGTGATGATTACAGAGGCTGTCGGTGAATGCCAGGGCAACCAGGGAGATGTCTTCTTAAGGATGAAACCATCAACAAGCCTGTGCAGTATTGAATCTTGAACCTGGGGATCTGCAGTCAACAAATAAGGTTGACAGGCCGGGGCTCCGGGTCCGAGAAAAAAGTCCTGTCCAAGCGGATGAACTCGATGTAAAGGGAACGGCGTCCGCGGAGGAATCAACACGCGCCGCGAATCCACATGCGCGAGGATTTTGCTGCCTTAGGTTGCGAATCCTCCTTTTCTTGGTTCCTTTGTTGTGAGTCGCGCCGAACCGACGGAGTCGGGGGTTATGTTTGTTTGTATGGGGACCGGGGATCCACCGGGAGCCCGCGGAGGCCGGAGCCAAAACCGCTTTCTCGGGGGATTATTAAGGAGCTGGTTTTTGCCGCGGGCTGCGACAGGTTCGCTTAGAAAAAGGCCTCGTTTTGTTGGTCTTGATTGGCGAGGCCGGGCTTGTCCGTCAACTGCCGTCGTCAGCTATGGCAACACTCCGACGAATCTGTAGAGATCAGTGACGTGTCTGGGCAAAGAGGCAGCAGAGGATCTTGATTCATGACGTAGAATGTCGTCAAGTGGGCAGGTCTCGTTAATCGCCGAGATGTTTTGCTTATTTCGTGTGAACTGGCCAGTCACGCCACTTTGCGTCGGTTGCAACTGTCATCTCCAGCCCGCTTATCACATACCTTGTACTTGGTAAGAATCTCGTGCTTTGCATATCTCTAAATGTGCCAAATGTGCGACTGTCGCTCATGGGCCTCAGCGTGGCTGTTGGTGTTGTTACCAATGCGGTGGTGTACCGCGCTGTCTGCTCAGATGTGAGCCACTGCTCACCAAGACACCGTCACACGGCCATATAGTCAGGCCATGCTTATCAACCGTCTTCAGTGCTGTCTATTGAAGTCTCCCTGGTTCGGATCGAGTCGTCTTCTTTTCCAGCAGCTAAGTTGGACGCGTTGGAGACGAATAGGGGCTAGGGGCAGGTCCGCTGTCTTATGAGTATCTCTGTATCTGTATTTAACAGTTGAAGGCGAATGCTCCATTCACCGTGAGCTTCTGTGAATGATGTCCTTGGGAGCCAAAAAAGATTCGGGATTAAGAGATGGGCTTGCGTTGTGAATTGGGCTTGTCGACCGGAGCTGTAGGGTAAGTCTGTGCACCCCCTGGCCGGAGATGAAGGTGATGGGTGTCTGGAGCGAATGGCAACCTGTCCATCTTAGTGGCGGGTGGTTGTGAGTTTTATTAAACCTGTGTCCATGAGTAATGAAAGAGACGAATGTGTTCATGCGTTGGGGTTGGAACGAATTCAAGGTTGCTTCAAAGGATTCCCCCCTTGAGCAATATTGACCTAAACTCCGTGATCAAAGAAGATTGTTCACTATTGTTATTTAATCAGACACGGGCAAGCCTTGAAGTAGATGACAGAATGCCGACCGGAACCTGCATCAGTTTTGTTTAATCGCATACATTTCGTTCTTGACACGATCATTGCAACTATAACTGTCCGACTTAATCGTATTATTAGTGGCTGGATTTTCTGCGGCCATGAATCAATACGGTTCCCCAACGAATAGGCGTACTACCGACAACTCACGGCCTCAGTTGCTTCCAAGTTCATATGGAACTCACTTCAAGCCCATGGAACTCTTCTCAAGTCACATGTCGTCACATCCGGGAACGTCCAATAGGATCGCCGATTGACGCCCCACTCAGAGCCGAGGTATCTCCACTTTGCTAATCTCAGGGTCTAGATTGAGCCGAGGAATGACGTTTATCGCTTATGTATGCCATCTCCCCCTTGCCTTGACACCTTCATTCATTGCATCTTCATACTCGATATCATGTCTCCGACCCTCGCTGAACAGGTTGGCGTGGAGCAGCTGGAAAAGGGAGAATATGTCTCCAAGGCGCTCCCAATCCGAATGGGCAACTCCATGCCCATTGCCTACGGAGGTTGCACCGCAGGCGTTGCCGTGAGCGCTGCTTGTGCAACCGCGCCTTCGACCATGGCGCTGTACTCCCTCCTCGGACACTTTCACGGCCCTGCTTCAACAGACAGGAAACTGCACTGTAGTGTCACCAATACCAGAGAAACCAGGTCATTCGCCACTCGACGGGTTCAAGTCAAGCAACAGCAGGCGGATGGCACCTTTCGCGTCTGCATGGAACTCATTGCCGACTTTCACATCAAAGAGCCTTCGACCCTCACTTACACGGAGCCACCAAACCCATGGCCCAAACCGGGAAGTGACGGCTGCGCCAACATGGCTGAGCACGTGAAAGGGCTGGTGGCGGACGGGAAAGTCGCGAAGCAACAAGCCGACGAGTTCCTAGAGTCCTTTTCGGCTTTCGAGACCTTCTTTGATGCTCAATACTGTCTTGATGGGATTGCAGGTCAGAACATGGGGGGTTCCATCAAAGAAATGGTGACAACTCAGGACGATCGCCATATTACCGCAAAGACATCAGCAGAATGGCAGCGCGCCAGGGACAGGCTCGAAACACCGGCCGACAACATGGCAGCCTTGTCGTTCCTCATGGATGGCGGCCTATCGTTCCTCCCGCTGACCCACAACCACCTCTGGTTCGACGACGTGACGGTCTGCTCGAGCCTCGACTTTGCTCTGCGCATCTTTGCCCCAGAGATAAATTTGTCTGAGTGGCATTTGAAGGAGCGCAAGACTTTTGCCGCTGGAAGTGGGAGGACGTTTGCTGAGGGAAAGCTATGGGACGAACACGGCAACTTGGTTGCGTCCATGAGCCAGCAGTCTATTCTACGGCTCAGGAAGGGTGTTGTGCCAAAGCTGTGAGAGGGTTCTCATTACTGTTTGATAGACTGTATGGAATCAGTGGCGATATGATGATTAGAGGGTAGAAGTCGCCTCTGAGGCAGTTGTCTTTTGGGTATAGATGTACTAGAGAAGGATGCATCATGGGCGGCCGACAGCGCATAAAGTCATAACATTCATAGCACCCCAAGCGCGACTCGAGTTGCGATCGCAATTATATAACTCGTTTTGTTTGATGGACCCTGTTGTAATCTCGGAAAACAAACCCGTTTCAGCTTTATCAGTGCTGCAGTAGTCGTTTCAGATCTGAATGAATCGACCATTGGGGTGGGCTCACCGTGGCAGGCAAAACCTGGGCTGACCCGCCCCTGCTGCGGGAAGAGGAAGTGCCCGGGCGGTTGTGGAGGAGCTGTGGCCATGACTGACCCTGCTAGCACAGCCTCAGGCAGGTGAGTTTGGATCAAGTTGACCTTGGATACTTTGTAGCTAGTTGATATACATGCCAAAGATAAGCTCTTGCGAGAGTAACCAATCAGGCACAAGAGCTACCGACGAGTTGGGTAGAAACAACTCTTGACACGAGAGTCGAAGCCATCCACAATTTCCCCAGAATTCGACCCTCTGCTCGCGAAAACTAGACTTGATCTGTGTCCCTGGCTCAGAATCAACCACTCTCGCAATCTGCACGGGCCATGTAGGGGGTTGCATCGGCCACTGCGCCTTGTTCCTCAAGGATGTTCAGCCCTGGGATGCATCTGAACGCCTTGCTCCTTCGAGTCAGGGGTCTCGGAAATAGAAGATTACGCCTGATAACCGGGCGATCTACCAAGCAGATTCTGTCAAGGGGAATCCACCGCTGACGCCAAGAGGCTCGGGCATCCAATACTCATCTTGACATTAAGGGTCACTGCCTCATTGGATCATGTCATCAGCCGATTGTCGCAGAGCCAACCGCATTCACCGTAGGAATCAGATCCCGGCAGACCCTGGGCCATAATAATGCTCGACCGCGCCATCCTCCCTTCCTTCTCAGATGTTCCATCATCCATTCTCAAAGATCACCGCCATTATCGCGTGAAGCCATGCACTCGCTCTCTCTCCTCCTCGCCCTCGCCGCCGCGGCCTCGCCGTCGTGGGCCACGAGCTGCGATTACGAAGGCGGCTTCTCGGTCCGCCGACCAAAGGAGTGCGGGATAGACACGGTCAAATGCAAAGCCGGCGCCAGCCAGAGATGCTGCCCCCAGGGCTTCTCCTGCTACTACACGAGCCCGGACAGAGGGGGCAATGCCTATTGCTGCCGGGGCAACGACGACTGCATAGACTACATCCGGAATTACCCCCAGGTAGGCATCGGCTCTTTTTATCACGAGGCACCGTCTTTTCGAACCTCCCTAATCATTCTCAGTGCGCGTATGGAAATCGGACAATCTGGGTGGGAGAGGGCCGTGATATCTCACAATCATTCTGCTGCGACGCTGGCTATCAAGGAGTGATTCGAAGCGACGGCGTGGGCGCCGCCTGTTCGCAAGGCGAGTCAATGGGGCCCAAGGAGACGAGAGCGAGCCAATACGACGGCTACGAGGCCACTTGCGCCGACACGAGCGCGACCGCCGATGCGACGAGTACCGATGCGACGAGCGCCGGCGCCACAAAGACCGGCTCCCAAGAAGCGACAGGCACATCCTCGTCTGATGCCTCGTCAACGACCGAGGCGGATGATGGCGATTCTGCTATCGGCGGAGGCGCCATCGCTGGGATCGTGGTAGGCAGCATCGCCGGTGTCGGAATGCTTGCCGCGGCAGCCTTTTGGATGTTTAGACGGCGAGCGCAGGGTCCGCAAGGAGAGCAGAAATCGGCATATTCGTCGGTTGAGCTCGGTGGGGGTTCTGAGGCCTTTGCCAACCGTTATGCTGGCGCTGGATATCCCCCAACAGAGTTGGATTCGGCTCAGATGCACCCTCAGGAGCTGGGGGGAAAGGAGATACAACGAGGAGGAGACTCGGGTGGTCCTCGGGCGACATAGCTGGCGGCCAACTTTATCAACTGTCCATAGACTGAATTTACGATACCCAATCCCCTACTTTGGCTGTATCGAGCATGCGAGTGATGCTCGCTCTTGACAGTTGGTGCAAAGATGTAGCTGAAGTGGTTTCTTCGTCCTTGTCTGAGGGAAGAGAATAACTGGGGTACGTCAATGGCTGGCAAGGTCCCCAAGCCGTAGGATAATGTGGTCTGTTTGGATCAAGCTGTCTGTTCTGAGGACCTTGTTTGAAGTGCAGTCTGCCACCCTCGGGATAAGTGATAATATGCCACGGATAGACCAATCCCCTGAGCGGCAGCCTTGATTCTTCCACCCTCTCATAGCTCCGTGTGCAATTAATACCTAGCTTCCGCTGCCGGATCCTGGTATACTGATAACTTCAGTTGGTTGACCGGGATCAGTACGGTCCAGATGAAACATCATAGTAGAGCGTTAATAATACTCGAATACCATTGTCGGCATTCTGTGGCAATGTCTCTGCCTAGAGGGGTCTGTCAACGTTACAGAAGGATCGAGGAGTAGATTTAAGGTCTCTCCTGAACGTATAGCGCTCTAGCTTGAATGTTCAACTCCTCTCCGAATCATCAAAATCATCCGTCAAGTCAGGTAATCCCCCAATCTCTTAGACTCAAGGGTCCCCTTCCGGAGACCAGTCATACCAGCCGATGTCAACCTCATCAATGACGCCCCACTGTTCGACAAACTGCCTCTTCTTCTCCTCCAGACCTTCAGTACACAGGATCTCGTAGACCGTCCTCCACGCGCTATTCACGGCGTCGATGATCCAGGCATGGCCAGAACTGAGCGCCTCACCGGCAAAGTGCATATGGCCTTCGGCAGCGGGACGCATTAACCACGGCATGATGCTGCTGAACTGGCCAGGGGTGAACATGGCGAAGCCGCCGTTCGAGTAGGCCGAGCCGTACCAGTCGTAGGCGTGATGGCTTTCAAACTCTGATAGGAGGAACTCGTACTGCCGTTCAAGACTGCGAGGTCCCTCAGGGTGATGTTGACCAGGATCTCGGTGGTCTCTGGCTGGGGGTTGAACTGATAGAGGTACGAGCCAAGGCGAGACGAGTCCTGGCCCCAGACGTAGCTGGCAATCATGGTACCGGGCGCTCCTTTGACGTCGACGCCGTATGAAGGATACACGCAGCGGCGGATGGGCAGGTCCGTGTAGGACTGACCGCCTTTGAAAGACCCAGTTGGGAGGCTCTCCCACCTGTGTTCCAGCTTACAGTCGGGGACTTACCATCGGGTCTTGAACTTGAAGCCGATCTTGCTTGCAGAGACATAGCTGCAGGATGTCAGCCAAAATGCATAGCTGAGTCTAGCTGAAGAAGCTGATTTAGTGGTGCACTCACTTGAGCGTGCGGATTGCGCTGCTTTGGTGGTAGCCAATGTCGAGTTCCGTCATGTCGATGACCTGTAGGGCGCCCAGCGGGACCGTCGAGATGACATGCGCATAGTCGTACTCCTGATCGTTATTGACAATAATCTTGAGACCATTTCCAGAGTTTCTGCTTATGCCGGTGACCCTCTGGCCCAGAACAGGCTTGTTCTTGAGGATGAGAGTCATGCCCTTGGTCAACATGTCCATGCCGCCGTTGATCATGGTCCACTTGTCCACGTCGGCGCTGTTAAAGATCCATTCCTCCATGACGGCCTGAGACATGGAGTACATGTTATAGTGACCGGTGGCGTCGTTGACCGTCTCCATCCAGTCGACCTCGTCGTTGGAGAAGCCCTTGCTCAGGAGGAACTGCCGGACAGACATGGAGTCGTACTCCATCAGGAGGTTGAAACCAGTATCAAAGTCTGCCGATAGCGCGTCCGTCATTGTCTTTACCTGATCTGCCCAGACGTCGGATGCCGATTGGACGTCAAAGGTTGCGTTGAACAGAGGCACGTCGTAGCGTTTGGCGGAAGCCGAAGCGGGCTCCTGCATCAGCGCCGTGATGTCGTTGAACCACCTGAATGTGTTGTTTGCCGTGAAGATGTATGGATTTTGAACCACCTTGTCACGGTCCGACACTCGTTGGTTGATGTAGGGGATGAGGCTCCAGGGCTTATCGCCAATGACACGGTCCATGTAAGTCATGGGAGGAAAGCGCATCGCTCCAACGTCCTACAGAGCAACTCAGCCGCCAAAACCTCGACTCAGGTCGAGGCCACTCACATAGTAGTCGTAGTACGCAGGATCGCTGGGCGTAGACTTGTCCCATGCCTCCTGATCGAAGCGATAGGTGAAAACTCTCCCACCTATGCGATCAGAAGCCTCGTGGATGTCGTAGTCGATGGCGAGCGAGTCCAGCAGCATCGCCGCATACAAACCTGCCACGCCCGCACCTATAATCCCGACCTTGAGGGGGTGGTCTTTGGGGCTTGGGACTCTCTCGTAGTTCTTGTAGTTGGAACCGCCGACGATCTTTCGGAAGAATGCGGCGCGGGGATTACCAGCAGCGAGTTCACCATCATTGCCAATGTTTTTCTCTCCCCTCGGGACGTTCTGAGGCTTGGGAGAGGGTAGAGCGAGCGACTGTACCAACAAAAGGGTGGCAAAGAGTGTATGTAAGTTACAGAAAGGCATGGTTTTGGCTTGTAATGGCCGAATAGTGGTCTGGTCTAGGGCGTATCTGGCCTTCCCAAGGGCGTAATCGTCACGGGGGTGACAGTTTGGCCATGTATTTATAGATCCAGGACTGGCTCACAGTCATGGCAGCAAAGTGGAATCATTCATTGGTATCAGACAACTCCCACTTTGGTCTCCAAACAAGTCACGAAATCGTAGACTTGCATGTGAGCGGCGTCAATATTCAAGCGACATTCCTCGCCCGTCCATAAGTCAGTTAGTAGTCTGCAAGGCTCGGGCCGCCATCAAACTCAATCTCTGAAGCGAGCAAGCCGGGGAGGGGAACCTGGTGTTGAACAACAAGACCCAAGCACAAAGGACGCCATGCAAAGCCACCATTGCTCTTGGCTTACAATACTGCACGGGGTGAACGTCTCCCGATCTTCTTTGCGACATCCGGTGCCTCTTCATTATCTTAGGAAGCCCCCGTCCCCAGTCGAGGGCTGACATCCACCTCTTTGTCTTTCTCTAGCCCTAGTCCTACAAGCTTTTCGGATCCAGCCACGCTGTTGCTAGTAGACGCCAGGAAACGTTCCAAAAACGACCGCTTCAACCTCGAACCTACAGCTTCCCACGAGAAACCTGGTCACTCTTCCACGGCATGGGGATTGTTGATTGCTGTGATTCACTAACTTACCTGGCGTGACTTGCGAGCTCAAGCAGTTGGGAAAACCTTGGTGAAAATCGAAGTCTTCTGTATCGACCGATTTCTGTCGAGTCGGTCCGGAAGCTTAGAGCGTCCCTATTACTTCAGACAAGCACAACGGGCAGTGAAACCGCCATATCAAGGGACAAGAGATGCGTTATGATGATTTGCAGGGCCATCCCGGCTGAGACGATTGTCAGCTATCTAAAGTCGGCACAGCAAGCCACTCGGACTCCAACCTGAAGTTTTGACGCCAGTGTTGGAGCAAAGCTTCTGCCACCCCGCTCCATGGCCGCGGTTATCGCAACGGCTTGGATCGAAGAGTGGTCAATCGCAGCCTTCAGTGGCGTATGGCGCCGCCAAGCTCAGGTATGAGTGCATGCATATTGCGCGTCTGCAGGCCTCGACTTGCAAGCCCCTCTTCCTCCTTTCTGCTGATAGAAGGCGAGCCAATCCATGGGTATCGGGCTTTGCTCACACTCCTTCAACCATATGAGAACATCCAGGCTGGATAGACCTCTAGCTAATGCACATGCTATGCTCAGAACACCTGCTAGTTGACTTGGTTGTGTCGGGTAGGAGAGGAGTGCTGGGAATTTTAGCTGGGATGGTCTAGACAGCAGCTTGAAACACCACGTCGTTGATACAGCGGCACCAATGGCCCCCTTATTGAGGGCATCAATGCATGGGCCGTCCATCGGCTGCAGCAAGGACGAGTGTCGCCCTGCGAGCAAATGCATATGCCGCCAGGCCTCCACAATGCCAACTGTCAGAGGCCAAGGCTCAAACAGCAAGACATTGAGGCCGGACAAGCCGACGCAACAGCCAGACGTCATATCTTGGCGACCAAGCTGGCCCTGCCGTTGTGAGTCAACCAAGAAAGTGCCGTCTCACCATGACAGCAAAATAGACTTTGCCTGGGCCCATGGTTGATCGGCCAAGCCGGTTCAAATCCGTCTCGTCTTTACGCTGCAGCCAATGACGTCGGGGCAGGCCCACGGTGCGATCCAAGCCATCTTGGCGCCAATACGAAGGGGCCAATGCCGTTGGTGTAAATAATTCATCTGTCCAAGGAGGCTTCTTGCACGGGCCGACATGAGCACAAGCCGAGAAGGGCTGTGGGACTTGACCGAATGCCAGCTGCTGGGCGAGGATAAAACGGTCTAGAAGCCCATATTTCCTACCATGTCAACTATCTCGACTTTATCTCGTCATCATGGAGGGCAGCTATAGGCCTCTCCCAGCCGACGCGCCCTCGAATACCCCATTGACGCCTTGGCGAGGAAGCCAAGTAGCTGGCCAAGCGCCCAGCCAATCCCCTCAACACGAACTCATGGAAAAGACAACACGTCCCTTTAGAGGCCTCCCGGCAAGGCGACGATCACGGCCAAAGTTGTGGCTGGGTGTTGTCGTGAAGTGGCTCGTCACGGTGGCCTTTATCGCCGTCATCTATATCGTCTTGGCTGGCTACTCCAGCTACAAAGTCATTACCAACCAGCAGAAGCAATATTTCAATGCGTTGATCACTGGCTTCTTGATTGCACTGGGCTTGACCACCATGAGCCAGTTGACGAGCGCTGTCTCAGATCTCAGATGGTGGATTCTCAGTCGGCGACCTCGGTCACCAGGAAAGGCAGGGACTTTTTCATCAGTGGCCAAGCCATTTACTAACTGTTCTGCTCAGGTCAAGGCAATCTTGCATGCTACTAGCATGACCCAGGTCTTGCTGTTGGCTGTCAAGTCGAGTCGGATATCCATCCACCTCAGCGTCGCGGCTTGGGTAATGTATGTATCGCCATGCTTGACTCTCCGAAGGCCCAACGCTAACTATGATACTTGATGTAGGGCTCTCAAATTGGTTATGCCTCTGTCGGACTGTGCTACTCTGTTGAAAGGACAGAAGACCGCGCCTTGCTTGTGCCTGGCAACGTCTCCGTCGCCAATCTCTCCACAATCGAGACAAACAGCGTCATCAAATCGTCAAATTCCATCAGGGCACGAGAATACGCCGCAAACAGGTCAGTTCACACCAAAACCACGATTTCCCGGAAGAGACCCTCTGACAGCTTGCTAGTTATGGCACGGTTTCTCTGGCCTTCAACGAGGCCCAGCCCGACGACATGTCTGCGCCAGGCACCCTCTGGTTTTCCGACGACGACTCCATCTTTTGCGCCGACAACTACTGCACCTACGTCTTTCATGAGACAAACTCGCAGACGCTGCGAGACCCAAACTCGATCCCTGTCGCCGTGACAACAAACCGCAATGTCAACGCCACCACGCAATGCTCTAGCCACCGCGTTGTTCAAGGGGGCAACGGCACGGATCCCAGCATCAAGATTGGGGCTGACTCGCGACAAGCCAACATTACTGTGCCCAACCAGAGCGGGCCTGATCAGACGACGTACATGACTAACACTTCTGTGTCCTGCGGGGACGGATGCAGCGTTGTATCTGCGTTTGAGGCATCATCAACGGACCCTTGGTTCTACAACTGCACCGTGAGACTAGGTCCTGTTGCCAATGCCTCGAGGCCTGAGCACAGGCTTGGTGCAAATCTCACACGCCTGGCAACCTCGGCGATAGCGCTCCAGGGTTATTCCAACAACAGAAGCTTCCAGTTCATGACATACCCCTCAGCAGCCACCTTTGGAACACCAGTGAACGGTTCAGCTGAATCCATGGAGCTCCTCCTCTCCCGCTTCACGATCGGCGTCCTCGGCACAGTCGTCGAGTCCAACTCCAACATATACATCGAGGGCCAAGCACCGACCATCGGGCAAAAACTTGGCGTCTCGCACTGGGGAATCATTCATCTCATCTTTTGGCTTACTGCTGGCTTTCAGTTTCTGCTGGCGGTGCTGGCGACGTGGGTGGCCGAGAAGGTTGTTGTCCCGGAAGCAGACCCTCTCGCCGAAGCACAGGTTCTACAGTCCATGGTCACTCGGCAGGAGTCCCAGAGTGCGGGTGACCAGACATTTGAGACTGTTCCGCTGGGCCAAAAGTCATTATGGATCTTCAAGGATCGGTATGTGGGGATGGCGTTTATGATCTATACATGGAGGAGGTGACTTCTAGAAGGAACTCATAGAGCGATCGTATTTCCTTTTTTTCAATCTCTTATTATTAGTCGATATCCCGATCATGTGTCCCAGAATTGATAAGCGAGTAATTTCGACGGTTCTGTTCACGGCATTGGGCCCCTTTTCAATCCCGGCTAGGTCAATGTCAGTATTCGAACCGTCCAACGTTCCCTCTCAGCAATACTGCTTGCTAGGTGACCTCATCTGCATCATTCTCAGAAGCAAACTCAAGTCCTTCTTCATAGCCGAGTCTCTCTTTTTGAACCGCCACTCTTGTGGAGGCTGAGAAGTGCCACAACGGTGGGCCAAGGCAACAGAGTCTCAGCTGAGAGGAAAGGTTACGTGAAGGATACCTCCTATTGGAGAGCCAAGCTCGCCAAGTGTATTCTTTCAGCCATTTCTGTTTACTTGGCGGCAGTTTTTCTCAGCTTTGCGCTGATCAGTTCGACAATGTGAAGCAAGCGGGTCAGCGAGATAGGAGGCGGCTGTTGCGATGCTCAATCTGGTCCACCTACCACAAGCCCTTTGAGAGTCAAGCTTGCCCGCCAAATATGGTGGGAGGAGAACTATCCAAAAAGGCTCCCGGGGTGAGAATGTGCGAGATGATGGGGGTTAATGGGTACTGGTGGTCAACTGACCTGGCAAGTGAAGAGGCTTCGCTTGGTCTGGCGGCTGTCAGCTACTGGAATGCATTGATCTGATTCTGGAGCCATATTCTAGAGCACCAACAGTAAATTCCCCTTTTAGGGCAGCCTATCTCGATTCATGCCTTCTCATTGCGCCTCTGTTGCTTGGGCGCACATAACACAAGATACAAAGGCATCATGATCCAACCTGCGAATTATGTGCCATGAATCATGATGCAGGCCTTCTTGGCTGTCGCTCCCGCGCACCAAAATGGGCAAAGCGGATTTCTTGAGTGCATGCCGAGTCGAGGGTGAAGGAAAAAAGTCGGACAGGGAGGATCGGGCACCCGCCGGACAGCCAGACTTCAGCAACTAATAAATGTCGGCATTCACAGTAGTCTGCCTATAACGCTCAATTTCTACCTCGGGATGCTTTATACTATTAACCTCGAATAAAGATAGCACAAGAGATGTGCTCTCATTGCTAAAGTCAACAACCGGGCATTGAGAATGCCCTCTGCTGAGTGTTTCTGACTGGCTTGCTGAGGGATTTTGCCACATGTGAACCAATCAGATTCGCCCAAAGCGGTTTAGTCATGATCATCAGGTCTTCGTAGGCCGTCGATTTCATGGGTCTGCTTCATAAACTCACGTCAAGATTCGTCCATCTTTCATGATGCCTACCTTGAGCGAGGACATGTACAAGCCCGCGCCGCGGCGCCCAAACAAGACGAACATTGTTCGCACCCGGACCGGCTGCATCACGTGTCGTGAACGGAGGAAGAAGGTTTGATAGCACCACCATTGATGCGGAGCCAGAGTTGACTTGCGGCAGTGCGATGAAAAGAAACCCGCTTGTAGCACATGCGCAAGGCTCGGGAGGCGCTGTGAGAGATACAAGGCCGGTTTCAACTTTAAGAATGTGTCGTTTGATACATCGCCAAGTCCCGGGCGAGGGAGTCACAAAGTGCCGCAGGAACATGACCAGGGGTCATCGCCCACCGGCTTGGCAATGTCTTCAAAATCAAGCCCCGGCGCATCTTTGGAAACGAGTTCCTCGGCCCTGCAAGCTCCAACTGGCATCCCGGAAGGGATGGGTGCCTTGCTTGGTGCTGACGCGACTATAAGCGACGAGCTCATACCCTGGATCGGCGGAACACCTTCACCAGATATCGCCCAAAAGTCTCCAAGTGTATCCCTGGGCACACCATTTGGCAACTCCGGGGACCAAGAAAGTCCCCGACAAAGCCAGAGCTTGGTGGAAGAAGAGCTAGTACCGGATGACGTCTCGCGGAATCAAGCTGTGGTAGAGAACCAATCCTTTGAGAATTTTGACTTCCCAACAGACTCCCCCATCACAGAACTCATCTTTCCAAGCAATGGCAACCCGACCATGCCAACGGACATTCAGTCTTATCAACTACTCAAAAGCCCAAGCTTGTTGGCCAACAACAACCAAGTGGTATACATGGACTTTTGGCTGCACCAATGCCTCCCAGCTCTGCATCCCATCTTCAAAGGCTTTCCCATTCTTGGGAACCTCCCTCTTGTCTTCACCGACACCATGATGGCCCTCTCTGCTGGGCGCCTGAGTCGAATGCTTCCCCAGATGACGTCCTCGGCCCTCCCCAATATCCCAGGCTTGTCATTCAGGCCTGACTCCAACCACAGGGCGAGGAGCCAAAAGTATTACTGCTCTGCGATACGGGGCATATCCGATTGGGTGCGAAACAGCAACGAGTCTCAGATGACCACTACGCTCGCTATCCTTATTCTCTTTTGCTACTGGGAATCCTCAATGGGCAACTTTCGAGATTTCTCTGTCCACGCTGGCGGGGCAACACAGCTCATCCAGGCCCAGGAAGCCACCTTGGTCCAGCAGGGCTTCGTCGGCTCTGGACTCATGGCTGCCTGGGTGCGAGCTCAGATGAACAACTGGTGGCGAAGGATGCACTTTAGCACAGCAGCTTTTCAGCGAAAGCAAGACCCAGTCTCGATTTCTCCAAACATTGAGCTCACCTTGGATCTCATCAGGGACTCGAAGGCGCCGGTGTTGGTTATCCTGTGCGAGTCGCTTCGCATCTACTCGTCTGCTGTGGTTGATTACTGGGACTTGCTGAGGGACAGACCCATCGAAAGTGAGGCCAGAGTTGAAGGTGATGCGTGTTTATATCCCTACACGTTGCTGATGAAGGCCCAAGCTAAGAAGCTCGATCTCTGGCACACAAAGCGGCCGCTGTTGGACCTGCCCATCACATCCTTCAATTCAGCGCGTCCAACGATGGAGGAGGGCAACGGTCTCACAGTCGAGCCCTTGTACTTTCAGTCTCACGACGCGGCCATGAATTATGCCTACTACATCACTGCACGAATCATCCAGAGCGCATCTCCCCTCAATGATGGCAAGACTACCTCGACACAAGAGGCAGATAGATGGGCTCTTGTTCTTCTTCAGGTCGCGGCTAGCATCGACTGGGAAGAATGCATCCGCTCAACACATTTGCAATCGGCTTATCCGGACTTCTCCTCGTCTGCGCCATTCACGCACCAAAGCCGGAAGTGAGTGTCTGGATCCAAGAGTGGCTAGAAGAGCGACAGAGGACCAGTCACCTAGAAGAAGGCAGTTTTCCTGTCTTGCAGATACTTCAGGTCCTACGCGCCATCAGTCGCGAGCGGCAGAGAGGACGCCATGTCTATTCTGTCTTCCAAACGGTTGATGATGGAGGCGGTCGAGGCAAGTTTCACTCATATCATAGCCAGACTCTGACGTCCATCATGGTATATGCCAGAGAAGGGATACGGGTAATCTACTTTCGTATAGCATTCCGGTGTGATAAAGGGGGGCCTAATCGAACATGTGTAACTATTATTGACTTAGCTGTGATACTGGGGAATTGAAGCCTGAGGGATACCGTTAAACGAGGGCACAAGACGATTAGTCTAACTTGAAGAGTGCCCAAGACGGCATGTATATTTATGAGGATAAGTGTCAAAGGTATGTCTTGTCACTGTCATCCCATTATCAATCATCCTGTTCTGGCAGCTCCGCCTTGTGGAGACTCCCTTGCGTCGCTCTCGCGCACTGCGTTTGGGATAGCGTCATCTTGTGATGGGACGATGAGTTGGACCGAGAGTGACAGACAAGATTCACATAAGACTTAAATCTGCGTCATCGTTTTGGATTCCAATCTCTCAACTCCGCTGGATCTTCAGCACAGAACAAACATGTCTCTCCCTCAACGACACACGCCGCCCCTCGACGAACTGTGTCAGTTCTATGTCGGCAAGAACATCCATCATGTCCCTAAGCCGGCTGTTATCCTCGATGTAGCCAGAGTCACACGGCATTGCCAATCCATGCTCGAGGCTGTCAGCGCTTTGGGTGTTGGGTTCCGTGCCCACGTCAAGACTCACAAGGTCAGTCCGCGCAAAGGGTCCCCAAACGCCACCTACTAACCACATCAGACCATCGAGGGGACTCGACTTCAGGCCGGGCAAGGCAACGGCGACGTCAAGCTTGTCGTATCGACCCTAGCAGAAATCGACCACCTCCTTCCCCTCTTCAAAGAGTTCCAGAGCGCAGGCCGCCGGGTTGACGTCCTCTACGGCATCCCGCTTCCTCCGTCTCAGATCCCACGACTCGCTGCTCTCGGCTCCGAGCTTGGAGAGGGGAGCATCTCGATTCTCATCGATCATCCGTCTCAGCTTGACTCGGTAAAGACATTCTCCCAACAGGCCAAATTCCCTGCTCGCGTCTACTTGAAAGTCGACACGGGTTACCACCGTGCGGGGCTTCCACCGGCGTCATTGAACAAGAATGGCTTGATTGAGGCTCTGGCGGAACTCGAGGCGCGAGGAGAGGCCGAACTGATTGGGCTCTACTCGCACAGCAGCCTCAGTTACAAGGATACCACTCCCGACCAAGCCATGGCCAATCTGGAGGGTGAAATCCAAGGCTGCCTCGAGGCAGTACACGCCCACTCCCATTTGTTTCCCAAGGATAAGGAGATCACCATCAGCGTCGGGGCCTCTCCTCAGGTTACGGCCATCGAAAATTTGACCAACGCAGAGGGCGATCTGTCAGACGCTGCCGAGTCTCTGCGGAAAGCGATCCAAACCGTCTCTTCCGGCAACCCAGGCGGTCTTCAGACAAATCTTGAGCTCCACGCCGGAGTGTACTCCATCCTGGATCTCCAGCAGACATCGACACACTCCCGAAAAGCGTTGGGGTCGTTTGAGGACGAGATTGCCATCTCAGTAGTGGCCGAGGTCTGCAGCGTGTACAACGATGACGAACGATCTCAGCCAGAGGCGCTGGTTGGCGTCGGAGTTTTGGGTTTGGGCAGAGAGCCATGCCCCTCGTATCCCGGCTGGGGCGTCATCAACCAAGCATGTCTTGCGTCTCAGGAAAAGTCAGAGAGACGGTTAATCATTGAACGAGTTAGCCAGGAACACGCTATTGTTGCCTGGGAGCATGGTAAAGATGAGGATGCGGCCAGTTTACCCCCCTTCCTCTGGACGTTGGCCAGAGCGTGGCCATTTTCCCAAACCACGCTTGCATTATTGGGGCGCTGTATGGGTGGTATCTCGTGGTTGATTCTTCCGAGGGAAACTCGACCGAGGTTGTTGACGTTTGGGTCAGGGCGAGCGGATGGTAGCTGATGATGTCGGGTTTAAATGCTGCATTGTTGGGATTGTGCTTCTTTATAGTATGGCCGAGTGGCGCCCTTGGAAGCGTCATCAACTGATACAACACTTGTCTCTAGTGTAGGTTGTTAATGACGCCCTGAATATACGGATACGACCAATACTCCTCGGCCACAATCGCAAATGAGGTGTTTCATTAGCGGTTTTTTTTAACTCAATTCGTACGACAACGTAACCTTGTCCGAGTGAGCATGTCTGTATGCAGACATGGTGCAGTGGCAAGAATTGACTTTGACATTCTTGTCCCTCGGCCTGCCAGCTGGGTGGCTGAAAACCAGTCTGTTTCTGCAGAATCAACCTCTCAGAAGCTGTTCTTTGTTTCCAACATGATGATGCTTTGAAACAGCCACGGGTCCTCGTTGATGGACTTTTGACACGTCGCCTCTCAGCGTAATATGGGAGGATTCTTGGGTACAATTAGACGAAAACCCCCAGTGAGCAGCCAAGTTGCATCGTCTTTCTCTTGATCTTCATCCTCAAAAGACGGAAAGAATCAACTACTCTCATCGCCAACGCCTACATTGTCACCACCCACTACCGCGAAAGACCCCCGCCATCGCCAACAACCATGGCTATCCTCTCAGTACCGAGGCTGCCCGTGACGGCCCTCCTCCTGCTCGGTCTTCTCTGCCACCTCGCTCAAGGGCGGGCAATGCTTCTCCCTCTTCTGGATCACTCGGCATCCATGACCGGGGAGCGTACCACCACACATGAACTCGCCGCCCAACAGACAGCCGAGTCTGATACAATCAAAGCTGGACCCGGAGCCGACGAACTGCACCCGCCACGATCACGAGAGACGAGGCTCGTTCCTCGGGGCACATTTCACTACGTGGTGACCCCTGCTTCTGTTGCCCGCATGAAGTTTTGGGTACACATTAAAGTCGCCCGGTTCCATGAACAAGCCGCCGAGGAGGCGATAAAGAAGGCAAAGGAGCTCAGCCCTGGAGTCAACAGCACTGTACCACCTTCCCAGCGTTGGGTCAAACCGTCCTTTCGACGGGTGCTCATCCAGAAGACGGTCAAGGGGCCGTTGATGATTGCCAAGCCAGACTCCCCTGAGCTGACATTGTGGCCCTTCAAATGTCCTATAAGCCAGGCCTCAGTTGACCCAGCCGTAAAGAGGGTGATAAAGTATCAGAAGTCGTCAAAGGAAGAGAGAGCGAAGAATAAAAAAGGACAAGACGATGAGCGCTGGTTTAATCAAACCTATCTCCCTATGGGATCGATACCTACACGAGCAGGAGCACTGCTTGTCCCCGCCAACATTACCGAAGAGCGCAAAGCGGCCGTCCGCAACGCTACCGACAAGCTGGCGTCTGCATACGGCTATGGGAAAGGCAGGCGACATAATCAAGACCTGCTTGCGAAGGTGTTGTTCGGGATGTAGGGGCAAAATGATCGACCGGTGGAAGGCATTGAGGGATTTGGGCGGTTTATGACTTGGGGCTTTATAGTTCATGACGCTTTGAAATGGCCACCGCCCCGTCGGGATCCTTATCGGCGTGGCTCTTTCAAAGCGTCATTGAACAACTGTTGTCTGCGTTTCGTGCTGTCTCGGCGCCAGAGCAAGCAAAGATGCCAATGGAACAAACTTGAGATGGGGGGAAATGAGTTTTGGTGCTTCTCTTGTATTCTATCTTGTCTCCTCTACGCCTTGAGGCTGTCCTCAAACAACTTTTGCAGTCGCGCACCCTCGCTGTCAGCAACCTGTCCGTGAGTCCTAGCACTTCCGTAGGGGTGATAAGGGTACGGGCTGCATGTCAAGTCAGCATCAAGAGCCTCTACTGGCCGTGGTCGAGTACTCACCCGTATTCGGGCACAAACGTGATGACGCTGTCCTGGCTCCTCTCCTTGACGATCCGCAGCCACAGCTTCTCAAAGAACTCGCGCTCGTCCTTGAAGATGGGATCCTCTGGCTCGGGGCACTGGGATGACTGAGTGGTGCCGATGCGGGCGTGGATGTGGTGGACCTGGCCACTGTGAGAGGTTTGTTCTTGTATTGATAGGCTGTACTTACTCGAGGGACAAGGAGATCGAGAATCTCTTTATCCTCTTCGCCGAGGTCGAGAAGTCGCTCACAGCACACCACCCAGTGGGAGACGTCTGCAGTGACCTGAAGCCTGACAACTGTAAGCGGGGACCACAGGATGAGAGGGATGGAACGTACTTTGGCACCTTGGTCAAGATGTGCTTGGCGGCATATGGAGTAAAGAGGGACCGGTTTCGGTGCGTCTCGTGGCAAACCAGGCCAGTAAGGCCGAGCTCGGCGTCAATCTCGAGGGTTTTTTGGTAAAAGTAGACAGACTCGTCCAGGGTCCAGTAGTCGCTAGCAAAGTCAGTACACGCTCACACATGACCATCAGGTCGCCTACCCTCCAGACTGAACGTTGATCTTGACTGGCCGCAGGATCTTGGCCCGCTCGAGGTTGCTTCGGTAGATGTCGAGATGGACATCAGGAGTGAGTGCTGTGGGTCGAGCACCAACGTAGCCAGCCCAGGCAGTGTGCATCCTTTGACGCGTGAGTTGTGCTTTTGCTTCACTGATCAAGACAACTCACAGCACCGTCATCTCAAAACCAACATCGTCCAGGATCTTGCGGAGTTGTCGTAGGTTGTCGGCGTCCCGATCAGTAATGTCCACCTCGACACCAGCTACATTCCATCAGCTTCTGTCTTCCTCGTCTATCGAGAAACCCAACCGTAGCCCTGCTTCTTCAACTCGGGGAACCAGGGGATCCAATTCTCAAACTTTTCTCCGGACTCGACGCCCCAGACAGTTCTGAATCGCTTGATGACGGCCATTTTGGTGCTTTCACAAGTAATAGTGAGAAGAAACTAGGTTGAAAAGATTAAACCCACAAACTCCTCACGGTTGACGCCTTTATATCTCGCCCAAGTCCACAACTCGCCCATCAGCCGGAGTTCCTTTCCCAAACCAAACGCCCTACAGTGACGGGTGGAGTTCTCCTCCCAAAGAGGCAATATCTCGCCGCCGGGAGAAATTTCCCTTTGGGAGAGTCCACGCGGGGAAGTGTCCGATCGACCCCGCCGTGGCCCGCCTCCGAGACGCCGCTCAACTCCACATTGACATGATGAAATTGCCGAATGGATCCGAAGAGGAAATCGAGATTGTCAATTGCCTTGCGTGCGACTGGACGATCTGTGTTTGATCCACGTGATTTTTGTCGTCGTCTATTCTGAGTTGGTCATCTCATCTTGAGCGTTGCTTGCGACATGCTTCCCCACCCCATGAACAGCGACAGCCATCCTTATCCAGTTGGCAATCTCAACCCACGACAGACCTTGTCCCAGGCCAATGAATATGGTTCATAAGTTTTTTGGTTGTCTTTAGTCTATTGTCGTATCATTTGTGACATTGGAGTCGTCTTCGAGCATAACCATCTCACAGCCAAGCCCCAATCATTCTTTCTTCCTGGCATTCTCATCGTCAGTAAATGCACCGCGACTGATCTCACCGTACACATGCTTTCAGTGTCTCTCATATCATTCAATCATTCAGGCACTGGCGATCCGGGTGGCTTTACGCCAACGGCATGGGAGCCAAGTTCTCCTGACTCGTGTCTTGTCGGCTCCCAGCGACGGGAACGCCACCCGCCCCGGAGAAAATGAGTTACTTCTTCCTACGACTTGAATTGAATTGCGCACTTCGATAAAAGCAACATTGGGGTAGCAGTATGGGTTGCCTTGATGGCGGATGGTCGGCACAACTGATGTGCATCGAGCTCTATCCACGCTACGCAATGTGTTAGCATTGGGTTATGATGCTATGATGCGTTGAAAATGTGTTCTTTATTATAGCTGCGGCCCGGCCCTTCATGTGTTAACTGAGCTCGAAGTAGGAGTTCTATCCACATCTACACACGACTCCAGGGGAAGTGGTTGGGGCTGTCGAGGTCAGTATCGACGTTCATGCGATGTTTCTGGTTATCGGCTGCCCATCCATACCATGAGAATTCGTTCAACACCGTTGAACAAAACAACGTTCCACGACATCCGGGCCTTGTACGCTTTGTCCTTCTTCCACTTTGGAAATTTGGGCAAAGCCTCAGGTTGCTTAGACCTTCCAATAACCGCCAAGAGCGCGTAGCATCAGAGTGTTCTTTTAATGTGTCAGCTTGACACATTGTACTCCTCGCTGTTGAAGAGTGAGCAAGAACAGGTAGTGTATCACCAAGTTGTTGATCAAGGCAAGCTACTTGAACAAGAGAGGGAGCATGCATACTGTGCTCATTCACATCCAGTATAAATTCAAGACAAGCTGCAACAACTCTCTACCCCATCACTCACCGTCAACAGCATTGCAGTCACGGTTTAACAACATCATCACTCAGCCTCAACAGCATTACAGCAGTTTAACAACCATCATCACCCACCACACAAGGCTCAAAAACCTCAGTCCTACTTACACCAGCAAAATGGCTGGTCCTACTCCTACCAACACTCCTACGCCTCCCACTCCTACCTTCCCTGTCCCCTCGCCCCCGTCCGCCCCGGACCCTCGCGCCGCCCTCGCCTACCTTGCCCCACCTCGTGGGCCAGCAGTGCCAATGCTCCAGCGGCTGCATCAATCATCAAAGTAAATGATGCATCTTCTATGCCTATCGCATTGAGCACCACACCTAAGAGCCTCCACGGTTGTCCCGAGCCTCAGCGCGGGACGGAGGGTACCTAGGGTAGGCAACATTGTGTGCGACGTGGAGAGAACGGATCAATAGATCAATAAAATACCCAGAAAATCAGTCCCTTTCCATGAAGCCAGTGATTCCTG
Organism: Fusarium virguliforme; assembly: GCA_020883615.1. NCBI lineage: Eukaryota > Fungi > Ascomycota > Sordariomycetes > Hypocreales > Nectriaceae > Fusarium > Fusarium virguliforme. The sequence goes on from JAJHJD010000005.1 coordinate 4,222,084, forward strand.
CCAAATTAGCGTAAGATCTTGAATTATCACCTGCAAGTCCTGCCAAGGCGCCCTGGGATAGGGCTCGCAGAGGGTGTTCTCAATAATTCCAACCATTCATGGTACTTTCTCGTCAATGCTTGTTCAAATGACGAAAATACGCTCTGCCTGTTGAATAAATCAAGGGGCCAGGGGGTTCAGAACCCCCTTTGTCCTCGTTAGCTTCGTGAGGCAATGCAAAGTCCGCACTCTTTCATCCTTTAAACGGCTACAAGGAGCATGCGCTCTAATAAGGTTGTTCAGGGATACTGACCCATTGTCCATTTCTTTATTTACGAGTGAACAAGAATAAATGGATTTTTTTATTCGAGCCGTGTTCTTGAGAATACCATGCACAACCACTCTTTCGCCATACCCACTCTTTCGCCACGCAAAAAAAAAAAAGCACCACCAAAACTCGTCAACTTCACTTACACCAAAGTTGGCCAAAGTAAATAGCTACCTAAAAGAAGTTGGCTCTATTGATTATAGAAATGATTGGAGATAATTGTTTTGCCTCCGTAAGGTTATGTGGGGCACGCGACATATGCAGGCTATGCTATTGAAATATTGTTAGTCTGACCACCAAGCCGCTCACCGCTCCTTGTCGTGTTTTTTGGCCTTTATCTTTGACGACGACAGAAAAATGCCTACCTCGCGGCCTAGATGGGAATATACAGAGGACGACATGGCTGACGCCATATTGGATATTACCGATAATGGCTTTTCACCTCCTCAGGCGGCTCAGAGACGGGGAGTGCCGCGAAGGACTCTAATCGACAGACTCAACGGCCGCGGGGCGGTGAAAGAGCAGATTCACCCTCGCCGACGTCTGTCCAAGAATCAGGAGGACAGGTTGGCTTTCTGGATCCTACGCCAGGAATCTCTGGGCTATGCTCCGTCCCACAGTCAGATCCGCGCCTGCGTCATGGGCTTGCTGAGACAGCAGGGCGAACATCCCGAATTAGGACGCAACTGGGTGACCAGATTTATCAACCGCCGCGCAGATCTGAAGACTAAGATGGGTAGACGCCAAGAAGCCAAAAGGTTCGACTCTTTCACGCCCAAGGCGGTTCACTGGTACTTTGATATCAGGGAGGGCCAGTATGGCTGGATCAAGCCTGAAAACACCGTCAACGTTGACGAAGGAGGCATTATGACTGGTTTCGGCAAGCATCCATCCTTATATTTTGCTAGCTCTCAGATTCCGGCCGACTAACCCTTTTATTCAGGCCTAGATGGCCTGGTTGTTGGAAGTGCGGACCCAAAGCGGAAGGCGTTTCTCAAGGGACCACAGACTCGAAACTGGACGTCATTTATCGAGGCCGTCACTGCTGACGGCCGCGCCTTGACCCCTGGCATAATCTTCAAGGGGAAGGAACTCCAGAAACAGTGGTTTCTCGACGAATTCAAGAAGATAGCAGACTGGTATTACATAACTTCGCCTAACGGGTGGACCGACGACCACATTGGCGTTGAATGGCTTGAAAGAGTCTATCTGCCCCAGACAATGCCGGCCGACGACTCTGATGCGCGTCTGATCATACTAGATGGCCATGGGAGTCATGCAACGGTATGTCCGCCCTTTTCCTTGGCTCAAGGTCACTACTAAATACCGGGAGGATGAATGGATGGCCACGTGCTTTTTGAACAACGTTTATTGTTGTTATCTGCCAGCACACTGCTCTCATGGGCTCCAGCCTTTGGACAATGGAGTATTCAATGCCTCCAAGGCCGCATATCGACAAGAGCTGGAAAAGTTCGCTTCATTGACTGATTCCACCCCGATGGACAAGGTCAATTTCATCAGGGCCTACGCCAAGGCTCGTCAAGTTGGAATGACTAAGAAGAACATACTCTCCGGCTGGAGGGTTACTGGAAATTGGCCCATCTCACGTGCCAAAGCGCTTCGGCATCCAGAAATCCAACAAGATAGGTCAAATGGCAGCCCAAGAGCGACCCCGAACCTGCGCCGTATCTTGACTCGGACGATACGCCCAAGACGAGCCGTCAAATTCGTGATCTTGGGCTGAACAAATCACCAAAGACACGAAGACGGTACAGCGTAATAGCCAGGGGCTTTGAGGCTCAACAGCAGACGGTAGCGGCGCATACTATGAGGATTGCTAGTCTGGAGGAGGAATTGGCTCGCCTAAAGAGAGGGAAGAGAGGAAGGCGGTGCCGAATCCTAACAAACGTTTTATGACTCTTGGGGAGACTCTAGCTGGTGGAGAAGCCATAGCCGAAGAAGAGACCCAAAATATGCCTGTTGTGGTGGAAGCTGTCTGTTCAGGCGAGGAGGAGTCAGAATCGGAGGCTGGCTCGGTCATCGAAGTCAGAGACGAAACCATGTCCTATCAACCAACCACGCGATCAGGAAGGGTTATCAAAAAACTCAGGATTTGATGTAGAAATTTTATTATTATTTATGAGATTAAAGATTTTACACACATCCCTCATTTTGGTCAAGTTCTGTGTAAGTAAAGTTGATGAGTTTTGGTGGTGCTTTTTTTTTTTTGCGTGGCGAAAGAGTGGGTATGGCGAAAGAGTGGTTGTGCATGGTAACGATCAGGGGTCGTCATTTCGTCACCTGCACCAAAGACAACAAAGAGGAAGTGGGCAATCATCCCATTATCCATCGACGAAAACCAGGCAGTAATATCCACTGTGTCTAGTATAAGTTTAAGAGAAGCCGCAATACTTATCCCCATCCCACCATCACCACCCCATATCACTCAGCATCAACTCCAACTTGACACTCTTCAACACGATATCGCATCGACAATTCAGAATCTTCCATTCATTCAACATCCAAGATGCCCAGATCTTCCACTTCTGCAACCCCGGCCCCCACCACCTTCGGCCAGCTGCCGACTCGCAAGGCGAACTATCAGCGATGCACTTGCTGCTGCGGCTGCAAGGCCATCAACACCAACCCGTCTGGTACCTTTTGTGTCAAGTGCGAAGAGAATCTGATGCATAATAGGCCGTGTAGCTCTTAGAGCAGGAAGGAAGCCAGAGGTGAATAGAACACCCATAAACTGGGTACTTTCTAATCAATGAGTGATTCTCTGCTTACTACACGTGAATTTGACGCCGTTACCTGAATCACGGAATCGCGTAAACCAAAAATAGCAAAGAATATACATGATTGTCTTGCTGCCTTGGAAACTATATATCTATTATTGGGTTACCTTGAGCCATCCTCCAGATGTGCGAAGGGAAGAATCTGCATCAACAGTCATCTCGTTACCTATTCACGATACGTCATCAGAATAGGCAGTGAATACCTCTAGTGTCTAGTATAAATTCGATAGAAGCAAAAACTATCCCCATAATCTCCCATCTTGAGCATCAAGAATCTCATCCCAATAATACCACACCAACACTCGAGAACATTACTCCACCTCAACCGCCAACATGCCCGACGCTTCCACCAACGCCAACTCTCAGACCACCTTCGACCAGCTGCCTACTCGCAAGGTGGACGAGAAGAAATGCACTTGCTGCTGCGGCTGCAAGTCCGTCAACATCAACCAGCCATGCGCCTTTTGCGCCAGGTGCGAGAAGAATCGGGACAAAGATGAGCCGTGCAATCCCAGCAGGGGCAGGAAGAGAGCCAGAAGTGAATAGATCACCAATAAGCCAGTTGACCAGGCAGTTCCTTTCCATTACGTGAATGTTTCTCGGAAAATACGCGTAAAACATCCCGCCAAGCCGCCTCTCCAAGCCATGCGCAAGCGAGGAAGCTGGAAACGTCGAAACGGTGGCAAGTACTAGATACTGTCGCCCCTCCTGGAATTTGGACCTGATTTGTAGTACAAGTTCCACGGGCATACACGCCTGCGTCCGCTTCCAGCTCCCGCCGTGGATGGTTCTGGCTTGGTGGCTCCGTCTAGCGGCTGCGACTGGCATGCGCCGAGATGGCGAGGCTCGCGCGCTCTGATATCATCCGTTGCTGGAAACTGTAAACAGCCACGGGAGGGCAGCATTCTTGTACGTGGGGTCTTGGGAGAGATGGTTTAAAAGGGCCCATGGGAACCTGCAACACGCACGTGGTGATGCGAGACTCTTGTCGATTGAGAGACGCCAGCCTGGACTTTCGACCTCTAGGGTTTGAGAGCCCGAAATATCCAGATCCATCGTGGACAATGCCGTTTGGAAACCCAGGACCAGCGGCCATTCTTGTGCGTTCAAATCACCAACAAAACCTCGCCTTCGTCGCGGCGTCTTAACCTTTTGCCTCCAGGCTTCACAATGGACCCTCATCGTCGTGGCCACGGCCGTCATCGCCGCCCGGGTATACCTGCGACTCGAGATCCAGAAACGTCGGATGCTGGTTAGCGACATCATCATGTGCACGGCGTGGGTGTTTGCCATCATCACCGCGGCATTCGGGCCCGTTTTCGCTAGGATGGGCGCCCTCGACCCCGACGTCCATACATCGCTGCAGGGATACAGGGGAGACCTGGACGATCTGAAGCTGGTGCTGCAGGTGAGGGCATCTTCTGATGGTCTCTCAGTCGTGGCTGACAGTTTTAGTTATTCTTTGCCGTCAACTTTCCCTTTTACACCACCTTTTACCTGTCGAAAGCCGCCCTCCTCGCCGTCTACCTCCAGGTGTTTCCCGACTTCATGGTCAAGAGGAGGATATTCCTATGGGTGACCATCGTCTACACCGCCATGGCCTACGTCATCACCATCGCCCTGGTGTTCTGCATATGTTTACCCCTGGACCGAAACTGGTGAGTTGGGTCCTCCCTTGTGAGGCTGCTGACCTGGTGGTCTGACTCACTGGAACAGGGAAACCAGCGTCGAGAAATCATGCCCGGGCTCGTCGTATGCGATTCTTTTCCAGGTCGGCTGGGGATTGCACTTTCTAGGCGATCTTCTAAGTGAGTATCACGGACCCAGCCCCCTGCTCTTTCTAACAATCCTAGTCTTTGTTCTCCCATGGTTGATTGTGCCGGCATTGAACGTTAAGAGGGCACTCAGGCTGGGCATCTACTTTACGTTTCTCCTCGGGACCATCAATATCGCCGTCTGTCTGGTTCGCTTCATCGTAATCCAGCAAGCGGGGCAGGACCATTCCATCTCGCTCAGCACCATCAGTGAGTCGGCAATAACTCCTCCCTACTCAGTGCTGACCAGTCATAGTTCTCTGGAGCTCTCTCGATGTCAACGTCGGCCTCGTCATCGCCTGTCTCCCATCCCTTCGTCCATACTTTGGATCACGAGGAAGTTCAGGATACCCGAGCGAAAACACGCAAACCAGATCAACGACGGGAGCAGCGCAGTCGGAAATAGTCGCCAAGATGCACGATCCCCGGCCTATGGGCCATTTCGAAGCACCAGCATCGGCAGGCCCGAGTCTGCGCGATCCATCACTCACATACACGGAGGAGATACGGGATGACGGGAAAAGGGATGACGCGAGTGATGTCGAGTTGATACAGATGCATTTGCCGCCTCAATAACAGAGGAAAATTACTATAGAATAATACATGTTTTCTGCCAAAACATCATCGTTCCAAGACACTCCTCGCCCTGATCACTAATCTGCCAACGTCGCCCAATGCCACGAGCAAAGGGATTCATTCATGCAAGGGCAGCGCAAGCCCTAGTCCACGCCAAGAGAGCCTCTTTCCGATTTCGCGTCCGAGTCGCATCCGAGGCACGTCGCACTGGGACTGCCGACCTAAGCGAGACATTGTCCCAAAACTTCAGCCTCCGATTGTATTCTGGCAAATCAGAGACGACATAGAACGTCAGAGCTACCGAGGTACGCCCTCGCGAGCCGAGGATGGCGCTGAACGGCGCTCGAGCTAGGTCAGGGAGGGAAGCTGGCTCGCAGGACTCGGAGGCGAGGAATGGAGGGAGAGCCGTCCAGGGCCGTTGGGTGGATTCTGGGTTTCCATGATCCCCAGATCAGTCAGCCTTCAGCCTTTGCAGGCGTCATGGATTCTTTTGGTGTTGTTCCTGTATCGGGTTCCTGTGCCTGGGCGAGGTTGGTGGCCAGTGAAAGTGAGTCAGCAATATCACCAGTGATGATCCTGAGACCGTCATCGGTGCTAGTATTTGTTGTCTAGGAGACAGTTATGACCAAACCCAACCCTGGTTTCGAATATGGCTTTGGGCTCTACCGAAGGATCTTCAACTTCATGGCAACGACCTTGATTAGACGGAAACATACACCAGATGACCATTAAACACCACCATCCCCAAACTCCCTCTGTCTCTCATAAAATAGAACTATTTACCTCAGCAACGTTCATGACCATGATGCCGTGGCTACCAATGACGTGGACTTTGACGGAGGTCCCGGAGAACTGGTCCATGAATCCCTTGGCGGCGCCGAATCGCAGCCTTGGCACTTGCTGCTGGGTGTCTGGCATTCCATATTCTTATTCTAAGCATTCTTGCGTAGTTTTGCGTCCTCGTTCAGCGAAGGAGTTCCTAGCCATTAGAAGCATGGCCGTCGATGGCACGACTGTACTTTACTTGCGCAAACGCGAGCAGAACGGACGGCTCGGTGCCACCCGCAACATTGATGGGTCAGATTAGCCCCTTGATCGAGATCTGTAACTTCTTTCAACCGAAGGAGCACTTGAAGGCGAGTTTCCATGTTAAGATTGAATGCGCTAGCCAAGGCCCAACACTGAATGTTTCTCGTAGAGTTGATAATGGATGACTCCGTGGATGATAACCTCAAAAAAAAGCAACGTGGGACCACAATTAAGACCGCAAGGGACCCATGGGTATGAACTATTATTGAGATGAAACTTGAAAATAAACAAACTCTCAATGCTTAAGATTCTCCCTTTCCAATGCTCTTCTTGCCTCAGACAACGTTCATCTTCGTTGAATCCACTCCATGCACTTTGTCATCCTTCAAAATGCCTCCGGGATCATCGTAATCGGAAGCATCATCGCACGAGTCCCGGTCGCCAACCTCCCCCAGCTCGACTGGTCCCTGTTGTCGTCCTTTTCGCAGGTCCCTTCGGGATTTTCGAATCCTCGGCAGCCAATGATGCCATAGAAGATCCTCGATAGACACGCCCTCGTCAACAAACTTTTGCTCAAGCTCTTTGGTCAGATTCTCAAGTTCCCTGATCGTGTACTGGTCCTCTTCAAGCATCTCTTGCCAGTCCTCCCGTATCTCTAGGTCTTGAACTTGTTCCTCAGGCCAGGTGCAAGTGCTATGACACCATGCCAGGTGTCTGATGGCCAAGGCCTCCATGGTCAAGACACGGATGATTGACTTTGCCATGTAGGCTTCATCTAGACCGGGAATCCAATCATGAAGAAGATGGACGAGATATACTGCAAGTCGGATCGCCCCGCGATAGGTGACGATCCTCCTAAATTCCCATGATAGTCCGCGGGGACTCCCTCGCTCGCCCAGATCGCGCATCGACATGACAAAAAAGTGGTGCAAAGGCCGTGACAGTGCATCAGTGGTACAGGGGCAAGGGAGATTCGACTGGGCGTCGCTGAAACACACGGCTGACAACACCCTCACCACCTCTGGCCGGAGCTTGGTGCACCTGTCGAGAAATAGTGCATGCGCCCACCACCCACAGATCTGAGCAAGATTGTGAGCAGCGGAGAGCCCCAGGGAGTTGATTGAATAGCTGGTCTTCGCTCCCTTTCGGATCAGCCAGTCGGAGTATACCAACGAAGTCTCATACGCTGCAGGGGCCAGGACGGGATCCAAAACACAGCCAAGAATTGGCGTGATGCCGTGGCTGTCACTTGCATCAATGCCCCTGAATCCAAGTTCAAGGGCCATTTCAGCGACTATCGGGCAGTGGAGGAAGTGAAAAACTCCTCTGCCGCAGTAGTTGTAGGGCTCCCTTTCTCTACAAGGGTTCAGACCATCGTGGTGATGTCTCAAAACGTCCTTCTCCTGCAGTGCGCTCCATAGCTTCGGGGCGGTGCCGTTGGGAAGTTCGTCTTGTGTCACGTCAAGGGCTTGCGCCTGCGAATCGGACAGATTGTGCATTGCAATGATCCGGAGCCGTTCCCGTCTGTCTTTGAGGTGCTGTAGCAGAAGCATCTTGGCACTCAGTGACGAGCTTCTCATGGCGATGGCACAGAGCCAGTCGAGTACGACGGGGCAATCCGTGTCGAGAAGCATCTTCAGATTCTCGCAGCAGCCACAGTCATCGACATGACATGGGACTTGTTGGTTCTCTGAATTGCAGATACCCCCGCTATGCGAAAGCGCATGGTGTAACGGTGTGCGATCGGAAATGTCACGGCCGTTGATCAGTCGATGCGTGGACTGTTTTTCGAGGAGAATCCGCAGTCCGTCTGTCCATTTCATGCATAAATGAAGAGGATTTTGCTGAAGGAAGTCTCTCTCTGCCAGGAATTGATCGAATTCGGGGCTATCGACCAGCTTCTCAAGCCTTGCTTTGTCCCTTTTCGAGATGGCTACAAAGACTTCTCCGTATCCAAGACCTACAGCCCGAGTTCATCGTCAGCCACCGTCATAAAGGGGGGATCAAGGAAAAGCACCTTCAACAACTTCAGAATGGTCATGAAAAGTCTCTCGGAACCACATTTTCTCTGCCTGCGACGTGCCCGGACGCGGTTCGATCGGCCAAACATCATAGTTCCTCTGCAGTCCCTTTTGGTCGAATCCAAGGTCAAGGCCAGGGTTGCATATGTCGAGAACGTTGTAAACATCGGGGAGTAGGCGAATATGGCTCGCCGATGCAACGTATTCGAGCATTGAACTACCTCCAGTCATTAAGAGAATCGAGGATCTTGGGCTGCGGCGGGGCATACTTGCAGAAATTCCCACCCGCGTGCACGTCAACAGCTTGACTAGACAACCACAAGAGAAGCTCCCGCGAGCTAACTATGGCTTGATGAGCCTCCGCTGGATCTTCTAGATAATTGATACAACGTCCAAAGTACTGTGGAAACTGTTCAGATTGAACCTCCGAGTTGGTCGAGGAGCATGCCTACACGGATGCAATGGTGGGCAGCGTTGCAGCCATTTTCGTCCACGTCAAAGGGCGAAGCCTCGTGGTTGCTATACAGGTGCTGCAACTGACGTCTTAGTTGGGTAGCCTCAGATACTTGAAAGACTGTTTTGGGGACCCCTTCCCAATCCCAGAAGAATAGATCGAATGCCGGGCTTGATTTGACCACGTTGTATGATCGCAACTTGATTGAGAGACTGGGCTGCAGAGACACATCCAAGGCCCAGGAGAGGATGCTTCGCAGACCCTTGTAAGTCAAGGTGACTCTCGAAGATTTCTGCAGCGCATATTCAGAGCAACGATGGCACCCCTGACGATGACGAGCCATCTTCAACTCAACTTGCCGGGAGACGACAAACCCTCCCCAGATTGCGGATCTCTGTAGTGGCTGCCGTACTGTTCTGGTGCCCATGTTGCCACAGTTGCAAGGGCTTTCTGCCAAGTCGACGAGATCTTGCCTGGCAAGGTCGATATTCCTCACGCGGCGTGAAGTGTTGGCGGCAGTCTGATGACGAGCGTGGCCTTGGTGGCACAGGTTGCGTACTTCCTCTACGGTAGACATCTATACCATGCATGAGAAGGGGGCCTTTCTAGATAGGAAATGCTAGCTGGAAGATCGGAGGGCTCTTACAATGGTGTCCAGCTTCCCCGAAAGCATAGCATGACTCTCGGGTGTCATTTTAGCGCGTTCCCCGACCCGAGTGGAAATCTCTGTCAATCTCGAGTTTGTATGTTCGATTGTATGTTCGATGGACGACCGGATAGTCCCAACTCCAGAGTCGAGCCTGCGAAGAAAGTCATGCGTGATCAGGTGACTGTCGTGGACGGCGTTTTTGAACGCACATAAGTCCTCGTCGAAACCGATATTGACATCGCTACAGGAATCAGTATGCTTTTTTTCGGTGGGTGAAATCGAAGCCTTCTCACAGGATCAAAGCTTGAGTAAAAGTCCCCAAGACTGACGTGGTCTTGACAAGTTGGTCTTGGGCTTGGGTCAACTTCTTTCGGTCGAACGGGTATGTGACGGTTGATTTTGCCTTGTGCCATTGGCGTGATGCAAACGAGGGGTCATCTGCGCTGGTCACCTTTTTGACAACCTCATCCAAGGCTTGGAGTTCACCTTGACACGCTCTTAACCCCATCGTAACAACGTCGGTGGCTCGAGCATATCGACTCTGGAGTTTCGGTACGCTGTGTTCGATGGCCTTGATATGTGAGCGGAGCAGATTCAAGAGCTCGGAAGAGCTTGCGAGGTCATGCTCCCGATCTCTAAAAGCGCTGAGGTAGGTGTGAATGCCGTCGCAAACCGTGAGGCCAAGAGAAACAAGACCAGCGACACCGCTCGCAATAGAGAACGGGTCAGCCATATTGAACACTCAGCCCACGATGAGATGGATAGAGAGAGGTTGAAAGTGGGATAATGTCGAGGTCCATAGCGGTTTGTAAGGCTTCAAAGATACGTGTGCTGATGTCCGACAGTTTGGCATACACGCAGAGCCAAGCCTGGAAGACGCCTCTGTGCGCGCCTGGCGAAAAGCCTCATGAGGGGCCGTAAGCCGCGACCACTTGTATTTGCGGCTGAGAACAACTTCAGCTGAAATGGACCAATCATGTGACAAAAAGCTCTGCTTCGTGGCGGTCCCAACAGGTCGAGGCCTCAACTCCAACCAATGTCTCTTACCTCGTCATATTGTGTAACCGACCTCCATATCTCTCGGGCGATGCCACCATGGTCGCAATCGTCTACAGGAGGCCCAATAGCGTTCCCAGATCCTTGGCCTGTTCGCCCCAAGGTAAGATATTTCGCGATGGGAAACCCGTCGAGCTCCGTCAAGGCAGACTGTGGTGAAGGTGGAGTCGAGATGAAGTCACCGGCTCTCGCAGTGATTGATTTCCAAGTTGAGACAGCAGAGGGACCCACAAAACCCGTGATGTCAGCACCGTCGTAAAATCCGGGGCATCGCCAATCAGACAGCAGGGCTTAGCGGCGGGAAAAAGGGGCCCGGCCACACAGGGCGTGCTTCAGCGGGTGGGTACCTGTAATCAATGGATCCATTGATGAAACATCCATGGCCGCGATGCCTCATCTTTGACTCTCTCGTATTTCCTTGCTTTTCCGCAAAGCAAGGAAGACGCCATGCGGCCTTCTCACGCAAACATCGGCTTCTGGCTGCTATGGCTCTGCGCTCTCGTCTGGTGCTACCTCAACAGCTACGATGACCCCTCGTCCTTCTTCTACGACGCCGATCGCGCCTTTGACAGGTCCTTTTCCGCCGTTCGCGAGGCAGAGGTTGAGGAGTATCTGCGACGCGACGTGTACCCCCTCGACCACACGAACAGGACCGACGCGCTGGTAGCAGGCGAGGTTATGTGCATTGGCATCCCAAGCATCAATCGCACGAGCTCGGCTTTTCTTGCGCATGCTGTTGGGAGCCTCGTCGACACGCTCACCCCCGAGGAACGAAGCTCGATACACATTGCCGTCTTGCTCGCCGACAAAGACCCCCAGACGCATTTCGCCTACGGAAAGGACTGGCTGTTCAACCTCGCCGACGAGGTGCTCGTCTACGAGAACGAAAACGATAGCAAATCGACCGACGAAGCGTCCAACCTCAACTACACTATCCTCCCCCACGATGTGCGCGGCGTCGGTCGCAGCGACGATCGAGTCGAGAATATCCGCCTCGACCACTCTGTCCTGTTCGAAACCTGCCGAAAACGAAACCCCTCATACTTTGCGCTCGTCGAGGACGATGTTATAGCCTCGCGCGACTGGTACACACGATTCAAGAAGGGTGTTGCCCACATCGAGAAGCAAGCCAAGGCCACGGGCACAGACTGGATCTACCTGCGCCTGTTCTACTCTGAGCTGTTCATGGGATGGAACAACGAGGAGATCTTTGACTACCTCAAGGTGGTCATCCTGGCCTACACCTCTGTCATTGTCTGCCTACTGGTCGCGCTGCGCTGTCGCCGGCACCGCCACTCTGGCTCTTTCGCCAGCAAGGACTTTGCACAGACCGTCGCCCTGCTCCTCGGTCTCTGGATCCCGGCGTGCATAGCCCTGGCATTCGTGACTGGCCGCACCACTCTGCACCGCCTCACCACCTTTTCACCTGGCGTTCGCGAGATGCCTCGGTACGGCTGCTGCGCCCAGGGCCTCGTGTTCCCGAACCACCACCTGCAGGGTCTCCAAGACTTTCTCCGGACGCCGCCGTTCCAGTTCCCCGGCGACATGATTACAGAGGATTACGCGCGAGATAGGGGATTGACAAAGTGGGCGCTCGATCCGAGTGTGATGCAGCATCTTGGGCTGGTCGAGTCGTCGGACGGTCCCAGAAGGGCTGAAGTCTGGAACTTTAGCTTTGAGCGACTCAACCCAAGACCAAAGTGAACAAGCGATGGAGGGTTGCTTGAATCAATTTGCTACCATGGTTTGGTCGGCGCCTGGAGCCGCTTCTAGTTCGCGACACGCTCCGGGAGATTAGGCATGGCCTGCGTGTCTTTGCGACCCTGTTCAGCACAAATGGCAGACTCAAGTTTACATGGCCACCGAGGCTAGCCGGGCACATCAATCTAGCCTTCGTCTAGAAGCCTTCGCTTTCCAGGAACAGGCCAGGAAGAATTACCTGGATCGAACGAGGGCTCGCTGGGTCGAAGCCACAGCAAGTGGCATGCCATTGCACGACAGACAACTCACAACCTCTGGAAGAGTACATATATACCCGTAAAGCTTAGTCGACATCTGTGAATACATACAACAGCGCTGACGCGCTCACAAGTCCTTGCGAAAGTACACCCGCTCGTAGCCCTCGTCCGTCTTCCTCTCCGTCTCCACAAACCCCATCTTGGGATAGAGCCCGAGGTTTTCGTACATCTTGACATTCGTATACAGCTCCAAGGCAGAGCACCCCCGCGACCTCGCAAAGTCGGCCGCGTAGCGCATCAACACGCCTGCATACCCACGTCCCTGCGCCATCACGTCGACGACCAGATTGTTGATCTCGATTGAGTCTGAGCCTTGTTGGTGGCCGAGGATGATAGAGCCGACTACCTGGTCCTCGTCTTTCTGTCGCAGGACAAAGACTTCGTGAGATTGCAACACTTTTCATAGTTTGTTGTCATGGGCGCTGGTGGTTTGCCGATGCGCTCAATGTACTTTGTGTATGCAGCATCGACTATAGCCTTGATAGCTGGCACATCTTGGGGCGTTGCCCTTGTGAGTGCAAGCTCCTCGGAAGTGAAAGGAGGATCAGCAATGTCCCTATTCGCCCACATGTCAACGAGGAACAAACTGAAGCATGATGCGGGCACTACCTGGAAGCCATATTTGGAGAAGTAAGAATGTAAGAATTCAAAATGACTTTGAAAACGAATGTTATGACACAAGAGAGACCTGTCACGACGAAGCTCCCTTGTAGATCTTCAACTCCGACGCCGGAAGCGGAGACTGAGCTGAGTCAATGAGGAGAAGCGAGGCAATTTAGCTGCATCTCAATATCCTAACTAGGCATTTCATGACGGTCTGACAAATCATCCGATCGTAAGCGCGTGCCAGCCTGAATAGGTATTAAGCCAGAATAGTGGTTGTCTTGGAGGCGAAACTCCCAAGTCTCTCTCTCGCACCATCCCAGAACTTTTCCCCAAGCCCGTTTTCTGCTGCGGCGCGGATGTCGTCACGGATTGGAGAGATTCGTCCCCAGGGAATAACTATGACTTGTCAGCTGCGTCCTTTGACTTGAAGTCAATTGCATACCCCAGCAGCCAGAGTTCTCTGTCGTAATATCGGGCGACAACCCAGCAAATAGCTCTGTGTAAGCACCGTACTGAGAGTCCCAGCTAATCCAGCCAAAGACGGTGGCGAGAATCCAAGGCAAATGCCGTCGCAACTCTGTCTTGAGGTTTCCGGGGTTCATTGCCTTTCTTGTCAGCAAGATACTCGCAAGGCTCAGAGGGGGACGTACAACGCTGATAATACCATCCTTCTCATGGCGCTTTGCATACTCCTGTGAGAGCAGCACCATGCCCGCTTTGCTAACCCCATACTTTACTGCGCTCAACGCATACCTCTTGTAGTCCAAGTTGTTCATGTCGACGCCTCCATTCGGTGACAAGAACTCGGCAGCTGACGAAGCAACCCACAAGACACGCACACAGCCCGGCGGTTCGCTTTTCGCAGTTTCAGCCAAGATGGGGGTCAGAAGCTGAGTGAACAGGAACGAGGCGACGCAGTTGACGCCCAGTTGGAGCTCGTAGCCTTGCTTCGAGGTGGATCCAGCAGGCGGCATCATGACACCGGCATTATTCCACAGAGCATCGAGACGGGATTCCTGTTTTAGGAACGAATCTGCCGCTTGCTTCACGCTTTCCAGATCTTCGAGGTTGACGGGCAGAAAATGCAGCTCGCCCGTGGATTTCGGAGCTGCTGAATGGATGTAGGTGATGGCGTCGTTGACTTTGGTCTCGGTCCTGGAGGCGAGGTAGACTTTGGCGTTGAGGGAGAAGAGCATGCGAGCTAGCTCTTTGCCGACGCCGGCTGAAGCGCCAGTGACGATAAAGACCTGCCTCGTGGTTAGTTGAAGATCTCGGGTCGTTGAGGGCACGTACCTTGCCGCTTTGATTGGGCACATTCTTTTCGGTAAATCGAGGTGCTGGTGGCCAAACCTGGCTCAACGCAGTAATAGCCCTGCTGAGCATTGTGAAGCCGATGATGCTTGTGTGAGTTGCATGCGATGGTAAGGTGAGAGAACAAAGTTCAACCGCGGTGGGTGCCACAAGATAATGATTTCATCTACCCTGCTCTGTCTCGGTTAAATAATGGAAAACAGTTTATATGACACGCTCTAGGTACTCACAACCGGACGCGTCTGCACTGAATCACTTTCTTCAACCCCTTCAAGCCCGAGATATCGCCTCCCTCTTGTTGGTAGATAGCCCTGCTCCCTCCCCGATATTCCCCCAAGGCCGCCCTCGTTCTTGGATTGCCGACTATGTATGTATCTCTTCTACGACACTCGGATTGCCAAGAGCAAAACAGCGAAATCTGCTCTTGGGCACCTCGAAATTCTTGCTCTCGTGTGGATGAACCCCTACATCAGCCCATCTCCGGTTGTTAGGGGTGAATCACCTTTCAGGTGGCTGCCATGGAGCAATCAAGCTGTGGAACATGTATCACCTGTTTCTCGCTTCATTTCTCGCGTCGTGCCACTCAAAATCATATACATATCTAAAATTGTTACACTTCCCGTCCAAGCTGCTGCGACTGAGCGAGACTCAAGGATTCCAGACCTGGAGCCGAGGTGCGTTGAGTCGAGGGCCCATTGCTGGTTCTGCTGCCACCCAGGCCAGTCTCGGTTCTCCCACACATGCTGCCATTTCCAGCAGTCAAGTCTGTGAGGTACCGAACCAGCGGCGTGTTTTCGTCTAGCCCTCGCACCCAGCATCACACTAAACAAGATGTCAGCTCGGAATTGAGAATTGCTTTCAGGTCATTGGGCACTCACAGGTGATTCCGAACCAGAACCAGAGTCAGGGATGGGGTCAGAGCCAGCGTCAACGCCGTCCGAGTCACAGCCTGAGTCGCATCCACCATCAGGTCCAGCGCCTGAGTCTGGGACATTGATGACCTCGGAGTCACAACCCGAGTCACATCCGCCGTCTGAACCGGCGCCAGAGTCTGGGATCGGGATAGAGCCAGAATCGCACCCTCCAGAACCACATCCAGTATCAGAGCCAGCGCCTGCATCTGGGACCGGGACGACAACAGTGCCACAGTCTCCAGAGCCACATCCAGTGTCCGATCCAGCTCCAGAATCACAACCTCCAGAACCGCATCCTGTATCGGTTCCAGCGCCAGAATCAGGGACAGGTATATCACCAGAGCCGGAGCCAGAGTCAGAGCCACAGCCCACTGAACCACATCCACCATCGGATCCATCTCCAGAATCAGGAATAGGGATGGAACCAGACTCGCATCCCCCGGAACCACATCCGCCATCTGACCCCGCTCCGGAATCCGGGATGGGAATATCGCCATAGCCGGCGCCAGAGTCGGGGACAGGGAAGGCGACAGTATCACAGCCCGAGCCGCACTCAGTATCAGTTCCAGCACCAGAGTCTGGAATGGGGATGGTGCCAGAGCCGCAGTCCCCAGATCCACATCCACCATCCGTTCCTGAACCGAAGTCAGGAATGGGGGCAGAACCCGAGTCGCAGCCCCCGAGCCACAACCAGCATCTTCTCCTGAGCCAGAGTCGGGAATAGGAGTAGAACCTGAATCGCAGCCACCGGCGCCACATCCAGAATCAAACCCAGCCCCAGAGTCAGGGACAGGGAAATCTCCATCCCCGGCGCCAGAGTCTGGAACTGCGATAGGGCCAGAGCCAGATTCACAGTCTGAACCAGAGCCACACCCGTTATCTGATCCAGCATCTTCCCCTGAGCCAGAATCGGGGACAGGAATATCTCCAGAGCCGCAGTCTTCTCCGCCGTCGCACCCGGTATCCGATCCAGTGTCTGATCCCGAGCCAGAGCCAGGAGTAGGGGTAGTGTCACAATCCGGTGCAGGTACATCTGAACCTGAGCCGGAGTCGGGGATAGGACCAGCATCGGAACCAGCACCAGCGTCGGGAACGGGGGCATCACCCGAGCCACAGTCCCCGCCCAAGCCACATTCAGTGTCTGAACCAGTGTCTGATCCCGAGCCAGTGTCGGGGGTAGGGCTGGCACCGGAATCGGAGCTTGGGCTAGGTCCAGGGCCAGAGCTAGGAGTAGGACCAGAGCCGGCACCAGAGTCTGGGACAGGAACAGAGCCAGGGCCACAGTCTCCGCCGGAGCCACATTCAGTATCTGACCCAGTATCTGATCCCGAGCCTGAGCTAGGGGTAGGGGCAGCACCAGAATCAGGGCTGGGACTGGGACCAGAGTCGGAACTAGGAGTAGGGCCAGAACCAGCACCGGAATCCGGGACGGGAACGGAGCCGGAGCCGCAGTCTGAACCCGAGCCGCACTCCTTATCTGATCCAGAGCCAGTGCTAGGGCTAGGGCCCGGCTTGGTGGTAGGGACGGGGCTCGGGCTAGAGTCAGGGCCAGAACCACAGTCTGAGCCTGATCCACACTCGGTATCTGATCCAGAGCCAGTGCTGGGGGTAGGGCCAGTGTTAGAGTCAGAGCTAGGCCTGGGACCAGACTTGGTGGTAGAGATGGGACTCGGGCTGGAGCCAGCGCCAGAGCCAGAACCAGGGGCAGAGCTAGGCTTAACCACCGTGGTATGTATAGAAGTCAGGCTGGGTACCGTGGTATGGATAGAGCTTGGGCTAGGGCCAGGACCAGAACCACAGTCTGAGCCGGAGTCGCATTCGCCATCTGACCCAGAGCCAGATCCAGAATCAGGGTAGAGCCAGAGCCTTCATCAGAGTCACAGCCCGAATCGCACTCAGTATCTGACCCAGAGCCAGATCCTGACCCTGATCCTGTTTCCGTGTCTGATCCAGAGCCGCAGCCAGAGCCAGAGCCGCATTCAGTGTCACAGCCACCACCGCACGTAGCATCTGAAGATCCGTCACCAACAGTAATCGTTGCCGAGCCGCTGCTATCGTGGCCCTCAACGGCCATGATCATGTAGCTAAACTCGCCCAGCTCCAGACCGGCTTTGGACCACGCGTCAAAGTGGCTCCCCGTCGTGATGGTGCCCTTAACGCGCTTCTCTCGACGTACTGACCAATACTGCTGGACCGTTTCCGTGCCCTCGATACAGGGTGAGTCGGTGCGGTTGCTGGTGTAGATATCGTAGGCGCCGTCATCGCATTCGACCTCGCCCTTTTTCTCGGCATCGCTCGGGGGGCTGTTTTTGCCAGAGTACTCAACGACGTAGTACTCGATGAGAGGGCTTTTGGTTTGGCCATAGAGGGTCAGGCAGCTATTGCCATCAGACTTGTATTCGCCAGAGTACTCAATCGTCCTAGTGATATTAATATGAATGTTGATAGAGCGGGGCAGCAGACTCACTTTCGCCCCCCAGAGCTCCAGCCCTTCCCGCCAAGGCACTTTCCGCCTTTACTCCAATCCATGGAGTAAGAGCCTCCAGTCTCATTATTAAAGGTCACCTCTGACCCGCCATCAGTCCACCAAGAGTAGTAGTATCTGTCAAGAGTCATTAGCATTCTCAACGTCATAGCCCTATGGAATGCTTAGTTACCCTTCGCGCAGCGCGGTGGCACTTGGAGTTCCTGCTCTCTTGGACTTCAGTATTCCGGTTGGCGCGGACAGAACTCCAGCCACAAGGTTCAACCCTGTGAAGAGAGAAAAGAAACCATGATAAAAGAATGATAATGTCGATGTTCAACAACGAAAGGAGTGAATAAAACTAGGAACGATACTTAAAAAAGAAGGGATGAATAGTTGCAAACACAGGTTATCGGTGGAAAGCAGGTTCCTTTACATATCGAAGTCGAGAAACAAGCGTCCCAAATAGGCAATCTATTAATGGCATGGATCAATAAACACCTGTCAATCATGAACCCTCGCATGACGAGACGGGGAGAGAAACCAAGCCTGAAACAGCCACCACACATTGTGCCCCCGTATCGGGCCACGGGGCCGACCCCACGAATTTTTCCGCCCGCTCAGTTACAATATCAATACGAGTTAACGGTGTTCAGGTGGCTATATACAGCAATGAGTCGATGAGCGGTAGGGCACAGCCACAAGACAATGTTTCGCCTGAACACGATTCAAGACAGGCATGTGATGGAAAGGAGGCTCAAGTCTCGCTAAACCAACTTTTGTTTCCAAAACTCATGATCATTACACGAGTGACCGCGGGAGTATGATGATTTCTGCAATCCATCGAGCAACCTCCACACATGCGGCGATACGGATTGGTTCAAGCACTCCCCTTTCTTGTTCAGGCTCGAGCAGATTCTCAGGTGGTCATCTGTATTCCGAGGCCTCCTGCTCATCAAGTTGAATCAGAGGTTTCAATATTCGGCAACAGCAAGCAAAAGATTTCTGTTTTAGATGTTGAAGAGGCATTTGGTGTGGCGTGATCATCATCCCAATGAAGAGATTACAGGCCTTGCGGACAATGTGATGGAGGGCATCTACGGACGTTGAGACTCCTTTGACAAAGAGACCCCGCGCCGGCATCAATGCCTCGACAAGTCCGAGAATTCGGTTGACAGGTCATCCGGGAGCGGAATACAGCCCGAGTGGGTTCAAGGGGGATCGATTGCGAGATCGTCTGGAAGACAGCCGATAGCTACACCACGAGGCGTAGACTAGCCGTCCTGATACTGCCAAGTTGATGTTGCGACACTGGAGATAAGGATGACGGGCGGCCTTCAAAATTTGCCTCTCCCTTCCCGTGACCAGAAGTCTTCTTTAAAATGCTCCCAGGGGCCACCGAGTTGTGGCTACTGGGCGCATCTCTCTCCTAATGGCCTCTCCATGTGCACAGCTCTCCAGATTTCCAGGGTATTCTCTCTTTGATATGATTTCTTTGATCCTTTCCCTCGTAGCGTAGGTAGGGAGTTCCCGATATGCAGGTACAGGACCTCGTACCACTATTGTCACTCGTTTGCATAACCTATACAATATTATTTTGAACGCTCTACCTGTTTCACATGTTCGAATAGACCTTCTAACTATGCCTGCCTTTCAATACCCATAAATCCATCTTTTTATTCTGTTTGTAGTTCAAGTGTTTGGGTGACACTGCAGACAAGATGGCGGAGCGACACAGCTGCGCCCCCGAGGTAAGATCACACCAGGTCTGTAACTGCATCATCAACAGGCAAGGGAGAAGAGATATCCTGAAGCACAAGGCGGGAAAATGGATAAGTGCTAAGTGCACCGTCACTCTTAACTTTTCCGTGGCGATCGTGCGAGGATCCATGCAGTGGCACTCTACTTTATCGAAAGGATTGTCCCTCTTTAATCACATGCTACAGGAGTGTGTCCCTTAATGCTTCTACGACTCTTCTAAATAGCGCCAGCACCCGTGTTCGCTGCTTAGCGGATAGCCAGGGCCTTGAAAAGCATGCAGACCCAAATCTGCCTTGCACCTAGCACACCACGTCCGGTCCCAAGTGTTAAATAATCCTCCAATTGTCGGACTTGGGGCCAGGACGCTATGCGGCAGACTTCAAGGCTGATGCGGGCTCGCTGTTTCGAATCACGCCATGGAGGCGCAGGCCGACGCGGGGAAGATGCAGACTTGCAGCAAGATCACCAGGCAACTCTCTACTTTCTGACTAGCCGACTAGCATCACGATAAACTGTTGGCTGGATTACGGATATGGTACCCGATAGTGAATATTAAGCCACGCTCGAGAATGTGAGTTGCAAGATGGCCATTCTCATCCTCAGCGCTCAACCAACACGCGATAATGGCTCCCCCACCCGGCTACATCACATCAGATATGATGTTGAACCAACTTGCTTCAAGTCTTTTGCCACTAGATGTGATCGAAACACCGCCTTTGGGTGTCCTTTGCCGGAAGTGCTCCCTCATACCAACGAACCTCTTCATTCCAGGCCAGCTTATCCAACACCCACTTGACGTCCAAAACATCAGCAACAGTATGACCGATGCAACCTTTGCTCGCTATTATTCGAGGCGGTTCGACTAGTAAAGAAACCTCCAAAGAACCGGCTTTTCGAGTCACTGCGTCCCAAGCAAAAGTCGGGTTTTACTCTCGGCACTGAATGGACTCGCTCCGAATTGTCCATTTTCAAGGATGGCTAACGGTATACCAAGATGGAACAAGGCGGTGCCGCCTCCGCTTCACGGCCGACCTTGATGAGAATGAGGTTCTGGACATTCATCACCCAGATCTGCCGAGTCTCTATCAAAAAGGGAGCAATCTAACAATCCGTCCACCTCGAGACAGTCGCCAGCAAAAGGCGTCAAGTCCGACTCGTCAGTCTCTATGCAAAGGCCCAGATTCAGAGGAGAGCTTCAAGCTCATGAACGCATGGCTCGACGAGTGTACGAGGAACCACACAGACTGCAGTGTTGACGGCATGCACGTTGATCAAGCTGGCTTCTCGCTTCCCTCCCGACTCATCGACGTTCAAAAGATGGTTCTCGTGGATACGTCAGGGATCCCTCGAGCATCCGAGGGCCATGGGCCCCCCCTATGCTACGCTGAGCCATTGCTGGGGCGCCAAGCCGGAAGCAATCCCTCGCTGCACGAAAGCGACTGTCAACCAGTTACTCAGTGCGATAAACTTCGAGTCGCTTCCAAAGACATTTCAAGATGCTGTCACCATCTGTCGAAAGGCGAGGGTGCAGTATCTCTGGATCGACTCCCTCTGCATCATTCAAGACGACGATAACGACAAGCAAGGGGAGATTTCCCGGATGCACCTCATCTACTCCATGGGCATCGTGTGCATCGTGGCCGCTGCTTCCTCTGATGGCACGGGGGATGTTTTGTCGACAGGATCAGCCCCAGCAGCGAGGCATTCACCATGTCCATGAAGACCCGGAAGGCGGGAAAAATCAGAGCCAGCATCTACCCCTACTTGAGCGACTTTGTCGATGCCGTCAGCAACGGGCCGCTATCAACTCGAGGATGGTGCTTCCAAGAAAGGCAGATCTCAAAAAGGGTCATCTACTTTACCGAGAGATGCATCGTCTGGGAGTGCCGCAAGGCCTTTGCAACGGAGGAATGCCCAGACCTACAAGGTTCCTTTATCCCGAAAGTCAGTGAGAAACTGGCGAGAGGACTTCATCGCTTGCTCGACTTTGTGCCTGCGGCTGTCGGCTTCACCGAGCCCTGCTGGATGAGAGAGATGGCGACCCGCAGGCGACTGGAGCAGGTAGACCCCAGGTTCAAGACTGGAGGTTTCATAGCTCAGCAGTACCATTACTGGATGCGGAAGTGGTGTTCCATCGTGGAAGAGTACTCATCTCGAGTCGTCACTCTGGCGCAAGACCGTCTTCCTGCTCTTGGTGGATTGGCCGCCATCATCTCAACCCTGCTAGAATCTCCCTTCGACCCCGAGCGGCATCTCTACCTTGCCGGCCTTTTCCGTATCGATCTTGTCCGTCAGCTGTGTTGATTCCCAAACCTTCAAGATCCACGTTCCCGGCGACCCCGAGACACATGGCCGCCCCCGTTGAAAGATGCCCCTGCCTGGAAGACCAAGACGATTTCTGACAAGCCAGCTCTCCCATCCTGATCGTGGATTTCGATTGATGGACCAGTTTGCTACTACACCATTGACGAATTCGACAAGGATACCGAACTTGACAACCCGGCCAAGGCTGAAGAGCCAGTCAAGAGCATCCTCAGAGAAAGCCCAGCAATTCCACAGCTCCCACAAGTCGACGAGTTCAGATTTCCGTACTCGGAGCTCGAAGAGTTGGAAATCGTGGACAAGGCCTCCGATTCTTCAGTGGCTTTGGATGCCAAGAAAGCAACGCCCGCAGCGAGTCACAGCAACCCAGGTCCTCAGATCACCCAGTTCAAGGTAGATTTACTCTGGCCTGACTATCAGTTCGGGCCCGTCTCTGCTGGTTTACTCACCATTACTGGCCGAGCGTTTGAGCTCGAACTATCCGAGTCTGATCGCGTCTTGGCCATCAAGGATCCAATCTTGCCCAAGTGCTACTACATCTCACGAAACACTAAACTGAGCGGCCAGCGGAAACCGGGAGAGATTGTGCAACTAGAGGGCATTGCGTACTTTGACGTCGACCCCAAAGTGCTGCCTAAAACAACATTCCTTTGTCTTCGGCTTGGTGTGAAACCGAGCTTGGTGGCTTCTTCGCAGCGTGTGTATGTTGGGTTGGTATTGCTTGAGGCTGGGGGTGCCGGCTTATCGGGAGGAACCAATGTCTCGCCCCGGTATCACCGAGTTGGAATGTTTGAGATGGGGAATTTTCCAAGCAGTGTTTTTCAGAGGAGCTCTATCCGGCCTGTCGCTATCATCTAACTAGTTTAAAGACAACCAGCCTGGCCAACGACTTGGTCGATCATCCATATCTTGAGTCGGAACTACAGTCCAGTCCTAATGCACGGTAGCCAAGGCAATCACAATCACCAAGGGCCCTCCGAAGACGCATGTGGCTTCTCGTACTTGACGCTTGCGGTGATGACCCGGGGAGTGAAAGCCGGTGTTGACAATTGCAGTGGATGACCTCATGACTGTGTAGCTGTATCGAATCGCTTTGGAAATGGCTGAGCAAGTGCCAATTACGAGTGATGAAGTCATGACTGGCCGCCTAGGTCCGAGTGATGTAATCACGGAGCTTAAATACTATAAAACAACTTCACGCGTTTGCCAGAGATTCCCATTATCCATATACTCTTCACATACACAATTATCAAAAGCAGACAACATACCAACCTTCACCATGTCTGACAAGCCTATGGATACCAACCTGAACAAGGGCGACACCATGCCCAAGGCCATGGATGCCAAAGGCACCATTGGCAAGCAATTCACCGGTGTGTTGCCCCATTTCTCAAGTACTCGATGTCTCATCGCTAATACAGGCATTGCTGTGAAGAGCAAGGCGCCATTGGATCGGTGGGCGAGAAAGTCGGGGGGCCGTTTGCCAAGGAGGGTATGATTGGGAAGCAGTTCACGCCCGAGGGAAGCATTGGCGGGGCAGTCCAGAACGCGATGGGCGGCGAGAAGAAGGCAAAGGAGTAGTTTTCATGGACATATCTGGTGTCCATAACTATAACGAATATATTTCGTCTCTTCCTCATTTGACTATCACCCATACACACCCAACTTACAATCCTATCTACTGTACGAAATATTGACAGGTACAGAATTGGGAAACCTTGATCCATCCTTCGGATGTGTTATGCGGATAACAACTTCAATTGACAGGTCTAGGCCGCAATGTATAGTCAACCACGATATATCTATTTGCCCAACTTTCTAAGTTGTCATTATCATCGAGAGTCATCTCTCGAGCCATTCCTATCGTTGTGACCAAGTGTTGAAGAGGTAATCCGGATCTTGCTCTAGGGTGGGCAGCTTTTGCACAAGACAGAAAGGGGTGTTTGATGTGAGGCACAAACGACCAAGCCATGTCGCCCAGGTAGAAATGCATGATTCCTGGAGCGACTGGCTTGGCAAGGCACGCGAGCTGACAGGGACGCGAAGGGAGAAAACATGGGATGGGGGCAAAGGGAAGAGGGCTGTAACCGAGTTGCCAGATGCAGATGCAGGATGACTCGAGGGTGCCTTGAATAACCAATCAACACCTCTTACTTGGCGCCCCAACCAGTTCGTCGGTACCGAGAGAGGCGTGGGGTTTCTGGTGGAGCGGCAAGGTTCAGCCCTGCGTCTCTCACCGCGACTCACTCATGCCTCGGTATCGCCAGACCATCAACCAACAGCATTTAAAAGAGGACCTTGGGCGGCGCCACGTAGCGGAGGATGCTATTAAATTTAGATCCATCAAAACAGCAATCCCCAAGACTTCAACGCCGTGCCGGAAAAGCCGCCAACACCACCTATCGTAATTTCGCTCTGAAACATGGCTCATGCTGGATAAAGGAATGAATACTACACACGGGCTTACATGTCAGCTGCCAAGATCCCCATCAGCCCTGAAGCTCCTGCACTGTCCCCGGAAGCTTAGAGTCCCGTCTCCCGTCCATCTCGGCGTACGTCTGATACACGGGCTGTTGGTGCTGATGCTGGTACATTTGCTGTGGGGGCCGTTGGTACATGTCTGGGTACGCGGGGCCGTATTCCGGGAGGTAGGGCTTAGGCTGGTCGGCCGGTGCTCGCTTCTTTCGGAGCACGAGCCAGACCGCTAGAGCGGCGACGAGGGCGGCGGCGGGGATCCCTACTCCCAGGCCGATCTTGAGGCCCATGTCGCTGTTGGTGGTCTCGGACTCTTTGTCGTTGTTTTGTTGCTCGGCGTCGGAAGATGGGGCGGGCTCAGAAGATGAGGCAGGCTCGGAGGATGCGGCAGATGAGGTGGATGAGGTAGATGTGGTGGACGCGGCTGATATAGTCGAGGGTATTGAGGATGTTGATGTATCGGCGGCCTCGCTCAAGGTGGTCGTCTTGGACTTGGTTGAGCCTTCAGGGTTGCCTTCCTTGTCGAGGAATATTCCGCGGCCGGCATTACAGCAGCCCGCGTCGTTGTCGCAGCAGTAGCTCCCGTCGTCGCACTTCAACACACGTGGGAAGCGATTATTGACCTCCTCTGTACATCAAGTCTTGGTTAGTGTCTTACCAGACAAAAGACACTCGGGTAACTCACCATAGACACAGATGGCAGCACACTTGTCTTTGTCATAGGGTGCCACAGCACATGGCCCTCGCACAAACTCATTCTCGGCTTGCCCTTTGTTCTTGCAGAGTCGATTGGGCATGCATGTAGCATTCTCGCCGCAGCAGGCAGAGGAGCCCGGGCACCGCTTGTTGCTGGTCCATTGGCTTCCGTCCACACCCCAGCAGATGCCGTCCTGGGCAAGGGCTGGTTGGTGGAACAGAGCCAGAGTGACAATGACCCAAAGATGCATGGTTGCTTGAGGATATGAAAAAAAGAGTGGCAGTGCAAGTCAAGAAGAAGGGAAGATTAGGGAGGGAACGGGAGCGAAGATCAGAGTGTGAGAGAGCCCACCAGCCTTTAAGCAAGACCCAAGACCAACAGCCCAGAGTACGGTGTGGGGGCGGCGAGATGCATTTCCATCCTCACCGTCCGTAATTGGCTAGGATGGGATGATATTGCGGTGGCTGCGGTTACAGATTTCGCCCAAAGCTGCTAGATCAGGGACCTGCATGTCCAGCTCCTACCCTTACAGGACGGATAAGCGTCTCGCGCTTCCGCCTTGGTCTTGACGCCTGATACGGGCTGTGTTTCTTGAAGGCGTAGACGCGATTTTGTTGATTAAGCAGCAACATTTCCTGTTTCTGTTCCCTTGTCGACCCGAACCCATGCTGAAAGGTAATGTGACTTTTGTGAACTGCAGGCCGTGACCGACAAGGCAAGAGTTAAAATTAGCCAACAGTCACCAACAGAGAAGCAAGAAAACTGGTGAGCGCTTAATGAAAATCAGGCTGGCGCAGAGTTGCAGTCAAAGACCAACAACCAACAGTCGACAGGGGTTGGTGGTCCAATGAGAGGCAAGATTATGTTCTCCACTACAGGCAGAAGGGAGGAGATTTATTCTTTGAGAGCATGCTGATCAGATGGTTGATGATGAAGATGATTTGAACTGGGCCGCTTTGGCACTGAAACAGCACATAGACATAGATACCAAACAATGCCATATACACACAAGACACCATCACCGTCTCGTCTCGTCTCGACTGATCCCTCCCAACCTTGTCTCGGCGGGCTGACCGGGGGCGGCTCGAGCTGCATCATGGTTGGCCAGGCCAAGACAGTCGCCGTCAGGGCCAAGAACTCACCTTTCCACAGTGGGCCTTGGCCTCTTTTTCTCCCGTGACGTCGGCTCAATTTAGCTTCCGCGTTCCATTTCCATCCCCTTCTTCCTCTTTCACATTCTCCCAAGTCCCGTCCACGTCACGTCACACGACCACTTCCCCAACTATGGCGCTGGAATCTGCCATGGGCCTCGGGCATCGCTTTCGAGATCCGCGACGTATTCTCGTCCGTCTCGGCATCTTTGTTCTCTTTTCTATCGTTTTGCTGCTTGTCGCTTGCAGAGGCTGGCCCTCGGAGTGGATGCGCGCTGATTGGTCGCATCAGTCACAGGCTGAGCTCGCCAACATCACGGCTACGGCTAGGGAGTATGCGGATCATCCGATCAAGGCACCATACAAAGATCAGTTCTGGGAGGTTGGCCAGAGGTCGAGACAACTGAGCAAATGGATATCTCAGTCTGACAAGCTGGGCTCAAAGTTCCAGGTCGGAAAGGAGCTGCTCGCCTCCACTGAGATGACAGCCCAGAAGCTCTTCCCTTTCCTTCAAAGACCAGCGCGCAACCCCGGTTCATCAACGCCATTATCCGACTTGCGAAAATCTTTTGACAAAGGCTCGCGCGGCATCGTCATCCCCGTGGGAGGAGGAGAGCAGTCGATCCGCTTCGCCGGTCACTTGATCGTCTCCCTTCGAAAAGTCTTGGGCAGTCGTCTACCAATCCAGGTCGTCTACGCTGGAGATGAGGACTTGTCAAAAGACGGGCGCAACAAGATTGCCAAGCTCGAAGGCGCTGATGATGTTGAGTTTCTCAATGTCTTTGACGTCTTTGACGACTCCACCATGAAGCTCAAGGACGGTGGATGGGCCATCAAGGCGTTCGCTGTGCTTGCATCAAGGTTTGAGCAGGTCATCCTCATGGATGCAGACGCCGTCTTTCTGCAAAAGCCCGAGGAGCTCTTCACCCAGAAGCCCTATGTCGAAAAGGGCGCCTACCTGTTCCACGACCGTCTCCTGTGGCAACATGCGTTCCGATCAAGACACGACTGGTGGAACGACCAGATCAAGGTCCCTTCGCCAGAGATGAACAACTCGCTCGTCTGGACAGAAGACTACGCCGAGGAATGCGACTCTGGCGTCGTCGTCGTCAACAAGGCCCGGGTCGACGTCCTCGTCGGCATGCTTCACGTGGCCTGGCAAAACACGTACGACGTCCGCGAAGAGGTCACATACAAGCTGGGTCACGGAGACAAGGAGTCTTGGTGGCTCGGTCTGGAGCTCGGCGGTTCGACATATGAGTTTGAGAAGCACTACGGCTCCATGCTAGGCTGGGCCGACGACGCCAGCGCGGAGAATGTCACCAAGGTGTGCAGCTTTGTCATTGCGCACACAGACGCCGGGGATCGGTTGTTATGGTACAACGGGAGTTTGCTGAAGAATAAAATGGTGGACCCCAAGGGGTACGAGGTTCCAGAGTACTGGATGGTGGATGGAAAATGGCACAAGGGTGCTACAAAGGCCAACATGAGTTGTATGGGTGGGTCAGAGGCCATTGCCTTGACAGAGGAGGAGAAGCGTGTGCTCAAGGAGAGCATTGATGTGGCAAAGAAGGTGGATGCGGCTCTAAAGCTGAAGCTGTGATAGATGCATGGTGATTTCGGTAGATGTGACATGTAATGATAGCGATGTAGTTTACTGCAACTTTGGTCTTCATTCTGTTTTGTTACAATTGACCCATCACGGCGGTAAACCATTTCGAGTCATCCCGGGCTTCTGTTGTTCCCTTACTTTGTTTTCAACCAAGAGACTGTCATACTCGATAGCTACTATCCCTCCTCAGCCAAGTATTGCCAACCGATCGCTCTCAGTCCGCCAAGGGCTTGACAGCATAGATCTGGAAGGAACCTGAGGAAAAGCTTAGTTGACGACCCTGTAGCTGACCCTGCGGTATGCTTACCTGCCCATTCGTTCAAGTCAGTGATACCCAGTGTGTTGGTTTCCTTTTGCATTGAATCGTTTAGAGAGGTGCATGCTGAAGAGCTTGTGCCGCAGCATGACACGTTCTTGGGCGTACAGCACGAGGCGGCCTCTTCCTTGGATTCTTCCGGCCCACAGCACGACATCTCGCCCTCGGCTGCTGTCAGGTACACGTTCAAGTCGTTCTTACTATCCACAATGAGAACGTCTAGAAGCACCTGTCAGTTTTGTTTCACGTCAGCGGGATGGTGACTTGCCGTTGAAGCCTGCATTCCTGAGAAACGCCTCATACTCGCTGACTTGGCTGGCTCCCGCCACGCACCCGACATAGAGAGCAACACTCTTCCTGATCTCGTCGGTAAACTCCTTACGAGCGAGAATGTCACTAATGGCAACGCGTCCGCCGGCCTTGAGCAGCCGGTACATCTCGTTGAATGCGAGCTGCTTCTCTGCTGCGGGGACGAGGTTGATGACGCAGTTGCTGATGATGCAGTCGGCAGTGTTGTCGGGCAGGGGGATGGCCGTGATGGCACTCTCAATGAACTCGACGTTTGAAGCGTGTGTGTGGGCTTTGTTAGCGTTGGCCTTGTCGATCATGTTCTATCGGCCAGTGTCAGATGGATGTCGAAGCCGTTATGCGGGCGTCTTGCTCACCTTGTTCATGTCAACTCCAATAGCCTTGCCTGTTTCGCCGACTCTTCTCGCGGCCGTAAAGACATCAAAGCCAGCGCCAGACCCAAGATCAATGACAGTTTCGCCCTGTAAAGGTCAGCGAAAAAACATATCACACACGGCATGGATCCACGCGCCTCCCTCAGCCTCGCCAGTGCCATTGGGTTCCCGCAGCTTAGGCCCAGATTCGCACCCTCGGGAATGCCCGCGAGCTCTTCCTCTGTGTAGCCGAACGCTTTGGCGACGATATGCTCATACTGGCCGGTGCTGCTCTTGACAACAGAGCCGTATTGCTTGTTGACTTGGATGTATATCTCTTTGGAGTCCATTGCGAAAGATGAGTTGGGTGAGAATTTCGTATGACGGCGCGTTTGTCCTCATATCAGCGATATGTCATCATGCATGGCGTTTGGCTGGCAGCTGCTGATCAAGAGCCAATCATGACCAGGGTCTGACAGACTCCCTCGGGGATGGGCTTGTGTGTCCGACTGACCAGCCGGCGCATGCCGGGGCTTACTTATCCCAATAGAATGGGAGGAATAGATGCTTAGAGGGTGGCTTCTGCCTGAAAGAAATGGGGATGAAACAGGGGGTGTACTTTCCTTGCGATGCGGGATATCACTTGGACGTGTATCTTCCACACTCAATCAAACATGGACTTGCCAAGGCCCAATCTCACTCCTTGCGAGGTTGGTATGGCAGTGAACAATCTCTAGTAACTTCCATAGGCTGTCTCTCTTATTCAAACGACTTCCAACTCGTCCATCGCTTCCCAATCGATAACTTGTCAAGATCAAGTTCCATCAAAACGACACCGTGATCCCTGGTCTGAAAGGCCACTCTTCCGCCCTTACATGCCAATGTCTTGGCCCGATAGCCGAGGGGGAGCCAAAGGATATTGTCCCAACCCCAAGTGATCCACGATTCATTGGCAAAGATGCATTCATGAGGTATTCCTGGCAGTGACGTGTCTTTCTCGTCCGGCACTGAGTGAGGAACCAGTATGTTTCCGTATCCAGTCTCGATGCAGGTGCCACTGTCTGAGCATTGCAATTTCGCCACTGGCAAGGCGAGATCCATGGCCATCAGCTTTGTGCCTTTTGAGTCCCAGAACTCAAGCTGACGTCCTTGCGTGGACTGGGTGTAGAAACCCAAAGTTTGAGTAGGTGAGATGGCCGTTTTGAAGCTAGAGGCGTCGTGGTCTGAATGTATCTCCAGCGACAACATCTCACCCCCGTCAGCAGTGCTTCGGACGAGATACCTCCAGTGGGTGTTTTTCTCGAGTCCAAAGGCAGCAATTGACTTGCCATCTGCAGCAAAATGTAGCTGGAAAGCGAATTCGCGAGTCCCGGGCATTATGAAAGCGCAAACCTCTTCGCTTGTTGCCAGTTTGACGACATGGACCTGGCGGTGATGGCCATTCCAGCGTGAAAAGTATGATATAGAATCGCCATTTGGAGAAAAGAGGATATCGCCTATGAAGTCTTGGACCCTCAGTCCTGGGAAACACTGGGCCCACTTGGAAAGGTCCCATACTCGGAGAGTTTGGTCGTCCTTGGAATACCAGGCCACTCGGCCCTTGACTGGTGCAAAGGCAAGGCCATGGATCGGCCCTTGAAAAGAAAACACAGCCTCCCATGTGCTTGTCTTGATAATCGTGGTCTGGGAGGAACCAACCATGGCAACGAACCCGTCTGCCGAAAAGATGACAGCCTTCCAAACATGGCTCCTGGTTGGCCTGCCGAACTGTTTCAAAGGTTGTCCTTCCATGGTAGGGCCCCAGAAATTAATCTGGTATTTATTCCAGCTCACCAACAACCGTCCATCTGGGGAGAACAAGTGCCGGGAGCCGTCTGGCAAGCCTCGTCTGGACAGCTCACCACCCTCGGTCCAGTTCCAGATCTCTTCCCTCTTCCCCTCAAGCTCGACATGTAGCAGATGATCAACCCCAGGAACAAATTCGATGCGAACGGCACGGGCAGGGTGGCTTTTCGAGGGTCTGGGCATTTTCTGGTCGTCAAGGCTTCCGGAGTCACCGAGTGCCACACCCCACAGATAAATCCGACACCTCCACGCTGAGGCTGACGCTAGATATCGGCCGTCTGGGGAAAGAGACAACAGTCTAATTTCACGGGTCAGGTGAACACGAGAAATCTCGTTGCCTGTTGCCGTTAGAAATACCCTGACGGTTCCATCGTGCTGGATAAAGGCCGTGTATCGAGCATCATCTGGCAAGAAGACGACCCGGTCGATATAAGTGTACCGGCGTTGATGAGGCGGAGGGAACCGGAGGGACTCTCGCCATGTTTCGGTATCCCACAACACAACGGTGGTATCGATAGCTGAAGCCATTGTTTGTCCTCCATTCAAAAATACGACGTCCCTGATGAACTCGGTACCGACACGCAGCTCTTTCAACTCATCCGTGGCAATGTCCCACAATCGAATGTGCTTTTGGCCGTGGATAGCAGTGACAGCTATGGCCAGGATTTGCCCATTCGGCGCGAATCGTAATGGGCGAGGGTAGCGCCGGAGGTGAAGGACGCGTTTTTGGGAGCCGTCTGTAGTGGACCACAATCCAACATGTCTATCATCTATGGCTGCTGCGAGCATGTCACCCCTGGGGGCAATTACGACTCGCGCTCCATGACCCCTGGCGCCTTTGAACTTTGCCATTCTGTCCGAGGCAGGGTCCCAGAGACCAACAAGTCCATCCGGCCCTGCAAGTGCGAGCTGCTTGCCGTCTTTGGAAAACGTGATGCCATGAATCTCCTGGTCAAGCGAAAGCCTCTGCACTTCGATACCTGTAGCAATGTTCCACAGCCTCACGGTACCATCAAGTGACGCTGATGCAAGCACCGTGTTATCGGGAGAAAATGCCAGGCCCTGGATGTGGTTTGTATGGCCTTCCAAGATGAACAGCTCTGGGCTCCAATCTTGCTGGGACGGGCTCACAAATTTGATCCAGGGAGGGATAAAGTTCGAAAATTGCCGCCGTATGATGCTTCTCTCGGGGCTGAAGATGAGGGCTGATAGGTAGATTTGCATCGGAGCCCTTTCAATGGCCCAACGGTTCGCGCGTAAGAAAGGCCTTGCGTCCTTGACGAACGGCCGGAGATCAGGACAGTTGGCTTTCTGGTTTGTCAATGTTAGCAAAAGTCCCTTTCAGTGTCACTAGAGAGTCTAGAACTTGCCTCGGTCATCTCCAAGAGGCGATTCATCCCCAGCATCGCCACATGTATCTGCCTCATTAGGCTGAGCGCTTCAAGCCAAAAGAGGAACTTCTTGGTCAGAAACTCATCGATCATTCTGCCAGCCTCCAAAATCCTGTTGCGTTTCCCCTCGCCCATCTTCTCTAGATGATCAATCCAGTAATGGCAAGCGTATTGCAAGTGCTGCGGGATGCGGCGCTCGATAACCTCGGGTGCCAGCTCTTTGACGAGGCCGCCTGGGTGTTCAATGCCGCACATGTCCTGGCAAAGACCAGCATTCATCAAGTCGATGCACTTGTTAAACATTCTTTCATGGACCTGCTCTGGATATACACGGAACTCGGGCGGGCACGTCGCGCCCAGAAGGAACTCGCTGAAAGACAGATGGATCAGTGTGAGCGGGCTGTTCTCCTCTTCGGGGATATTGACCACGGCACCGAACGCAGCGACTTTCTGTTTGATGCCCTTTCTTCCCTTCTCAGCGAAGTGACCGAAAGAAGTGATGGATACGGGCGCGAGAAGAACAGCCATGGTTCCAAGAATTGACCTGATCTCGTCAGCTGCCTTCTCCCTCTCTCTCCTTGTCCGTTGACCAGCTCGCCCGATGTGATAGTATTCTAGGATTTTTCTAAAGACGTGTACTTGATGGCCGTCGGTCTCTTGGTACTCGTCATCGCCCTCCAGGATAAGCTGTAACCGGTCGTCGAGATCCTCTTCGTCCAGCTCATGGTCAAGAAACCGACAGGCCACAGAGGCACATAGGAACAGGCCGCCTGCCATCTTTGTGAGTCTCTCGATCTTGTCGCCATTCAGCCAATCACTGGGCCATTCTTGAGTGATGGCACTTTGTGACAACCTGTGTTTGAGAAACTTGGCAATGTCGTTGATACCGGCAGTCTCGGCAGCATGACCATCCTTCTGGGCCCCAATCTTCCGGAGGTGGATCGCACGGTAATGCCCCGGAAGGATTGTTTCGAAAGACTTGGATATGTAGACCTCCTTCCTGCTGGTGATCAAGACCCGGATTTGAACCTTTGTGTTGTCGACATTCAGGCCTTGAAGGAGTTGAATGAGGTCGCTGGCGTTCGAACACTCGTCGACAGCATCAATAACGATGAGGAATCGGGTTGGTGAAAACAACTCCTTATCAAGAGACAATAGAGGATCGAGGATGAGCAAGCGAAGTTGTTCACCAGGCGACTTGTTGTCGACATTGAGATTCTCTTGGATCGCCTTGGAGACGTGATTTCTCAGCCTGGGCATGTTGGATGCCAGGCACCGCGTGAGAGTGGTAACAAAGTTTATACCTGAGCTTCGACTCTTATCATTGCTGTTGAAGAACCAACTGGCTCCAAGCGCGAGAGACGAACGTGGAGGCACTGAAGTGGCAAAGGGCTGGCGCCGGTCAAGACTTTGTGCAACGGTCAGGGCGATACTAGACTTGCCAGTACCAGCTAGACCATGAAGCCAGAATATGAACGGGGCTTGTGGATCTTCTGCCCCCTTGAATCGTGTTCAAGGTCTCGATCTGGGTGCCTTCGAGGCAACCGCCGTGTTCTTCCACCCCTCGAGAGTCGAAGAGGGCAGAGCCAACACACGTCAGCTTTTCAAGGCGAGTGTCTTCTGTGTGTTCCTGCTCCATGTTAGTAGGCCTCTTTTGAACAAGTATGGAGGAACTGGTACCGTCATCTGCTCACGCAGAGCCTTGACACCCTCCGAAACCGCTGGAAGTTCGGACAAGGTTGTCTCGATTCCATGAGTGGTAAAGCCACTGGCTATCTTGGCGTTGGCGTTTTGTGCGTCTTTCAACATTTCATTCCAGGTATCTGCTTGTATAGCATCACGACTCGCGCGGACAAAGGAGCCATGTCGATAGTGCACCAGAAGTCTGATTTGATAACGAAGAGCAGTGGTGTAGAGGCTGACGAGCGCCTGCTCCGTCCCTTCTATGAGTGAGGAGGCTCCTGGGTCTTGTCTGATACGGCGTAAGTGGACTGTCGTTCGGTGGCCTCGAGGAGGGTACCAACTTATCACTTTGGCGTAGCTCGTTGAGCCTGTGCTCGACAACGTTGCTCTGCAGGAGAAGGAAACAAATATCTTCGAACCCGGTGGCCGCATCTTTATCTTGCTGAAACACATTTTGAAGAAACTAAACACTGAGGTTAGCAGGCTCTCCGAGTTTGATGAGTGGATTGCCTGACTGGTATTATCGCCATGGCACCACCCCAAGCTAAAGAAGCGGCCGGATCAGCGGCTACGGCAGCTTTTACTACGTCTTTGAACTTGTCGATGGATTTGATGATTCCGTAAATCTTGTCTCGGACGACCACTTGCTTGCCGTCCCTGAAAACGACGACTCGTTGCTCTGAAATGTTGTCGAGCTCTTTCCTGACCCATGTTTGAACTAGGTCCTGGTTGGTCTTGGCTTTGTCGAGGCTCGCAGTGGATGGGTTTCGTTCGGTTCCTGTCCCGGTTGTCGGGTTAGCTTCCCGCCACGCTTGGTGGGCTCTGCGAACATACCGCTCTCTAGAACATCCGCGTGCTCAAGGACGTATTTCTCGTACTTGCGCAGCTTTCCGGCGAATTCCTCTCCACTAGATAGTTTGTCGTACGCTTGTTGCCGAGGCTACGTTCTAAGCCTTGACCCGAGCCAGCATCAGTGACTGAACTTGAAGACTGCACATTTGTATCGGTCGAAGCAACGGCATGGGGAGGGGTATTTCGTCGAGGGCCAGACCCAGGCCGATTCGGTAGTTCATCTGCTGGTTCGGGCGTTACATGGTTCAGTGTTTCGGCCGCAGCTCGATTCGGGGGCTCAGGTGTTACTTGGCTCGTCAGGTCGGCTGGGACTTCGCTCGTAGGCGCACGATGCTCATCAGCAGAACTCGGCTGATGACAATGTAAGCAACAGTGATACAATACTAGGCATTGACAAATTCCTTACCACACGTTCTTCATCCATAGCCGCTCTGCTGTGCTTGTCCAGTCGTTTCTTAATGCGGGCGCGAAGGCCGCTCGAGTTGAGGTCCATGCCTGGCAATCAATCGACCGCGGCATCAGGCGGGACAGTCCGGCGAATCCCACGCCAATGCGAAGAGCTTGATCACACAGAACGAAGGTTGGAGAATGCGACGGCCCATGTTGAGGTACATGGCGGCCAACCTGCTAGAGAGAGGATGCGTGGTGCCCAAGGCAGATTCGGACATGGAAGTCACCCAATACATGTAGCGCGCGTTTGTCATTTCTGCAAGACCTCGGCGTAAGCGCTGGAGGCTTGAAAATGCAGTTTCCATTGGCTGAAGCTGTCATCAGGCTCTGGCAATGCAGCTGAAGGCAGGTCTCCCCCAGTACGAATACGAAGCATTCACTGTGCAGCCACTTTGCCTTACTAAATACTGATTCGTCACTGGGCGAAAAGACTTACACATACCGTATCATCTCACGGAACTAAGGAACATTAGTTGGTCTGCTAACCCTCTCGACGAGCCTATCTGAAGGCCAAGCATGATAATAGCTACACATTAACTCGTCGTGGTTAAGCATTGAACTAGCGTCTCTAACTAGTATGGATAGCTGGCCCTCGGCGGTGGAATTCTTCTTGGCACTCCGCACTCTGTAATCTCTTAGGCGTGTCTAAACATCATAGTGGATGTTGGCCTTCTTCAAGTAATCATGCAATCAGTATTTAACCCGTAGTTGGAACCCTGGCCCCAACTGTCCCCCTGACACGCAATATTCATAGCCTCGACCAAACGAGAGGCCTGCTCCTTTACCTCCTCGGTGACATCCAGGCCTGCTACATCCTGAAGCCTTTGCTTCCAAAACTCCCACCTCTGCAGAGAAAACACCTCGTCCCCCTCGAAAAAAGAGCTCTTCATCGTTCTGCGTTCCCTCTCGCCCGGTTCAGCCTGCATCATCTGGAGCAGAGGCCGTGCCGCGTTCTCGATCCACTGACCCGCCACTCCGACGCGGCATTCCAAAAGGTCTTTGACCGGACGCTCACTCCATTCTAGCGAGTCCCTCATGGCCCAGAGCGCAAAGAAGTTCCACCTGGCCGTGACGAGAGCCGTCTCGAAGAGGTGGGAGACGAAGGAGTTCAGGTTGACCCATTCTTCAAAGGGCGCAAATGTGTCCTCTGTTGCTGAAGGTTCTGATTGATTGCATTCTCTGGTCAGCAGGAACTCGGCGTGGACGTCTGAAGACACGTACCTCTCCATATGTCGAGGAGGGCGTTATCAAGCCCTTCCAAACTGACCCAGTACTTCGGCTACAATACAACAGCAATACATATTAGCCAAGAAAGAAGATGGGGCTTCCTATGCTACATACCTCGGAAGGCTCATGTGGGAGCTTTTTCAACTCCCCCACCAGCTGGACCAGACGCTCCTGGGACGGGCTATTATGAGGCACTTGCCGCACCAACTCAACCATTATTTCCCAGAACTCGAGAAGAAAACTCGCAGACTCTTCGGCGGCTTCTCCCTCCCGCAGCTGCCGCTTAGTCGGGGCGAGCGCGTCCAACGCGACAGCCGTCTCCGCCGCCGAGGAAGCGCTGTCTGGCTGCACGTAAGCGGCGACCACATCAAAGGCCTGCTTCGCGACAACCCACGGGTCGTCATCCTTGAGTCTGAGGTCGAGATGCGAATCCATGTCTGGCGATTCCGGGGGAGGCCGAGTGCAGTTGCTGATGTCGCCTGGGCTGGAGGCGGTGCTTATGATAGCCGACCGAGTTGAGTGATTGGGCTGTGGGGGAAAGGAGGTTGAAAGTGCAAAGGTGAGGGGCGGCATGCGCGCTGTAATTGTAATTGTACGAATCTCACATACATAGCTTCGGGCGGCCTATGACAGGCCTCCACATGTCTACTGCCGGCTTGAAAGACCACATGATGCTGTGGGGGTTACAAGCCACATGAATAAGATATTGCTCGGAGAGAAATCCAGGCGTCTGCAGTTGGGAAAAGTGCAAGTCTTTGGATGGATGGGCACCCAAAGGCAGATCTGGGCTTCTTAGCTCGAGGGCCTCATTCCAGTTGGGTGGTCAGCATGTCTTGCATCACCGATGAATGACTCTCCCTATTAAGCCATGGTCTTTCTCACTGCCTAAGGCCAAGCAAGATCACATAGTCCTCACACTCACCCCAGATTCGAGGCTGATATCGTGTCATCTTGCCATCTTGCCATCTTTACATCATTACAACCACTCATTGTCTGATCATACGCCTTACGGAGAGCCATCCTACCTTCGCCTAGATTCAGGATGGGCAAGAAGAGCAAGAAACAAACAAAGAAGGTTGCTACCGTCGACAGGGCAAGTTCACACTCACCATTGGCGTATCCAGCAACTCCAGTTCCGATAACAATCTGACCCGATCTCTACCCCCTAGATTCTGTATTCCCATAATCTAGTCCTGACCGATAACACCATCTCCGAGAACAGGGTCATCGATCAAGCTCGGCAGGCCCCCAACCCAGAGGAAAAGGGGAAATCTGGCTACCCGCACAGGTACTACAACATGGGCGAACTCTTTCACACGCGTACCAACAGCTCTACCACCGCATACTACGAGTACCCTGTA
Organism: Fusarium virguliforme; assembly: GCA_020883615.1. NCBI lineage: Eukaryota > Fungi > Ascomycota > Sordariomycetes > Hypocreales > Nectriaceae > Fusarium > Fusarium virguliforme. The sequence continues at coordinate 4,259,906 of JAJHJD010000005.1, forward strand.
ACCCAGGAGGGACCCGCCTACAACTACGCCTCAAAGCCGAAAGACAACCCTGGCCCGTACAGGGCGATCACAAACCAGAATCAGACCTACAAGGGCACCATATGCCACGATGGTGATGCGGCTGCTAAGAACCCAAACGCTGGGTATTTTCACCGTTGCGAGCCGAAGAAAGAGGGGACGCATAAGGGTACCTTGTCCCATGATGGTGATATCGGTGTCGAGAACCACAACGCTGCGTGTCTTAACCGCTGCAAGCCAAGGACAGCATACGAAACACAGTCATATCAGGGCACCATCTATGACGATGATGGCGATGATGACGCCGAGGCCGACGATCTAAACGCCGAGTATTCCTACCTCAGCGAGCTGAAGAAAGAGTACCAAAACCAGGGGTACGCGAGCACCTTCTGCAACGACTATATGGCGCCGAGACCTGCAGTCTACACGCTTGGTATCGTTACCTCGACGAGCTATCATTGATGAGGTCAAGGACATATTGAAGGTTGAGTATGGTTGTAGGTTTGGTTGCAATGGATAAATATGATATTAGAGGTTTTCGTTTGAGCTCGTCGCCTTGGCCTTCAACCGTCTGTATAACTACTGGATATGATGAAGAGCAGAAAGAACCAATAGTCGCCTCTAGTGGATAGACCAAAAGGTACCATCCTGACCAGGACGGCAAAGTTATTCTTGGTAAAGTGCTTCCACGGCCACTTTAGGAGATCGGGGTTGACTCTCTAAGCTTCTTCTCCTCTTCAATCGCAAGGAACTCCCGCTGGAAGTTAATCTCGGAAGTCTTGAGGATCCTTGATCGCAGGCGAATCTTGAAGACCGAGTACAGGACTGTTTGTATCACGTTAGCGAGAAGTGGCTGATGCTCGTACTGTTGGATCCTTACCGGCAAACACTGCAATGTTCACGTAGCAGGTGATAAAGCCTTGGGCCGTAAAGTGCCCTCTCACAAACACATCGAATCCTACACTCGTGTTAACTGCCAAGCATGCTGACGTATCGCGGTCAACGAACCAGAAAAGATAATCACCAAGCACACCATGATCAATGTGGCCCATGCTGCGTATGGCTGCAGAGGGCTCTTGTAGGGAAGATCTAGGAAGATTAGAGATGTAGTTGAATCACGCATGGGGGGATCCATACCTGTACGTGAATATCCCTGCTTCTTCAGACCGGCGTAGAAGCGCAGGTATGTGATCTGAATGACTGTCCAGCCTATCAGGCCGGCAACCGTCGTGATGTTGACAAACCACATAAACACAGTCGAGGTGTCGTTGGTGACTGTCAAGTACACAAGAGGCGACAGCAGGCAGCTGAATCCGATGGCGTAGTAGGGAACCCCAAAGCGGTTGCATCGTTGAAAGATGCGAGGGGCATGGCCGTCACAGCTCAGCCCAAACAAAGTTCGAGATGCGATGAAGATGCAAGCAGAGCCGCTGCTTATGGCAGATGTGCACACAATGGCATTCACAATGGACGGGACCACGGATATGCCGGATCGATGGAAGGCAATCACAAAGGGGGATTGCTGGGCAGTTCCGGTGCTGACACTGAGAGCCGGGTCATCGTGTGCCCTGCGAGGGGTTAGTTTCCAGGAGCTTGGGGGGCCGTAGTGCACCTACACAATCAAACCAACAATAAAAATGCTGCAGAAATAAAAGACAAAAATCCGGTAAAACGTCTTCTTGGTCGCCGACGGGATGAGCTTCCTAGGATCCCGCGTCTCAGACCCCGAGATGGCGACGATTTGAATATTTCCGTAACGTGCATAATAAGTATGCCGGTCAAATAAGCTTATCGGTCAAAAATCCCTTAACCTTTTATCTTCCTACTTAATCAATTAATTCTTAACTATTTAAGATGCTATAATTAAATAATAAGGCAAATATCCTTCTTACGCTTTAAGCCTATCGAAATAACCTAAAATTAAGTCTCTAACGTGCTATAAAGATCTATTAAGTTAAATATAATACTCTCTTTAACCGAGAGAATAGCGTCACTACTTATTATAATTAGATCCCTAAATCTCATAAACTATCCAATCTAGAGGAATAGATTATTATTTAGTTTATTCTCGACTTAAATTCGCGAGGATTTCCCCTACGACTATATAATATTAAAGAAATAGCTAACTGTAAAGGACTGAAGGATATAGACTATAAAGTCCTCGTAAGGTGTAGGGTAGGTAATAGAGATAGGAGGTGAATAGGCGGTGGAATCAGTCCTTATGAAAAGCTGATTAGCTAGATAAGGAATCATATAGCCAGAAAAGTGGGTCAAAAGATAAATAAGGTTAAAGAGGAAAAAGAGAGCTTCTGATTGGTGGTCTTATTGGTTGTATTGTATGAGAGGATATAGATCTAAGAGAGGTTCTATTTCTAAGGGAGTCCTCCTTCTTTTATAGAGATAACTCGGGATCTATTCGTCCGACTCGGCCTAAAGTCATACCGTCGGATAGCCCTATTTCCGGGCTATCTAACCATATAGGGTAGGCTCATACCGGATAGCTAGATGCCGTGTTATGGCATAATGAAGTTAGAAACTCCAGTAGTTTTATACTAGGATATTTGAAACCGGACCTTAGTATGCCGTATTTCATGTATGAGGTTATCGGGCTAATCGGGCTCTTTAAAGAGCCTGAGGGCCGAGGTCACGTGACTTACTTAAATAGGTAATAAAGCTAGAAAATAGCTAAATAATATAAAATGTAACTCTCTAATATCTTGCTTATATAAGCATATATTGCTTAGATAAGTATTGCGCTTTATAGCGCTAACCCGATATAATATAGTTATAAAATCCTAGGGTTATATCTTATAAGCTTAATTTAGCTAGAATTATTTGTAAATTCCCTTTATATAATAAAGGTTTTTTACACTAACTAACTACTTACTAACCGCGATGCGCTACCTATTAGTAAGCGCTAGGCTTCTAACTTTATTAGGCGATATAAAGACCTTAAGATGTATTTTCTCTATAAATATAACTACTAGAGAGCTAAATATAAAGATCTAATTATTATTCGTGATTAATTTAGGCTTATAGAGAATATAATCGCGAAGTATAATATTAACCTTATTAATATCTATAACTTTAATGAGACTAGCTTTATAATAGGTCTAATTATAAGCAGAATAATTATTATAGGCATAAAAAGTATAACGGTACGGTTAGATTCCTAAGGGATAAAACCGGTTATATTAGGTTTATATTAGCAGTAGAGAATATTACATCGTGAACTTAAATAAAATATTATATCTAATAATATACTTAAAGGTATTAAGTATAACTAAATTATATTAATAGCTAGAGTAGCTACTATATAAGAAAGTATAATAAATATATTCTATATACTTAGATATAGCTCACGATCGTAAGTCGCGGCTTATAGTAAGTCATAAGTCTTTCTATAAGTCTAGGTTAGGCTTACGGTATATACTATAGGTCGCTATTCTTAATTAATTATCCTTTATAGGGGATATATAACCCGAGTTAGTACTATAATATAATGCCCCCTCTCTATTAATTCTTATCCTTAAGACTATTTCCTATGGCTACTCTCCCTAATATATAACCTATATCTATAATTACTTTATTATCTAATATAATACTAGAATCTAAAGCTATATATAACCGTAAAGTATAAGCCCTTTTTATTGAGAATATTAGATTCCTTATTATACCCTATAGCTACTATAAGCCGCGGCAATTAAAATACTAAGCTAAAGAGGGTCATAAGTATTACGCCTAATATACCCATTAAGGTCGCTAGTATAATAGCTATAGGATTACCTTCCTTAATAGTAAGTTTATTTCTTAATATAATAATAGTTTATTTATATTAATTATTAGTTAATAGCCGATCGCCTTACTTAAGAGAAGTATTAATTAAAATAAGTAGAGGAGGTTATAGAGTTAGAGTTAATTATCTTATAGTAGTAAGTAAATAAATAATTAAGTTATCTAATATAGCTCTATTATTAAAAAAAATAGTTAATTAAATAGGGTAAGGAGATATTTTATTATAATATCGAAATATTAGATAAACTAAAGGCGGTAGAGAATATTAAATCTTTCGCGGCGGTTAAGGTATAGCTAGCCGGGGCTATAGATATTATTAACTAAGGTAAGCTCTTTAATTCTTTCGCTATTAGTAGAAGTTCTTTAGGAGTTATTACGCGCTAATAAGGTACTCTAGGGGTTCCTAAGTATTTTCTAAGTCTAGGTAGTTTTTCTATTTAATAAAATATATTATTTTACCGTTAACTTTATCTATATCTAGGATAGCTTCTATAATATATTCTTTTAGTCTATTAACTTCTACCTTTAGTTTATCGCTAGTTTTAACTTAGATAGTGCCTTCTATTAGTTTAAGTAATAAGATATAAAAGACTAAATAGAGCTTAACTTTTAATAATAGGTCTAATTTATAGTTATTTTATAAGATTTTCTATTTTATTTTATAGGGTCTAATATACTTATAGTTAAGTTTTTTATTTTATTATTTTATCGCGATATTTTTTATTGCGAGATAGACTATATCTCCCTCCGAGAAGGTTAATCCCTTAATCCTTTTCTTATTAATATAGTTATTTATTTTATTCCTAATGAATTTAAGTTCTATTTATATTTCTTTATATAGATTTTTTAGTTAATCGCTAGTAAGGATTACTTTAGGGTTAATAACTATATTTTGGGCTTATCTATAGGCATCTAGGGTAAATCTAAAGTTAATATAGGCTAATATAATTTATATTTTTATTAATTACGGTATTATAGGCTAGCTATATAGCTAGTAGCTTTTTAACCTAATTATTCTATTTATAGTTAATATAGTACCGAAGGTATTATTCTAGTATTTAATTTATCTATTCTATTTATCTATCGGTCTCCTTATAGTATACTATAGAGAGCTTATAGTTAATTCTAAGGTATCCAGTTAATCCTTACTAAAACTTAGATATAAAGGGCGGCCCTCGGTCCGAGATAATCTTAAGTGGTAGCCTATATATCCTAGTGATATTATAGTAGAAGAGGTATATAAATTCTTTTATATTTATTAATTTACTATAGGGGATAAAATAGGAAAATTTCATAAGTCTATCTATAATAATAAGAATACTATTATAGAAGTTTCTAGTAGCTAGTTCTTTTAATAGAGGTAATTTAGTAATAAAATCTATAGTAATTAATTCTTAAGGTTATTATATAATTAGGAGTAGTTATAATTTTCCGTAGGGTTTATAGTATTATACCTTTATTTTTGCGCATAAATCGCATTTATTTATAACTTATATAACTATCTTCTTTATATTAGGAAAAGTATATATCGTTTTAACTTATTCTAGGGTTTTATTAATTCCTTAGTATCTATATAGCGGGTATTTATATATCTCGCGTATAAGGTTATATTATAGTTTATCCAGGACTTATTTTTTATTTATTTTCTCGTTATCCGGGAGTTACTTATTATACTCTAAGATTTATTCTAATAGTGGATTACCCTATTCTATTATATAGGTTACCTTAAGTATTTATCTCGGGTTATATTTCCGGTAGTATCGTATTATACCTTAAATTTCCTCCTTAAATAGATAGTTATTATAGATACAGTTTATAGCTTTAAATATCGGCCTATAGTTCCTATCGTAAGGGAATTAATTATAGTAATAGTTAAAGATCTTCTTAAAAACTTTATCGGGTATAGTAATTTTCCCTTTAAATATAAGGAGTCTATCTTCGCGGTAGTTATATCCTTATATATAATTAATAAAGTCGATAACCTATCTTCTATAATCTCGGATAAGCTTAAGGTATTCCGGTAGGGGTATTAGTTTTTATATTTATGCGATAAGTTTCTATTTAAGGTATCCTTTTAAGGTATATTATAATAATTATTTATTTATTTTAACCTTTCCTATATCGAGATTTAATTATCTATTAATAGTATTAGCTCTTCTATTCTCTTTTCCCTTTATATAGATTATAATATAGTTAAATTCTAAGAGGTATTTAATATAATATAATTACCGGCTACTTAATTCTCTAATAGTAGCGAAGTATAAGATATTCTTATAGTCTATATAGACCTTAATCTAGTATAGGCTTTTAATGAGGTAATATTAAAATTCCTTAAAAGTATTAATAATAGCGAGGAATTCCTTATTATAGATAGGGTAATTAAGTTCTATTCTATATAGCTTATAGGAGTAGAATGCGATTAGGTATAGAAGTCCTTCTTTATCTTATTATCCGATCTAGGCGCCTAATATAAAGTCTAAGGTATCTATTTTAAGTTCGATTAATTAAGATAGGTCGAATATCTTAAGGACTAATTCACTTAAGATAAATTCCTTAATATTATTAAAAGCTTCTTATGCCTTACTTCCTATTATAAATAGTATATCTTTCTTAGTTAAATTAATTAATAGTACTATAATCTTTCTAAATTTCTTAAGGAATTTACGGTAGTAATTAGTGAAACTAAGGAAGGCTTATACCTCCTTAATATTTATTAGTTCTTTTTAATTCTTAATTATTACGACCTTCTTAGGGTCTATATATATCTCGTTATAAGAGATAATATATCTAAGAAATTCTACTTTTAAGGCATAGAACTTACTCTTCTCGGGTTCTATTAGTAAGTTAGTATCTTATAGTATCTATAATACCTTATAGATATATTTTATATATTTTTCTTCCGTTTTAGAGAAGATAAGGATATTATTTAGGTAATATATAATAAATATATCTAGGTATTCTCGCAATATATTATTAATTATTTATTAGAATATAGTAGGTATATTAGTGAGTCTAAAAGGTATAATAAGGTACTTAAATAGTCTATATTTAGTACGAAAAGCGGTTTTCTATTTATATCCTTCTTTAATCTAAATTAGGTTATAGGCTCCCTTAAGGTTAAGTATAGTAAAGTACTTTATCCTAAAAAGTCAATCCTTTAACTCATTAATAAGAGGTAATAGTATATAATCCTTAATAGTAATAGTATTAAATATTCTAAAGTTAATATAAAGGTAAAGCTTTCTATTTTTCTTTAGGATAAATATAATAAGGTATCTAATAAATAACTTACTTTCCCTAATATATCCTTTCTATATTATTTCTTTAATATATTCCTTTAATACTAATAGTTATATTATATTAAATAGGTAGAGTTTACTAAAGCTAGGTTACTTCCTATTAATAAATTTAATTTCTAGGTTATAATATATATATAGTAGTAGGCCGGTCTTAAGTTCTTCTATAAAGAGTCTTTTATAGATCTAATATTATAGTGGGATATTCTTAAGCTATTTATTCTATAATTTCTTCTTAATTTACTTAAGGTTCTTTTTTAATTTATAGAATTACTTTATAATACTTATAATTATTTATTAATTCTATCGTTTCTTTTCGTTATATTATTTATATTATATTTCTTTAGGTAGAGAGGTATCTCTTATTTACCTCTTTCTATCTTTTCTATTATCTTTAGTAGAAGTTTAAGATCTTATATCTAATAAATTATTATCTCCCTAGGGGGGTATCTCTTTATTAAAGGAGATTACCTAGCTAATCTATTAATCGAGATATAGGTTAAACCTATATAACTATAGGTACTTAAGTACTAAATAGTATCCTAGTATAGATATAATATTAAATAAGATTTCTTAATTTTTTCTATTAATAAAGACTATAAGGTAATTAATCTTATATTTAATAATCCTATTATTATAGTTAAACCTTTCTCCTTTTAGGTTATATACTAAATAAGGATCCTTCTTATATTTCTATAATAGCTTAAGTCTATTCGCTATTACTAGATTAAAGTAATTCTATTTAGCTCTATTATCTACTAAAGCGTTTAGCTATTCTCCCCTAATTTATACTTATAGTTTAAAGTATTTTAGCTATTAACTATTTATAGTTATATATAGAGCCCTTTATAGAAATTATTTCCTTCTTTCCTCTACCTATAGCTCTATAATAGGTAGGCCTTTTAGTTTTTTAATAGTATCCTCCCTAGATAATTCTTACTATATTCGTTATTATTATAGGCCTTATAGTTATACTTATCGTCTTAGCTATAGAGTAGTTCTTAGTATTACTATTCTTTTTTAGCGCCTAGATCTATCTATAGTATCCTTAACCTAATAAGGTATTCTATGTACTCTTATAGCGCGGCTTCTTCCTATATAAGTGAAGTTCTAATATATTATCGTTGCTAGAGGTACTATTCTCGGTCCTCTATCGTGCCTTCTATCTATATAGGGGCATAGAAGCCTTCTTCTACTATCCTAATAATCCTATCTAAGGTAGCTCTTTTTTCGTTATTATCCTATTTTATTCTTAGTTCTATTCCTCCTGCCTAAGTAAGGGTACTTATGAATTATTCTAGGGATATAGTTTATTATCGTGATAGGTAGAACTAAAGTCGTACTACTTTAATTCCCTTATATTATTATTTAATGCAATAATCTTCTACTTTATATAAAAAGTAGAGTTATATATTTAATTATAAGAGGGGGATAGGAAAATAGTCTTATTCCCTTTTCTTATATAGGTATATCTCGCAGTAATAGTCTCTATAGGAGACCTATATGATTTTATAGTATTATAGGTATCTTAATAGTATTCTATTATTATTATATAGGTTATATTAGGGCTCTAGTAGATAGGGGTTTAGCGCTATTTCTTTATGATAGGCTTAGATATAGATATCTTCTATATCCTTTACTTTCTATTATTCCTAGGCTAATTAAATATATATATTAATGCTATTATTTTAGTAGTATATTCCTTATTTATCGGTCTAAATATCGTAGTCTTTATTCTATATCTATTAATATCGCTTAATATTTCGTTATTTATAATGATTATATTAGATTTAGGTTAACTTAAGTTCCCTTTATATTATTATTCCTATTAAGTAGTTACTATAATTTATAGGTTTATAGTATCTATTAGGTCGTATTACTATAATAATAATTTATCTAAGTCTAACTTTCTATCCTTCTATATCTCCTTCCTTCTTTATTAATTTAGGTAGGGGGATCTAGGTTTAATTAACTTTATCCTAGGGGTTTTAAATACTTATAATAATATTAATATATCCTTTTATTAGGGGTAGCGTGACTTTATATATATATTCCTTATAGCGTAGTCTATAAGCGATATTATACTTTACTTATTCTTCCGCTAGGTATGCCTATATATGCGGCATAGCTACTTATTCTATCGCGGCCGTAGTTAGATCGTAATTAGATTATATTATCGCGATAGTCTTAGTCGTTTAGATTACTATTTATATATCGCCCTATTAATAAATATAGCTTATATATTTCTTACCTTCTAGAAGCGGCTATTATTCTTAATACCTCCCTAGCTAGTATTTTCCTTTAGTAATATCTTATACCTTCTTTTTATATATATTCGCCTTATAGTTAGGTTTATAGTAGTAGAAATATTTAATTAGTCTTTTATTTTATTGCGTGGCCCCTAGTATTATAGGTCTAGCTTTAGTACTATATAAGGTATTATAATATCTCTTCTTACTTTAGTTTATATTAAAGTAAGGGGTATTAGCCTTATAGTTACTAAATCTTAGGTTTTATAGTTTTCTCTATAAGAATTATTAATTATTAATCTTAATTATTATCCTAATATAATTAATAAGGGTCTTAAGTCTATCTCCTTTATATAATTCGGCCTAGATATCTCTCTTAAGTCTATTAAAAAAGAGTAATATTAAGGTATCTTAATCCTATAATAGCTTAGATATTAGTTAGAGGTACTTTATTCTATACTCTAAGGTAGATTAGGTTTATTTAAGTACCTTAATTTCTTATTTAGCTTATATCTTCTCATTAATAGTTCTAAAGGCCTAGCGAAGGGCTCCTTTAAATATATTATAATTAATATAAAGGTCAGTAATTTATAGCGAGAGGTTAATAAATAGGGTTATAAAATACTCTTTTATTACTAGCTTAAACTATATAGCGGCGTGCTTTATAAGGTATCCTATAGTATATTAGACCTTATTAGGCTTAATAGTAAACTAAATCGGGTAATAGGTTATAAAAGCGCATATCTAGGTAAGGAATATCCATAGTCTATATAAAGTTCTATTAAATAATTTTAATAGGTTTAGCTTAAGAATTTCTCCTATATCTTTACCTTTTATAATAATAGTTATAAGGTTATTAATTATCTTAATGCTATTAATATATTATTTATTCTAAATATACTAAGAGTTAGCTATTCTTTCTATAGTTTCGCGGAGGTTATTTATTTCGGTGCTTATAGTAGTAATCTAAGCTCTAAGTTACTTAATTTCCTTATTATCGCTATTAGCGCTAGAAGTATCTTCTATCTCTATATTAATTAGGTTAACTAAAGTGGGCGCGATAGGCATAGGCGGGCCCTATTATTAGTTATTTGCGGCGGTAATAGGAGTAGCTATTGCGTTTAATATTATTTAAGGTAACGTAAGTAATCTACTAAATAAGAGCTATTAATGTATAACGGTATGGTTAGATTCCTAAGGGATAAAACTAATTATATTAGGTTTATATTAATAATAGAGAATATTACGTTATAAACTTAAATAAAGTATTATATCTAATAATATACTTAAAGGTATTAAGTATAACTAAGTTATATTAATAGCTAGAGTAGCTACTATATAAGAGAGTGCAATAAGTATATTCTATATACTTAGATATAGCTTACGATTATAAGTTATAGCTTACGGTAAGTCGTGAGTCTTTCTATGAGTCTAGGTTAGGCTTATAGTATGTACCGTGGGTCGCTATTCCTGATTAGTTATCCTTTATGGGGGACACGTGACCCGAGTTAGTGCCATAATATCTAGCTAATACTAAGAAAGTAACCTCCCGGGCGATTAGGCTATTATTATAACTAAAAATAGCTAGACCGATAATAAGACGGGCCTTAAGTAGATTAAGTACTTTAATTAGCATATAAAGACCTAATTAATTAATAGCTATCGCCTTTTAATCCTTAATAGGTATAAAAGCTATTACTCGGCTGACTTTAAGGTATATTATAAGGAGAATAATATTATTATGCTCTATATACCCCTTTATTTATCTTATTTACTTTAGCCTCTTAATATCGGGTACTTTAGACCGCTTAAAAAAGCCTATAGCCGGGAAATAAAGTATTTAATTAGATACTTAATAACCTATATTTTAAAGACTGAGTTCTTTCTAGCGTTTTATACCGCCTATTAAGCCACTATAATAGAAAGTAATATTAAGGGAGGTTTTAGAGGGGCTAGGCTTATTCCTTTAGACCTAAAAAGTATTATATTAAAGCTTAATATATAGCTATAGACTTTAATACCTATAGGGGAGGAGGTAAACCTCCCTAACCCTGAAGTCTTAAAGACCCTAAAGACCGTCCTTAAGGCTAGCTCTTAGTCTAAATACCTCAAAAGGTAAATTAAAAGGCACTAAAGTAGCTCCCTAATATCTATTCTTAAGGCACTTAAATTATTTTCGAAAGGAATAAAGGTAATAATATATTAGATAGTATTACTAAAGTCTAAGAATTAGATCCTTTAATAATTAAATAAGGTACTTAATAAGCGGTATAGAGTAAAAAGAACCTGCCTATAGAATAGAGGGAAGATAACTCTAGGTAAAGGAAGGGAAGTAATTAATTAGATAGATATTAATACGTATATAGCGGCCGAATTATTGAGAAATAATAGTTAAGGAGGGTTAGCGCGACTAAAGGAAAGGCGTTATAGAATATACGGTAAGACTGGGTATAATATAAGGATATATTAAATAGTTATTGCGATATCTAGGGAAGAGTATAGTAATTAGTTTTAATTAATTAGATACTTTATTATATATTTATTTTAATTTCTATATTAAGGGTGATATTTTTTGACCGGCAAGCTTGTTTAACCGGTATGCTTATTATGCACGTTAGCTGAACGCGGCTGGGAGCATGCACTTCCAAAAGGCGAGGAAGCGACCGGCTGATCCTCCCTTGATATATGTGTTAAAAGCGCCTGGGTTGATCCAGTAGCGGAAACCGAGACGTTCACGGTTGGGGCCGCCGCCGAGGTCGATGACGAGGCCGCCGATTATGAGGCCTATGATGAGCATTATCTTGAGAGAGGCAAATATGACCTCGGACTGTATGCTAGGTTAGTCGTTTGTGATGTGACTTGTCATTCAAGGGCACACCTCTCCGTAGAGCCTCACGCCACAGAGGTTGAGGGCTATGATGAAGACGAGGAAAATGGTGATCCAGACGCCCGGGTTGATGGATGTATTCCAGAACTGGATGAGAGTGGCCGCGGCACTGATCTCAGCGGGGACGGTAATAGACATGGTGTACCCTATTTTGATAAGCAAAGGGACCATCCCCTCGGCAAGACAAACATACAAAAGTTCCAGCCGGTGGCAGCACCAAGTGCTGGCTCCACAAACTTGGTCGCGTGCCGTATAAACCCTCCGGTCTCAGGCATGAAGGAAGTGATCTCCCCCGTAGTGTATGCGACGCCGGCCGTGACAAAGCCCATGACGGTGTAGGCCAGGAGTGCTCCGGCAGGACCTGCTGTTGCGATGACCTGACCAGAGCCGAGGAAGAGCCCCGTTCCCTGTTGAACGGTTAGCAACGCTTTGTATCATCGGGCGAGGAGAAGCGCACAATCATGCCAGCCAGAGCAATCATGTTGATGTGTCGGGAGCTCAGGTCGCGCTTGAGGCCACCCGCCTGGATGACCTCTGAGCTCTCACCACACATCTCGACGTCTGGAGACGTGTGGGGAGCTGGTTCGTGTTTCTCAATCTTGTCCATTGGCATGGAATGAAAGACTTGGAACAAAAAGAAGCGGCAATAAGCAAGCTCTTTTGGGTCAATGGGATGAAAGAGGCCTTGCAGCGCGTGGGAGATGATGAGCCTTCAGCAATCCTCAAGTTGATAGCCCCGACGCAAGGAAGGCGTATATATGGTTGGTGACCCTTGCTGTGATTGTTTGTCGGTTATCATGACAAGGGGCTTATCACAAGGCCCGGGGTGCTTGATCGCCGGTGTGGGGTTTAGACACCGGCACCGGCGTCTTGGGAGCATTTTGAACGCCGGGCGGCCGGCGAGAAGGTTAGTCTTGGTATCGGAGGCAGCGTCTTCACTCAGATGGCGTGGGGCAAAGCCGAATAAAGAGGACAGTATCCGCCTGCAAACCGATAACCTTGGCCCTGCTATCTACCTGTTATCTAAACCGCATCGAGATTTCCAGCACGTCACCATGGCCTCCAATGACAAGCAAGACGATTCCTTTGAGCTTTTCGACTTGCGGGTAGAGGTCGTCTGCCCTCCCGGGAGCAAGATTCTCTGCGGAGCGAAGGAAGGAGACTACTTTACTCTCCAGGGCGAGATGCTCTATCTGCCTCCTGGGCAAGGTATCAGTATATACAGTCTGGGTACAGATATCCAAGTTGGCATATACCGAGCAAAGGGCTAATTTGGTGATAGCGTCTGTCCTGCCTCTTTTGCCGGCCAAGCAGAGGGTGACGCCTGCCAATGATTGGATGACCACGGACGCATTGATCGCATGCCCAGACCCCAACTGTCCTTCCCAGCTCAAGATTATCAGAGAAGGCATCAGGAGGTTCAGTCATGCCGAGACAACTGCGGTGCCATTAGGGGGGCCGAAGGAGTGAAATTGGTTCCATGGGACAATGTGTCAACAGATGGATGTTTTGTGATATTCGGTTGGCAGACGAGATCGGTAGTTTAGGAGAGAAATATCCCATCTTGAGCATTAAGTCCTACGCTGGCAAACAAATCCGCCCAAGCTTCATCCCCTTGGAAGGGAAAGTCCAGGTTGCCCTGCAGGGGTATCTCGCAGATCGCTGGGTCAAACGCCTGTTCAGCAATTGGGTCGGTGCAGGCAGATGGAGAGACTGGGCTGTTTACGTGGACAGGATAAGTCGAGTTTGTAACAGTGGTCGTGTGATGTCCCTCCCGCTCGCGTTGGTTCTCCAGAAGCTTCAGAGTGACCTTTTGAAGAAATCTGGCTTGAAGGGCACAGCTGGAGCTCAAGGAGCTGGCCTGGTACGAAAAGATCTCTGCAGAAGCTTGCATCATTTGGATGGTGTTTGCCTCGACCTGACTGGAGATCAAACTTGGAGCTGACAAAAGGATCTAAGGGTGGATGAATTAGCCAGAATCCAGCAGCTGATAAGATAATCTTACCTTGACAAGGAAAGCAGCGCTGTATGCCGTCATGACGTGGATGGAGTCTTGAGCAAAGTAGAGTTGTGCAGAATACTCCTGTATCAGCTGGAACATGCTCATTGCGTTTGTGTAAGCAAGCCATATTCCCTCCAAGTGAAGTGCCATATCCGATCCTCTTGAACCGAGGATTCCTTGTAGGGCTAGAGAATATAGTTGAAGTCGAAGGTGAGTGCCGTAGAAGCGTAGTAGGAACTGATGACACCCTTGTTCCTCAGCCTCGCCCTGGGGCACCAGTTTCTGAGCCCATCTACTCTCCCACCTGTCAATTCGGTCATTGAGCAACGTGATGAGAGGCTCAATGTCGTTGGAGGACATTTTTGGGCGGCGTCCTGGCCTCGGAACGAGCAGAGTTAGTGCGGTAGAGGCGACAAGACGGAGGGTGACAAAGGCCCCAAGGAGGTGGTCGTTTGGGATAGCCAGGGGATCGTTGCACCAGTCTTCGATCGACTCGATAAAGTCGTCGCACTCGATCATCCAAGGTCGCCCGGTCTGTAAGCTCATGCTTTGGCGGTCAACTCACTGGGTGGATTGGGGGCATTCGAAAACGTACCTCCGATCATAGACGAATAAAACATACCACGTTCTCTCAACATTTCGCCGGCTTTGGCCTACCGGCTCGTCCGCCTTTGTGTTTCGAGAACATGGATCAAGCCTATGCCATCCCATATCCATGCACATGCGAATCGCGTATCCGAGGGACGTCCACACCCGAGTGTCATGCGGCTCCTTCCAATAAGTGAGGATCAGAATAGCCTGGACTGTCTCTGTTG
The DNA here is from genome assembly GCA_020883615.1 of Fusarium virguliforme. Classification (NCBI taxonomy): domain Eukaryota; kingdom Fungi; phylum Ascomycota; class Sordariomycetes; order Hypocreales; family Nectriaceae; genus Fusarium; species Fusarium virguliforme. The sequence goes on from JAJHJD010000005.1 coordinate 4,274,968, forward strand.
ACTTGGTGCCTCGCCTGAAGGCCTTTGCGAACAGGTCTTGAGCGTGCTCATGGAGCTTGTTGTAGAGGACTGGGTTGAATGCTTTGGCGGACATGGCGAGAATGGCGCTGAATAAAAAGGCAGACTTTTGCCGGACACGGGGGAACGTGTGCAGATTGGGATCGAGCTGGCAGATATAGGGGTTAAGCGCCGCCATAAAGCTGAATGTCACATTGGTTAGACTTGTACTGTCAGGGGGAGACACGCCAGCTATACCTGTCAAAGAGGGACCTGGCTATTGAACTATTGATCAACCCAAGATCGACAGGATCCTCGGTAGAATCTGCCCCATCATTCGAGGATTCACCAGCTTCTTCACCAGCGCTGAGGATGTTCCGGAGCGAAAACTTGCCCTTAAGGGCTTCGTGGTTAAGTAAGCCTGAAGGCTGCAAATCATGACTATCCTGCTCCGTCTCTGCATCAACATTGACGCAGTCATCTTGATCCAGAGGTGAAGAATTGGGCATCTCAGCAGTCCGTCTCGATTTCGAAACCCTGATGATCAGTTAGTCATGAACACTATCGACACTTCTCTCCATACCGGGTACCCGCTTTGCGTCCGCGACGATGCTCCCGGAAGATGCAGTCGAGCGACTTTCGGGCGCAGCGCTCACACTTGGACGATGTCGGGCTTCCGGGACAGCACTTCATCTTGACCTTGCGGCAGGATAAACAAGCATTCATGCTGTGCGTGCTCGAAGAAGAGGCCATCGCAGGAACGAAGCAATGAATGACAGGAGGTGGTCAAGGTGACGTGGTAGAGTGTGGGGAGAGATCCGTTCACGTTAGGCCGCCGTGGCCGCTTCCTCCGCTCCCCCATAACAATCGAGATAAGCGGCCAAACTACCCTGGCAGGATCACGTGGACTCTTCTGGGGAAGATGCAGCAAGCTGGGGAAGATGAGACGATTCGTACAGGACGGGAAGCATTGCAGGTTACGATCAAGGACCCGTTGCATCCGCCTCTCCGAAGCCTACAGGGCGGGGAGCCATGACGGCCCGGGACCGGTGTTCAACGGGGCCTTTGAACGCCGGTGGCGACAGGGTAGAATGCCGGTGGGCTTGGCCATGAGACCCATGACCACATGCGACAACAGCCAAGCAACTATTTCTACAGGCTTATCTATGTATCACCCATGGTTCCTTGGAATCATCACCTCATGCCACTCTCACATCTCCAAATCCAAATCAACAACCAAATTCAGCATTTGAACAATTACGACAATGGCAGTTCCTCACAATGGAGAGCCAAATGCGGCGCACGTCAACATGATGACCGACACAATCATCGCCAATCTCCCTCTAGACGGCCTACGTGTGGTGCTACGGTCTCTTCTCGCCTCATGGCCAGAAGCTACCCCAACCTTTGAGCGCGAGACTCGACAGTTTCTCGGGCAGGCATTTCTCAAGTCGGCCAAGTCAAACGTTGATGATATGGGCATCAAGGACTTGAAACACGTCCAACGCATCTCCCGATGCATGCTTGGATCTGGTCTGGCCTTTGAGAGCATGACGCTGCTGAGCAAGGTGAGCGTTCAGGGGGCCGCCCTGATGCTGAAACCGCAAGAGGCCGATGGCAATCTCGACGCCTTTCTTGCTTCTGTCGACGGTGATATTGTACAGTCCATGACGGCCATCAAAAAGGCATTGTTTGTCAACACGGGGGCTCGAGACATGTCGAACAAGGAAAGAGGTCTTGTTGAAACCCTTCTTGAAGCTCTCACGCGTTGCCAGGACCTGTTGCAGGACAGCACTCATGATTATCCATACGGAAGAGGGTTGATCTTTACAGCCAGCATCTTGGGTGTTCCTCAGCCGACAGTATCTGACCCTCGTCACTCTCCCTCCAATGGCACACAGCTAGAGGTCCCTCCTCCCCGGCAGGCAAGAGAGACTTTTCAATTGGGCAACAGAACCTTGCCTCGTATCTTTTCAGGGCTGTGGCAAATGTCGAGCCCAGCATGGGGCACGGCGCCGACCTCCAAGATTGTTGAGCAATTCTCAACGCATGTACAAAGCGGATTCACGGCTTTTGATATGGCCGACCACTACGGCGACGCAGAAGTCCTATTTGTAAGCTCTCCGTCTTTGTATCTGCTTCCAACTAATATCTAACCATCTGACTTCAGGGTCGCTTCCGTGCCCTGTATCCGCACAAAGAGGCCATGTTCACAGCGACAAAATATTGCATTTTTCACACCATGACGGTCACCCGCGAGGCAGTTCATGCCAACATCAGCGAGCGGTGTCAGCGGCTGCAACAGGATGTGGTCGACTTGGTCCAGTTTCACTGGCAGTTTGTACGTCTCCAGGAGCATGATCGAGGACGTTGGCTGACACTGCTGCAGTGGGATAACCCCCAGTATCTCGACGCCCTTCGATACCTGTCAGAGGATGGCAGAGTCGGCATGCTCGGCTTGTGCAACTTTGACACGGAGCATCTCGAGCAGGTCCTCGACAGCGGTATCGAAATACACACCAACCAAGTGCAGGTGAGTGTTCCAGTCCACGGCTATTCCTGTGATACTCAATTATTGATGAGTAGTTTTCCCTCATCGACTCGCGACCGACAATGAAGATGGCCAAGGTGTGCCAGGACCGCGGGGTCAAGCTTTTGACCTATGGCACCCTGGTGAGTGTTGCCTGCTTCTAGCTTCAGGCGGTGGCTAACAGATGATGTCTCTAGTGCGGAGGCTTCATCGCCAATAAGTGGCTCGACAAGCCCGAACCAGACGTGTACGATGCTGCGATTACACCGAGCCAGCGAAAGGTGCCAGCCCCCCACGCTCTTTTCTTGCACTTTACTGACGTTTCATGGTACACAGTACCATGGAATCATATGCAGCTGGGGTGGATGGGACCTGTTTCAAGAACTTCTCAAGGTTTTGGACAACATCGCCACTAAACACGGGGTCAATATCACCAACGTTGCCACTCGATGGGTGCTCGACTTTCCATATGTAGGTGCCGTCATCATTGGGGCCAGAATGGGAGTCAGTGAGCATACCGACGACAATCTGGCTGCGTTTGGTTGGAATTTGGATTCCGAGGACCGAGCGGCTATCGAAGCTGTCCTCAGCCGGAGCAAGAGGGCTGACATGTTCAGGACTATGGGTGACTGTGGTGGAGAATACCGCTCCTGATATTGAGAGCAAGTCTCGAAAACAGCTAGCAATGTTTGAATTCTCAGTTAGACTGTTCTCACCCGAGTCGTCTCGGCTCGCATCGCCCTCCGTGACCTCTGACGAAGCAACCCCAGGCGCCTCAGACTTGTGTACTGGCCCTCCTGTTCCTGCACGGGCGCGAGAACCAACCAAAAGTGGGTGTAGCTGTAACGGGGTATCGATGGCAGTGTTTTGGTTCGGGAGCTCAGGATATCGTCCCCCGCCCAGATGGAGGCAAAAGACCGTAGTCTTGAACGCAGTTTGACTCTTCACCTCGTCTTTCCGTGCCCTCCGAACACTTGCGAATGTCCCCTGTTTCGTCGTAACCTGGCCGCCTGGTAGCAGCACCGTATCTGGATGGAACTGACTCCATCCTTTCCCTACGATCTTCCCAAGAGTCTTGGCTCCCCAGCTGTCGGCCTTCTCGCTGATTTCATAGCGGCCAATCCCAAAAACGTCTTCGCAAGGCAGCTCCGCGAGACACACTGGCGCCTCGACAATAATAGACGAGTTCTCCTTGGGTTGCATGAAAGGGTTGCCCGCGGGGGTGCAGTCAGCGTCGATGAGCTTCATGGCTGAGAGCTTATCGCTGTCCACGCACGCCTCGAGAGCAAAGTGAACCTGCCCTGTGACCGATGCCCAAGACCAGCTCGGCATCTCGCTTGGGCCCTTGGGCGTCGGTGGATGTGCGTTCTCGGAGCCCCAGGACGCCAGCCACGCCATGTCCGAAAACAGCCATTGCTCCCACGCGCCTGCCAAATAGCGGCCAGGAATCAAGCTGCTGAAATGCAAAGCGACGCTGCTGATTGCAGGGAGCCTATCACTTTCGTACGTGAGTTCCCTCTTGGAATACTCTGTCACCAGAGCCTTCCAGTAGTACTCAATGTCATCACCTGCTCTCGCAAATCGGTACGCCAGGCCAACAGCACATTGGAGCTTGGCCCCGTTCTCAAAAGCTTGCTGTGATCTGCATTCCCAGATGATCTCGCCTCTGGAGAAGTGGGCGATACGAGTTGACAGGACGTTCTCTTGCCATGTCCATGCTCTTGAGGCGAGGGGCGCGTTTGCGACCAAGGGGATCCCGGCGTAGTCAGGCACGCGTCGAACGATTACTTGTGAGGTCCCCTCGGCGTTGGCAAAGTCAAACTGTGACAGTATCTCGGGACGGATTTCCTCCCGTGCCACTAGGAAGGGCTCGGCAACCTGGTTTGCCAAGGAGGCAGCGATTGTGAGAATTGCGTGTTGATAATACTCTCCCATTTTGGGTGCTTCGGCCTCCCAGTCTGGATCAAAAGTTAGCCAAAAACAATAGGCCTTGGAGAGTGTCTCTGACCTTGCTTGTTTCCTTGGATGATACAAAGAGCATCGATCCAGAGATATGGCACATCCAGCCGTCGTGTCAGGGTGACGGCATCCTGAAGTAGCTTGGGGAATAACGAAAGCTCTATGCCACTCATCATGTCGCCAATGTTGCTGTCTGTGGTCCGCAAAGTCTCTTCCGGAGGTCCCCATCGGTACGACAGCGCGCAGTAGTCTCCAAACTGGCCAGCCGTATCACATAGTCTCACCCTGTCCCCACGGACATCCAAGGCTCGCTTTGGCAACGGCTTACTCTCGGGCTGCTTACATGCAGTATGGCTGCTGTCGCAAGACCCAAGACATTCGTCTAAATTGTCTTTGACGAACTTGAGACTTGCCTCGGATCCAAGATGACCGAGGCTTTCTCCTGGTCCACCGAGGCTCTGCCATGATGGAACAGCCGTCCCTGAAGAGTTAGAGCTTGCCTGATCTCAATCCCGGCTGTGGCGGTCGGTACCTTGAGGCTTATAAAGCAGGTACCACGACGAGAAATGGTCATTTTGCGTGTCCTTAAATTTCAGCACCGCCGGGCGGTCCCGAGTGCAGTCGACCACAAGACCGGTGGTATCAACGCTGATGTTGTAGCGCTTATTAACAGCCCAAAACAACTTGCAGTATACACAACGAGCAGAACACCTCTCCAGCTGCGAGAGCGCGATTTCGACGCGTGTGACTTTTGCCGGGTCCTCGGGGTTAGGTTCTTGCAGTTAGGGCATATTTCGCTGGGTGAGGCACCGAAGTGCTCGGGAAGATGAGAAAGGATCCTGGAGACCATTGTGATGAAATCAAGAGATGAAGGCAGTTGAGTATGAGGTTCGGTGCGTGAGATGAGAACCGCTCAGATGTCAGCCGAAACACCATCATGATCACGTGCCTGCTAACAATCACATCAATCTTGTGTCATATTCCTATCTGATGCTGATTCAGTTCACAAGCATAAAGGTCGGTAATTGGCGCAAATATTGTGAGAAACGTATCACTCTATGACTTACTCTTAGAGAGTGTGAGTTTGATGATCAACACGTTTCAACTTGGAGCTCAGAGTGCTACGAAGGGCAAAATGTCGAGAGTTCTGAGGACTTGGATACTCATCGGCGATATAGCTGTTTGAACAGATCACTCCTGACAATCTATTCCAGCATTGTGACTTGTTGGCTATGCCAAACCTCAATCGTCTGGGATGGGAGCCCCGAATCTTATTCCCTGTCCTCTTCTGAGCCTATCAACTAAGCCATAGTCAACATCTCGCAAGTCGTAACCAGTCAGTTCTGGCATGCTCGTTTGCATTTTCACATGATATGCACGGTCTTGGTTTGGCCAACACTCAATCGACCCAATAGTCTGGCATGCCTCATCGGTCATCAGTGTGACGTCGACATCACCACAACACACATTGGTATCTCCCAGGCGGTCTGTTTGGCTGCACGGCATCTATGATGCGTCCAAGGAAGATTTCCTCCGGAATTCGTTCCATTACCGGCATGTCTCAGCACACAAGCATCAAGACACCATGCTGACGATTTTCTGATGTTGGCGTTGACGCGTGCTATCAGCAACCGTGATTTATCAGGAATGCTGACCCCGATTGTTTGGTCATCCCTTGCACGGCTCACGGCGCCCAAGATGATATTTTCATTCGCCTCTGCTTCGCTTCGAATGTCCCGACTTTCTCGTCGTTCAACTCTCCAGTTCACATTCAGAGCTCATCTATCCACCATGACATCCTCAAACAAGTCTCAGCAATTCCTTCACACTTCGGGAGCAACTGACTCGGTGTGGGTGCACCAAGACCCAGTTTCCAATCGCTCATCCTTCACCAAGCTCGACTCTGACACGGAGACGGACGTGTGCATCATTGGCGCCGGCATCGCTGGCATATCGACGGCGTATGAGCTCGTGAGCCGTGGGCGCGAGGTTGTGCTGCTGGAAGCTCGCAAGGCCTTATCCGGTGAGAGTGGGCGGACCAGCGGCCACTTGACCAATGACCTCGATGATGGATACACCGAGATTGCGGGCAAGCATGGTGAGAGCGGCGCCAAAGCTGCGGCGGATAGCCACGCGTGGGCGAGGGACCGTGTTGGTGAGATATCCAAGACTTTGGGTATCGAGTGTGAGTATCGGAGGTTGCCTGCCTATGAGATTTCTCAGTATTCCGTCCAGGATGCGAAACATGATGATGAGGTGAGGGAGTTGCGCAAGGAGGAGGCTATGCAGAAGAAGCTTGGCCTGGACGTGAAGTTTGATGTGAGTGACTCTCAAGAAGGCTCTAGTTGATAATTCAGCTGCTGACTTGAACTCAGGACAAATTGGCCGTCCGTGGATGGGATGGTTCCATTGATCAACGAGGTGGCCTTGTTGTTCAAAACCAGGCAACTTTCCATTCCACAAAGTACCTGAACGGTGTTCTCAACTGGCTCAAACAGCAGCCCAACTTTCGTTGCTACGACCAGACTCGGGTGCTTTCCGTTGAGGAAAAAGGCATCGAAATCCTCGGCATCGGCAACAAGTCTGTCAACGTACAGACAAGCGACCAGCACACCATCAAGTGCAACAACGCCGTCGAGGCCACCTGCGTGCCCCTGCAGAAACTCAGCGTCATCGCCCAGATGGAGTTTCTGAGGACCTACTGCATCGCCATCCGGGTCCCGAAAGGCTCGGTTGAGGATTGCCTCTTGTACGACCAGGCCGAGGCGTACAAGTATGTCCGCCTTACAGCATGCGACGACAAGGACGACTACATGATTGTTGGAGGATGCGATCACAAGGTTGGCCAGGAGGACACGACGACCGAGTTTCAGGAGCTTGAGAACTGGACCCGGGAGCGATTCACCAAGGCTGGACAGGTCGACTATCGCTGGAGTGGCCAGATCTTTGAACCTGTGGATTTCATGGCTTTCATTGGGAAGAACCAGGGCAATGACCACATCTACATCGTCACCGGAGACTCGGGAGATGGGTTGACTCATGGTGTGCTGGCGGGTGTGCTCATCGCAGACGAGATTGACGGCATTGAGAACCCTTGGGCGAGTCTGTACTCTCCGAAGCGCGTGGCCTCGATCGCCAAGTCGCTACCGAGCATGATTTCGCACGACTTGCAAATCAATGCGCAGTATAAGCGGTTCCTGCAGTCAGACCTCGATGATATCGAAGACCTGGGATTGGGCATGGGCGGCGTATTGAACAAGGTGAGTTGCAACGGCGTATTTTCAAGTTCTCTCAAGCTGACCACGAGTTCTGCAGGTGATGTCAAAGCCCATGGCCGTCTACAAGGACGAGCAGGGCAACGTGAGCAAGTTCAGTGCGCTCTGTCCGCACATGAAGGGGGTGGTCTGCTGGAACGCGACCGAGAAGAGCTTTGACTGTCCTGTCCATGGGAGCAGATTCTCGAGGGAGGGTAGCTGCGTCATGGGTCCTGCAAAGGGAAATCTGGAGTCGATGGATGAGAGTGGAGAGCAGAATCAGGCGTCTGTTGGGGCGAGCTAGATGGATATGTACTGTATGCACGATATCGAGCTGCAGCCAGATGGTTCACCATGGTTTGAGGGCAAATTCTCACTGTGTTGAAACCCTGGCTGCCCATGTTCTTAGAAGATCCGCAACTGAACAGTCGAGCTGTGCTTTCTTTAGCTGAAAAGCCCCCGGTTGATGAAACTGCAACATATAGAGAGCCAAGATAATAATAAACATAGAGCCCGGCGAAAAGTCCTCCTCAATAGCCCAGGACGTTCGGGTTCGGGATGCCCTCAAGGACGGGGAATGACCTCTAGGGTAAGGAGGATTCGCGTCTCTGCCAGCGTCAGGAGGACAGTGGCGCCTTCGCTACCTCGCCGGTTGATAGCGCGTAATCAGAGCTCTCTGAGATAATCTCTTGAAACAGAGGCCCGCTGTTCCCTTGCCAATCGTCGTTGAACGTGTCCTGCTTTTATACGCAAGTCTCCGCGTATTCATGCCCGCGAACCTATACGCGTATAGCATCACCAGGCCGTCGACCGACGCGCGGCTGAGCGCCCCCCGGCCAAGCTCGACACACGACCAAGCCAATCAAACTCGTGAATCCTCAGGAATGCAACCTTGGCCCGTCACGTCAGACAAAGCGCACACCCGAGGAATCCGAGAGCTCGGTGCGGGGTTAGGAGGGAGGATGACGACAGCACCGTCGCGGATCTCGACCCTACTGGTTGATGGGCGAGTGTCGGCGTAACCGTTTGGAGGGAAACACCTGACCTTGATCTCGTTATAAACGTCGCTGCACACCGCTGTGAACTTAACGTCTTTTGCTGCGAGTCAGGTGATAGCGCTCGACACAAGCGCTCGATAGAACAACGCGACAGACACTCTAGGCATTCCATCAGTGCCCATTCAAGATGAGATTGGTACCGGCGCTCACGCTGGTCACGGCCGCCTCGGCCATCGTCATCCCCCAGGCCTTGGACGAGTTCAACCACCTCAAGGACGAGATCAAGCACAGGCTCGAAGAGCTGCCCTCTCGCATCGCCGGATCCGTCGACGAGGCGGTAGAGCACCTCTCTTCCGAAATCTCAAACGCCGTCCACAGCAAGCTCGAGGGCCATGACGTCTACAGCCACGAGGACCCCGTCGACATGCTCGGCCTCGACCTCTCCGACCTGACCATCTGGGAGATCCTCGAGAAGAGCAACCACACCAAGGAGTTTTTCAAGCTGGTCAAGGACCACGACAAGTTTGGCAAGCTGCTCAACAGCACCGACGCGAACTACACCCTCTTTGCCCCGATTGACGAGGCGTTTGAGCACATCCCCCACGACCACAAGCCCAGCGACGAGTTTATCGAGAGCGTGCTCAACTACCACCTGGGTCTCGGGGAGTATCCTGCTGGGAGGATCCTGACCACGCACACCCTGCCTACCGCGTTGAAGGAGCCGTGGTTGGGTGGCAACCCCCAGAGACTGCGAACCAGTGTTGGCTTTAATGGCGTTAGAGTGAACCTCTACAGCAAGGTTGTCGTTGTCAACGTCGTACGTGCTATCCCACCCTCTCTTATCCTTCGCTCACACACGCGCAGAAAGCCAAGAATGGTTACCTCCATGGCGTCAACCGCATCCTCATCCCACCCCCATGATCGGTCGGGTCATCAGCCTCTTCCCCGCCCAGTTCTCGACCCTGCTGCTCGCTTACGATAAGACCGATTTCGTCAAGTACGTGCACAACGTCAAGATGAACGGCAGCACCGTCTTTGCCCCCCCAACAGCGCGTGGGAGCGACTCGGCCCCAAGGCCAATGGTGAGTTGTGACGCTGATGCAAAGGCTCAAGCTAACATGGACAAGCCTTCCTCTTCAACACCGAGACTGGCAAGAAGTATCTTACTGCTCTGCTCAAGTACCAGATTGTCCCCAACACCACTGTCTACAGCGATGAGATCTACTATGGTGATGAGGAGGCGAACAAGGAGGACCAGCCCAAGGCCAACAGCGACTTTCACATCGAGCTTCCCACGCTCCTCGGCAAGAGTGTCGGCGTCGACATTCACACCTGGAAGGCCTGGACCTCGATCGTCGTCAACGGAGCCATCGCCGTCGACTTTGAGGACGGAATCGGCAAGAACGGCGTCATCCAGGTCGTGCGTGGGGTCCCGCTCCCGCCATACCGTAAGGGCGGACGCGCCCTGTATGTGAATGAGCATATCGAGGTGGAGGACCTCAAGGAGAGGCTTCGCGAGTATGTCGAGGAGGAGGAGGAGGACCAGGTTGAAGAGGGTGAGGTTGAGCTGTGAAGGATTCTACAGGGACAAGGGCAGCTGCAGTGATTGACGAGTTGGTTACAACATGAGTCATGCAAACGATAAGACTAGAAAGCGTCGGAGGAGGTCCGAAATCGAGCGAGAAAGGCAACAAATAGGCTATCAGATGTGTATTACAAACGTGTTGGTTCTGCCCTGGCCTCTCCCTTCTCCACGAACCGTCTCTATCATGTTGCAACGGGATCCTTGACGGCAAGTACAGGTAGTATTCAACCCCAGTTGCTTCCCGCAGTTGCTGAGGGATATCTATCTATCCCCACAACCTTAACCCCGGCCGATCAAGCACCACATACCGGGACAACATCACGTCAGCGCCAACACACCAATAGCACACGGCCCTCACCACAACGACTATCCTCAGCCTAGGAATGATCAGACCTTTTCTCGCCATGAAATCGGATAAACAGTGGGAGATGTAACGTATGGGAAATGACGTCTTTGTATCGATCTTGCTCGTGCTACTTGTGGTTCTATCGGCGTAGCATTGAAGCCGTACTTGGCAATCGCCCTTTGACGAAATTTTCGAACTGGATGAGGACTCACCCCTGATAGACATGATTGGCCGTCGATCGTAGCATTCTCTCTCCGCGGAAAACTATTCGCCTGTTCATGCTCCTGGCGAGGTCCCGACATAATTCCCCGAAGGGGTAAATCTCGAAACATCGTCGGATAAGGAGCAGATCACTGCACAACGGATGGATCTCCCAACATTAAGCTTAAAAGAAGCTTATCCCACAAGCCCAAGTCTTTAGACTATGCTTTGCTGGGTAAGCGATTTGTCAACATGGCGGATATTTCCAAGGCTGTTGCAACCGAAAAGGTTGACCCTTCTCCCCCTCTGACTCTGACACCCAGGTTGTCACTGTGGTTCAGGAGAAACCAAAGTCAACATGGAAGAGCTACTTTTGGGATACCTTTGACAAGTCGCCCGAGGAGCGCAGGTTCCTGTTCAAGCTGGATGCTGCGTTAATGACGCTGGCGTCGCTTGGGTATTTTATCAAGTATCTGGACCAGGTGAGCCCAGACATGTTCATGCGTGGAGACGTACTAACTTTCTAGGTCAACATCAACAATGCGTTTGTGTCGGGGATGAAGGAAGACATGAATCTTTTGGGCAATGAGCTCAACTATATGCAAACGTGTTGGACTGTCGGATACGTTCTTGGAGAGATTCCGAGGTACGAGAGCGTGACATGATATCCTTGAGACTAAGCTAATGAGGACAGTAACATGCTGCTCACACGAATTCGACCGAGTCTATGGATCCCGGCTTGCGAGGTAGGTCAAGAATCGCCTCTACTAGCACATCACTAACGACGTGATAGGTAACCTGGTCTGTTCTCACAATCTTGCTCTGCAAATGCACCAACGCCACACAATTATATGTCCTGCGCTTCTTCATCGGTCTCGCCGAAAGCACATTCTATCCCGGAATGCAATATATCATCGGCTCCTGGTACCGCAAAGACGAGCTAGCGAAGCGATCCTGTCTCTTCCACGCCATGGGAAACGTCGGCTCCATGGTATCCGGCTATCTCATGGCCGGCTCTCACAACCTCGACGGCGTCCACGGCTTCCACGGGTGGCAATGGCTATTCATCACAAACACCGTCGTGTCTCTGCCAATCGCCATCTCGGGCTTCTTCTTCCTTCCTGACCTTCCTGAGATTACAAAGGTCTGGTATCTCACGAAAGATGAAATTGCACTTGCCAGGAAGCGAATGGCGTTGGAGGGCCGCGCTCAGAGGGCGCCGTACACCAAGGCCAAGTTCCTCAAGATCTTCTCTTCCTGGCACATATATGCCCTCACGTTGCTGTATATCCTCTTCAACAACGGAAACGGCGGAAGTTCGCAGCCCGCGTTTCCAATCTGGCTAAAAGATCAAGGATACACGATCCAGGAGGTCAACATCTACCCAACCATCGTCGAGGTAATCAGCATCATCACCACCTTGATCTACGCCTGGACCTCAGACAGTCTCTTCCGCGGAGCACGCTGGCCCGCAATCCTGTTCTCCGGCCTCGTCAAGATCATAGCCTACGTCGGCCTCTCAGTATGGAAGGTCCCCAACGCCTTCACATGGGCGTGCTTCATGCTCTGCGGCTTCGGCGGAGGCATCAGCGGTCTGACGTTTGCGTGGGCGCACGAGATTTGCAGCGACGACAATGAGGAGAGGGCGCTCGTCACGGGGGCAATGAATGAGATGGCGTACGTGTTTCAGGCGTGGCTGCCGCTGATTATCTGGCAGCAGGTCGAGGCTCCGGTTTATCCAAAGGGATATCCGACTATGGTGGGCATGGCTGTGGCTCTTATTGCGACTGCGTTTGTGATTCGGTATTTGCACAAGAAGGAGCAGAGAGGACGGCATGCGCTGGCTGGCCCGGCTTAGAGACCAGGGAGATGCCTGAGGCCAGTGTGAGAACTCGACCGCCACTCAAGAGAGCAGTACATTCACCTGATATAAATCATAAGATACCTAGATATCAACAGTAGCCTGGGTTACCGGTTGCTGCCCATTGAAATGACTTCAGTTCCCCGACACTACCTCACCCGTGTCTGTCCTGGCGCCGTATTGGGATTCTCGTCCACTATCACTAGACTGCGTTGCCTGCTACGAGAACGAAGAAAGCATTCCTGACAGATAGCTACCTAAGCCAACGAACTTGATATATCAAGTCGCCGAGTATCCACCGTCTACAAAGATCGTCTGGCCTGTCACCGCAGCGCTCGCCTCGCTGGCCAGATACACAGCAACCCCCGCAAAGTCTTTGGGAATACCGTTACGACCTATCATTGTCCGAGCAGCATGAGCCTCAACCTTTGCTGGGTCACTGAACACGGGACCCGTCAACGGCGTATCGACCACGCCAGGCGCCACAGCGTTGCATAGAACTCCCTGTCGAGACCAAGCCTCTGCTTGAGACCGAGTCAAGGACAAAAGGCCCCCCTTTGAGGCACCATAAGCGCCGCTGTTACCGTATGCGCGGAAACTCTGTTGACTGATGACGTTGATGATGCGTCCATAGCCCTTTGATGCCATCTTTGGACCGAATGCTTGACCCAGAGCGAACGGTGCTGTGAGGTTGACCGCAATGGTGTTATCCCAGACCTGCTGTGAGAGGTGACTCATGTGAGGGCGGTCGTTTACGCCAGCCGCATTGACGAGGATATCCGGAGTTCCGACGCTTGACGTGATCGTGTCGATGGCGGCGTTGAGAGACGCTTGATCTGCCAGGTCTGCCGTGACGGACGAGGCATCAACATGGAACTCGGCGAGCGAGTTGATGGTGGCTTGCAAAGGCTCTGGTCGCCGAGCGACGAGAATAATACGGCAGCCAGCACGGCCTAGAGCGATGGCCATTTCACGGCCGATGCCAGAGCTGCCTCCTGTGACGACGGCAACCCTGCCGGCGAGGCTGAAGAGGGATTCGAGATAGCTGGCTATGGCAGGGCGTGGAGGCATGGTGTCAAGGTGAGTTTACAAAGAAGAGTGTTGGGAATAGGAATGAGGGGGATTGATGATGGACTTGGACGCCAATCCATGACCGAAATCGGCCATCATGAGTCGAAGGTTTGGCTTGATGCGGGGTCGGGGGCTCAATCTCTTGAGCGACAGTGGCTCAGCGTCTCGGTTAGACCCCCTAGGGGATCGTGGTCGCCAGGATGAGGTGTCAAGTACACATTTATGTTCTGGGCTCAACTTGAACGAAGCAAGTCTTTCGAGTAAACAGTGGCCCATACGATGTTCTCTGATGTTACATTCTGCCTACTGTACCATATTGCCATCCAAGCGCTTTGCAACAAATTTGCCCGAGGGAGCCCGCCGCCATATTGACTGGAAGGGTGGCCATCAAAAGACGTCTACTCTGGTGAGAGGACTAAAGCTCTCACCTCAATACTCTCACGCGGTTTACACATTGCCGAGGCATTGGGTTTGGCAAAAGACGTGTGAGGGCAACCTGACGGGGCACCGTTAGCAAGACCTGAGTTGGTAGGCCGGTCAGCGTCGGCTCGACTCACACTTGGCCGCAACACTCTCTCGAGAGTCAAACATCTTGAACAGGAGTACTTCGTCACGAGTCTGCCGGTTGAGGTAGTGCCATCGGTACTCGGGGCTCTGGAGTGGGTAGAGTGATTCGCCCACGTAATATTTGCGCACATGATCTACTACTCTGATGAGCATCTCGTCCGGGACAGTACTTCCGTCGCAGAGCGCAAGGGGGTAGTTCTCGACAGGGTGCGAGATGGGCCGCCAGATGCTACGAACGTCAGCCAATGATACCCATGATACCCCGAGGCTCATGAGACTGGGATATACTTGATGATACGGATCCTTTTGCCCTCAACGGCGCTGGCATCGCCACCAAGAACATGGATCGCGCGCTTCTTTGCGGCGTATGGGCTTTGATCTGGGGACTGGTCAGCTATCATTTTGTGGGACATGAATGGATATGTTACTCGCCAACATGCACCGCCTGAACAGGTTTCAAACGGTACATCGGGTCGTTCAGGTCAACGCTACTACCAGGTTCGGGATCTGAGAGATTACTGGCGCGAAGCTGTCCATGTTCAGATGAAAGCGCCACCCTTATGAGGGGAAGAGACACACCGTCCAGTTAAAGAAGTGGACCTCGATGCCCGGTTCGAGGGCTCTCAAGACCGACTCGATCGCGGGGAGATACTCGGCAGTGATGGTCTCCTCATCAAAGACAGTCGTTTGTAAGAGATGCGGCACCATTTGGAACCCGTGGCTGTCGAGGTTGAAGTGTGCTTCCCGACCACGCAGGTCGTGGATGGTTTCGGGCACGCCTGGCCTGAGGTGGAAGTTGCTCTTCTCAAGTCCGCCGGGAGCCTCCGAAACGACCTCGTACGGCTTCTGTCGCTGGAAAAGATCCGAATTCTGGATGTAGTTCAGCTGAACAATCTCATCCTCTGTGGGTTGGAGGCCGGAGGCAGTCATTTCGGTAGGTCCTCCATGGCTGGTGGCTGGAGTGGACGTAGTCATGTTGGAACGAGTTGCAAGGGGGCCGGCGCCAAGTCAGAGTGAGCAATGGAGGATGAAAGTGGCCCAGGCAAAGAGTCACAGGGGCGAGAGCTGGCCGTGAGTTTAAATAATCGGCTCTACTGTGCAATCCTAGGTTACACGCACGTGTCACTTTATTACCATTCGGCATATCACTCGACCCAGGCAGACGTGAGTTTTCAGTAGAGGTCAGAAGACAACCAGATGTTGCCACTTGTATGCTTGTTGGCTGGCGCAGCGACGAGAACGGGGAACGGAAGGCCCTCAGAGAAGCTCCCGAAACCACGAGCTATGGAATCTGCGTACTACAGGCCCTAAGGATGCCATGAAAGTCGTCGTGCAGGTGCAAGGAGATTTTCCACACTTGGAGCAATCACCCTTGTTATCCGATCCAAAGGTCAACACATCCTCACACTTTCCCTCGACGGCCTGGCCGCCGCTCTCAGAAAAATACGGCTTCCATGGCTGCTCTCTCTCCTCCTTGGTCTCATCGTCGAGGTTCTTGAGCTCCTGCTTTGACTGAGACATCCTGGGTTGCGAAGACATCAGCTTTCGGTCATTTGGGAATCGTCCTGGGGAAAAGCTTACTTGTTTGTTTGGGGGTAGATTGGAGTTTGAATCGATGAACGTGTCGGAGGTCTTTTGGAGTTGTGTGGAGGTTCAACAGTCTCAAAGCGTGGGAATGTTTGGCCTTAATGTAGTCGAGAGGAAACAGCTCCAAGCCCATGTCTGGCGAAAGAAGTCACTGCAACTCAAAGATGGGGGGAAGCAGAGATACCCGAACATGGACAGGAGGGCTAAGCAGATGAGCGGCCACCCATGCTCCATGCTTGGCAAAGCTTCACTTTCGGTCTCTTGCTGAAGAGGCGTATTGTGATGGCTGCCAATTTCAGGCTTAGTGGAGACCAACTCGGTCACATCCAGCCCGGTGTGCAACAATAGCAGGCAAATTAAAAGACGCATGACCCCAGCCACGGCTGCAAACCTCTCAAAACACGGGCTGATGGGATCCTCACGTTTCACGGCAGTAGGGAAGTAACCACGACGTCCCTCAATAGTGCATCAACCCCTCCCCGGGGATGCTTCCGCTTCGCTGGATGTTGGTGTACTTACGCGTCCAGGGCTGGCTCAAGTTGAAATCACGCCGAGGCTGACTTGCGTCGTGCATGGCGGAAGGAGTGGGATATACATGGTAGCACACTGATCATTGTACCTACACAGTGCAAGATAAAGAGAACCTCCAATTTTGATCCAGGTGGTAGACACAGCTTGATTTCCTGTCAAGAGAGCGGCGCAAGTCTTGGGAAGCGTTGCCCTCGCCATCACCAGGTCGACGCGAGTAGCGGTCAAGACTAAGGCGAACCGTGAGCATCGTCTCTGGGTTACGAATGGCAAGGGCGGGAGCTGGTGTCCTCTGATCGCCCGAGCACCAGCCTGGTGCGGCTGCCTTGGTAGATTCCTACAGACAGGGATGTATGTCACAACTCGGAAAGCCCCTTTTCGCCCGCGGTGTTCTCCGACACCAGCTGCCGTTCAAACACCTCACCAAGTCCATGGAGCGACGGTTCGTGCTTCCACCACAGAGCATCAATCACGTCCCCCGTACTGCGGAACGTCAAAATGTAGAAGTCTTCTGCATAACCATCGTATCGGGCCAGCCGGGCAGCCTCGTCGTGGGTCAAGAACCAGAAGAAGCTGTCGTCTTGGTATGGCGTCAATTTGAACGTGTCCTTCTCCCTCCCCATGAAGGATAGAAAAGGAATGCCCTGTTCGTCGAGCCCAACATCGATGAAGAAGTTTTTGACTGCGTTGAAGTATCGTCCAACGTAATTGTCCAGGGACCTGCAGGGTTTCGATCGCGTTTGGTGTTGAGTGAGTTCTTTGTAAATACTGTCCATCCTCGTCGCTCCCATCTCTGCTGATGTTTTCGCCAGCTTCGCATAGTCGTGGCCATTGTCAAGATTGTCGAGGAGGGCCTCTATGACCACATTGTTGATATACCTCGAGCCGGCATTCAACGACAGCGAGTTTGTCAACACGACAACTGCCTGTTTAGTCTCCGGGAACAGCGTTGCATGCGTCTGGTATCCTGGAATATCGCCGCTGTGCCAGATGGCAAGACGAGATGGGGCGCCGGTGCCCACCAACGGGTTCAGTTCTGGGATTCCACGCGACGGGGTCAGGGCTGATGGCAGCTAGGACCTTAGCCAACCATACCCGTATGAGTGTTCTCGGATAAGTAGCATTGGCAGAATATTCCAGCCTGTCCACATGACGGGGAGCTCAGAGAATGAGAGGGGTTGATCCCTGGACGTAGAGGTATACTCCTTCGTTGCGCCGAGCTCAATTTCTTCAGAAGCAGCTTCCAAAAGGGCATTGTAGAAGATGAGAAGGTCTGAGACGCAGCTCCGAACCCCGCCGGCCGGGCCCATCAAGACACCGTCTCCCTGGAGTGCAGGTGCAATGCGGACCGGCGAAGCGTCGGAGAGTGAGGCATATGGTTTGGCTTCATTGTCCACTTGTTCTGTCGCGTCGGTGAAGTAGGTTCTGTTCATCCCCAAGGGGTGAAGCAAGCGCTCGCGGAGGAAGGAGGAGTAGGATGTGCCAGAAATCTTCTCGATAACATGCCCAAGAGCCTCGTAGGCAAAATTGTTGTAAATGAAGGACCCGCGGAAGGGTTGCTGTTGCGGTACATAGCTGAGAATCTTGGCAGCATCGGAATGGTTGAGCAGAGGCACGTTGTCAGAACCCGCCCACAGAGAGTCGAAAGCAGACAGGCCAGTATGATGGCATAGAAGGTCCCCGATGGTGGCGTGGTTGCTCAGATCGAGAGGGTCTCTCTGAAACTCGGGCAAAATCTGACTCAAGGGGTCGGTCCAGTTCAGCCGGCCTTCTTGGACTAACTGAGCAAGCAGGGTCGAAGTGAAGGCTTTGGTCAAAGAACCGAGGACGAATGTGCTGTCGCTGTCGCAGGGGATCTGGTTTTCGACGTCGCAGAAGCCGTAGGAGGCTTGGTGGATGATTTGGCCATTCTCAATGATGCCGATGGCGACTCCGGGGATACCTGACAAGCGACTTATCTCGGTGATGGCCGAAGAAAGGCTCGCAAAGAGGGCGCTGCTGGAGACCCTCATGGTGAAGTGGATAACAAGGAGCCGTGGAGACTGATGGTGCCTGGGTCGCGAACACGATAATTCAAAACAGCAGGGACCTGAGTGGACTAGTCACGTGAGTGACAGGTACGTACTTGGCTGAAACCAAGCACCTCAGGCGCCCGTCCATGAGAAACGAAGAGGCCACACTGTTGGCTTCTTGTCAGCTCTCATGTAGACGATGACGGTCTGAGCACACCTTCCATGCTGCGTCCACGCACCCCTGTGTCCTTGGGTTCATAATTTAGTCGGATTTCAGAAACCACCAGAATGGAATTAGGATTGCTATCCAATGCCGGCCGGCAACCAATCGTCGAAACCGAAAAGGGTGCGTTTGCACTCTTGTTGACAAGGGTGACAAGGCTACCTAGAGTGAAGACGAAAGTGCGGCAGGCTAAACAAAGCCTCCCACGTGCGTGGACAGCCAATAGTCAACGAGAGCAAGGGGGAGGCTGGAGACAGGGGCCGCCGCACCAAGGCCGTCGTCATGGTGCACTCAATCAAGTGCCTGTTTGGGCCTGACCTGAAGCGACAGGCGCAAGCCCAGTCAGCTATTCTAAGGGTGGCCTGGCGACAAAGAACATGGCCAGCTTCAATCTATCCGTGTCTCGTGCATGTAAACTCAATAATCTCCTGTTGTGCCTCTCAATGCCCGAATTTAAATCTTTTCTATTATCGTCAAGACCACGCTTTGTTGTCATGCCCCATCATCATGTCCGCCTCTTTTGACTTCAAGAAACAGTGGGAGCTCTCCATGGAGCGCCAGCAGGCCCGCCTGGGGAAGAAGAAACGGCGCAACATCCCGCCCTTGGCCTATGATGATTTCCAAACCAGCATTCTTGCAGTCAGCGACAAGCATGCCAAAACTCCGACGGCGAGGGCACTCCAAACGCTACAGCCGGTGCTCGACCTCTTGAACCATTTCATGAACGCCATTACTTCTCTTGTCCAAGCTTCTCCCGAGACTGCCGGCTTTATTTGGGGAGCCATGCAGGCAGTCGTGGTGGTATGTTGCACCATCTGGAGCCGTTGATGGAGCCCTTCGCTGACAGTTTGGGACAGGTCGCCAGTCGGTTCACCAAGATCCTGTCTACCATCACCGAAATGTTCCATGAACTCGCGTCCATCGTGGGTCCAACTCAATCGCTACCTTGCTCTTTTTCCAGACTCGACCGAACTACAGGAATGCACACAGCGCCTGATCGATGATTACGTTGGATTCACTATCAGCGCGTTCATCCTTTTCCGGAGATGGCCAATATGTAGGTACGCCACGTGCAAGGCTGTGGTGCTCTGACCCGCTTACTGTTATGATAGACAACCTGCTTCGACTTTTCTGGTCAACGGTCGACAACAAATTTGAGGCAACAAAGGCCAGCATTGCCAAGCACTATATCCAGTTTGAGCGAAGCCGTCAGTGCTCGGTGGACGCGGCACTTCTCGGGAACTCGAAAAAGATCCTTGAGGCTCTGCCGACAGTTACTGTGTTGCCCCCCATTTCCACTCGACTTTTTGACGTCCCTCTTCTTCGAAACCCCCATTTCTCTGAGAGGGACCAAGAGTTGGAATCGGTCCGGGCATCGTTTGTTCGGTCAAGTTGCGTCAACCATCCGAGTACTTGTTTGCTGCAGGGTCTCGGTGGTGTCGGCAAGACAGCAATCGCGTCAGAGTACGCCTACAAGTACCAAGATGAATATGATTTCATCTTTTGGATTCCGGCGGAAACAGCACTTGATGTGACAAACACTACGGCAACACTATCTCGCAAACTCAAACTCGGCCCACAGGGAACCGCCGAGCAGCAGCCTCAGCTTGAGGTTGAACGATTTCGCTCGTGGCTTGAAACACTAGGTTGGTATCGTGGGCCCTCCTACAGTACCATGGCTAATTGTTCCCAGAGAAAAGCTGGCTCCTTATTTTTGACAACGTGGAACACTTACCCACGGTGGCAGCGGTCTGGCCGCGTGCCGCCCGTACAGGCC
Source organism: Fusarium virguliforme (assembly GCA_020883615.1). Classification (NCBI taxonomy): domain Eukaryota; kingdom Fungi; phylum Ascomycota; class Sordariomycetes; order Hypocreales; family Nectriaceae; genus Fusarium; species Fusarium virguliforme. The sequence goes on from JAJHJD010000005.1 coordinate 4,295,464, forward strand.
ACATCCTGGTCACCTCTCAGAGGTCCGAGCTGGCCCAGGTATGCTCCTCAACTGTGCTCGTGAACCCTCTGGATGACGCTTCGGGATCTCGCCTTCTCCTGAAATACCTCTCGATCGCCCAACAACAGTCACCTCCAACACCTCAATCCAACAGAAACCCGTCTTCCCCAGACGACAGGATCGAACAGGACAAAGCAGAAATGATATCAAAAGAGTTGAGCGGTATTCCACTCACGATAGCGTTTGTCGCTGGAACCTTCTCTGGCATCTCATCGGACGAAATCCTCCGTATCCTCGAGAACGACAGTTCCTTTGCCTCCATCTTCTCAGCCGGCACTGCCCCTGCTCTTGTGCAGTACGAAAAGCCCTTCGGCGCGACTTGGGATGCCGCCCAAAAGCAACTTGATTCAGCGTCGCTCCAACTCGCTTGGACATTATCCATGCTTGGCCCTCGAGGAGTGATGGAAGATATCGTCCTCGCTGGCCTCCGGACCGCAAACGTGGTCATACGTGGCCTGGAATCAATTCCTCAGTCAGTCTTCCGCGACGCCGTGTCTCTACGCCCCCGCGAACACATATACTAAGTATCACGATCGATAGGTACCATTCCGCAGTTTCCAACATGCGCACTTGCCATCTTGTTGAGCGGCAACAATCGGGCAAAGGCACTTACCTCCTCATGCATCGTCTGGTGCAAAAGCACGTTCTCGCTCGGCTGGAAAAGGACCCAGAAGAGTTTCAACAGGCGTTTGATGGGGCGTCGAAACTCATTCTCGGATTTTTTCCAAAGCAGTCACCAATTCAGACATCACAAAATGACCTGTGGACTGAGAGGGAGCTGTACAGCTCGCACATACTTAGTTTGTGTGGTGTTTATGAAAACAATACCGCCTCTCTGCCCTCAGTTGGCGTGGAATTCGCCGAGATGCTCACGGATGCCAGCAGTTACTTTTGGGAGAGGGGTTTATACCGAGAGGGTTATCAGACAATTGACGCTGCGACAGCGATTTGCGAGAGTCTGGATGATGGCTGCGCTTCTCAAAAGGCCAACATCTATGCCATCTCAGCTGCAATTCGATGCGATCATGGGATCTCACAGCGGTCGAAATGCCAGGAGGCATGGAACAGGGCATTGCAGATGCGACAGTCCCATCTACACAGTCTCTCCCCCGATTCAGCCGCTGATGAGGATATCATTTGCTGGGGTAACGCTTGGAACGATTTCGGCTGTTGTCTCTTGGATCTCGGATTCTACGAGCAGTCCTTGGACTTTTTTTACCTTGCATGGGAGCAGAGAAAGGCATCCCCCCTTTGTCAGAGGATGTACAACCACCTGCCCGAGTCTCCCATGAACGTCGCCATGTCGCTAGCTGGAGTGGGCAAGCAGGATGAGGGTATCGTCTTGATGTCAGAAACAGCTCGAACTACTGACAAGGCGTTGGGTCCCGATTGCGCAGTGGCTCAGGGCGTGCACTTTGCTTTAGCTTCGATACTTGTGTCTGCCGGCAAGTATAGCGAGGCGTTTTCCGAGGCGAGGGAGGTCTACGAAAGGAAGACCAAGATTTTCGGCCAATCTAGCAGGCAAACATCCGACGCTGCATATCTTCTGGCAACCATTGAACAGAAGAGAGGTAACCCGGAGAGAGCTGCGTAAGTAAACTCGTGGCTGAAAGGGCCGTTCATCTTCACACACTGACAGCATAACGCGCGCAGGATTCTTCTCGAAAACACGCTGTCGCGTCCAAACGAATGGACAAACGAGGCTCAGGCACGTGCCAAATACAGGCTGGCAGAAGTCCTGGCGCTTCTGGGAAGACAAGATGAAGCAAAATCGCTGGCCGAGTCCGCAAATGAATCCCTCACAGCTCTTTGGGCCCAGCATGGGGACCAAACGGTGGATGTCAATGGGCTCAATATGGAGCTGGCGTTTGACCTGCTGGTTGGAATGAAGGCGGGCAGGTCCACTGTCGGTCAGACAGCCGGCAATCCAAGTCCTAAGCTTCAGTCACTGGCAAGACTGTGTCGGAAGCTGCTTGAAAGATTTCGGGGAGAAGGCGACAAGTCACCTTCTAGGCTATGCCAATTGTTCAACCTCGAAAGCGACCCGGACTGGATCGCGTGGTTGGAGCAGATTTAGAGATTGGGGGAGTATCACACTTCTAGTTGTACATCACTGGTATTGTTGGATGTAGTTTCCTTGGTCATGTCAGGTTCTTAGATTCGAATGGATTCGGTAATAATATCATGGGCCATAGCCTATCCCTTGCCCAATGGAGGTCAGACAAAGTGCAACACCGCATAGAGAGTTCAGGGTTCCACCCACTCATTGTTCCATAAGAGCCTCCGATCCGGCTCTTTGGTGGTGACGTATGAATCTCTCAGAGAGAGGGCCGTGGATAACGCTCTGGCTCATTGGAAGGGGCATGGAGACTTATCAACTCTGTGCTCTCAATTCCTCAAGCTCCACAGCAATCGTGTCTGTTGTAAGCCAGTAGCGATATCCATGTTCAGTCAAGTGGCTGACCTGCTGTTATCCATCGTTTACTTGCAGCCTTTAACGACCGTATAGCAAGCTCAATCACCCCGCCAGTCTCGACTTGATACTCCGATTTCAAGAGAGTGGCAGTAGATGCCGCTTCAATCATGAGCATCACGACAGTAATGGGCATCATCCCCTCGTAAAGGATCCTGGCATCCAAATTTCGTGCATCTTCCTCCATGCCAAGCAGGTCCTGTGTCACCTTCAAGGCACTTTCCAGAGCAGCGATTGATATCTTTTTAATCTCTGCAGAGCCTTCCTGGTCAGTAACGCACACCAGGCGCTTCTTGTGCAGCTCGTAGGTGGATCTGGGACCGTGAGCGTTGGCCCTGTGTTTGTGAAGGGGCTTGCCTACAGCCGGAATATCACTACGGACCCGTACTGGTACTCGAGGCGGTTTTGGGGTGTGTTGATTGCACCTCGGATACCGTCTTGAATCGAAGAATAGAGCTCCCAGGCTTCTGAGTTCAGAAGCATCCAGAGAGACAGCCTTGTTCCTGGTTAATCGCGGCACACGTTGTAGAACCTGCACTGTCGCGGCTTGGAGATCGATGTGACGAAAGCCAGGGTATCCTCTATCAGAGCTGTTCCCCCTGCAGATGGCGAGTTATGAGAAGTGGTATTGCTCTCGGGGGGCAATTCGTGAGCTGGGACCAGCTCTGGTGCATCGCCCCAACGACAGCATGTTTATGACGTCGCCAAAATAAATGGCTTGCCACGCAAGTCTCTTCTCCTGAGCCAATGAATCTCTCGAGCCTGTAGCACAGTCCAACCCCATCATATAGCCAAGGTTGGCGCACGCTGATAGAGAAATGTAGGCATCCGAGTACAGCCTTTGACTTTGTTCATAGACAGCGAGAAGTATACCGGACTGAATCGTGAGTAAACGGTCACGGCGATGTGCTTGAAGGACCGAAAATGTGTCTCTACAACCTCTGCTCAGGTGATGTGAGAGGTCGAGATTCGATAGCCATGGGAACGAGAAGGGCGGAACAACGAGGAGGAGGTGGAGCACGAAGGCCGCCAGCTCAGCAAGCGGCGAACTTCTGAGTGTCAAAACTCGGTTTCTGAGGGTACAAGGTTGAATCAAAGGCATAAAATTGTCAAGAGACTGGATATGAGTATCAACAAGCCCCTCCAAGTCGATGTGAAGGATGGCAAGGGTGCCAAAGAGGCGTGATGTGAGCCATTGGTCAAGGTCGCTGTCTTGATGCAGGCTGAATCCATTTCGGCTACAGAGGTCTTGAAGCTGCATGAGAGGCCCAGCCGGCTGCTCACATCGACGAGAAGTGTTGTTTCTGCTAATGGCGAGTTTACATGGTTGTTAAATGAGGCTGGGTGTAGGTACCTTGCACAACGACTGCAGATGGGGATTAAGCGGTCGCACCCGCGTTTCTGGTGGAGCAGGCGAGGCATGCGCTACAGGCTAATTGGAGAGTTCTACCAGGCGTCATGCTGGTCGGACCATTGCGTGCTGTCTAGATGAGCTACCGTAGGCAGCGAGACATGTCCTCGAGGCGTACTGGTGCCCCCGTTCGTACGTCGTCGGGAGAGAAGCCGCGTAACGTTAATATTGGCGCAAGTCCGACGCGAGTCCGCTCACCAAAGAGGCTAACCCGACGCTGCTCCAGCATGGACCCCAGGTTTACAGGGTTCCATATCATGAGATGGACTCGCATGTATGAGATCAAAGCCAGTCGTCTACAGTAAACTCGAAACGTTAGAAATGACCCGTTTTTCAAGCCCAGTTAGGTACTATGTAGACGAAAGACCGGTGATCGAATGTCCGAGACTTGAAACCACCTCCTTTCCGCTGCACCGCCGAGGTTTGCTCCTTCCGGTGAATTACACAACATGATGCATCGGCATCTCGGTGTCCGGCCATTGTCAAAGTCCATGCCTTTGGAGGAGACGTCGGATGGTTCCATGATCCGATTGGTTGAATCCTGTAATTACTACTGGGAAAGTCCATTGTTTGGCAGCTTGGGACTATCAGTTCCGATTCCTTAAAAGCCTAGCCACTCCATCGAGTAAAGAAGCTCAAGTTGTCTGCCACAGATTATCTTGTCCATCAAGAAGATATCTAAAGCACGATGGTTTCGCCCCAAGCCGCGCTTAGTCTTTTTACATTATTCCAGGCGACGTGCCTGGTGCGTGCATCATCCGTCCTATTCTCCTCTGGCACCATCATTGCTTTTGACCACAAGGCCAACGATCTCAACGTTATCAGGAATGGTAGCCTGCTCGTTGAACACGACCGTGTCACTGCGATATGGTCAGCTGAAGAGGAGCCCCAGTCGCCATCCCACCAGACACCGATGCGGTAGACGTCTCTGGCAAGATCCTCGCTCCAGGCTTCGTCGACACGCACAGACACGGCTGGCAGACTCTGTTCAAGACAATGATGTCCAACATGACTGTTACAGAGTACTTTGGCCGCTTTTCCGAGTTTGCCTCTGCCGGCCGTCTCGATGCCGAGCAGGTTTACATCAGCCAGCTGGCCGGCCTTTACGAGGCGCTCAACGCGGGTACGACGACGACGCTGGACCATGCCCACCATACCTGGTCGGACGAAACATCGTGGGCGGGTTTGAATGCCAGCATTGACAGTGGAGCGAGGGTGTTTTGGGCGTACGCTTTCCATGAGGTCAGCAACTATACCATTTCGCAGCAGCTTGTCAATTTTCGCGATATAGCGAAATCGGCTCTGGTCGATGGCAAAACTGTCAGCATTGGCGTGGCCTTTGATGGCTTCAGCCCTTCTGCTTCCGACCCAGAATCCGTAGCCGCCGTCTTTGGGCTTGCCAGGTAAGTCGTTGCTTCCAACACGCAAGCTAGACGAGGACTTGACAAGAGCTATTCAGAGATTTCAACGTCGCCGTCATCACCGCACACAGCAGCGGTGGCCCTTATGGCTGTACGTAACTATATAACCCTGATAGAGTCGTTTCACAAATTATTCACAGTCCAAAACTCCCGGGGAACTTGCATGCTCTGGACATGCTCAACACAAGCATCCCAGTCGTCTTTTCACACGCCACACACATCACCTACGAAGACGCCATGCTACTACGCAGCACCAACCAGCACATTGCCATCACGCCAGAAACCGAAATGGGCATGGCAATAGGACAGCAACACAGTGCACTCATCATGGACCAAGCTGCTCTAGGTGTCGACACTCACGCGTACGCCTCGACCGACCTGGTTACCCAGGCTCGCCTGTGGCTGCAGAGCACACGCGCAAAGATCAACGAGCAGATTCTGGAAAACTGGGAGGTCCCAGCTACATCTCCTATGAGCGTTTCACAGGCATTCCTACTTGCCACGCGAAACGGCGGTCTTGCGCTACGCCGTCCAGACCTCGGTGTGCTGAGCCCCGGTGGCAAGGCCGACATCGTGGTCTGGGACGGCACCAGCCTCGGCATGCTCGGCTGGCTCGACCCGGTCGCGGCAGTCATGCTGCACTCTAATTCCGGGGACGTGGAGCACGTGCTGGTGGACGGAAAGTTTGTCAAGCGGAATGGCAGGCTTGTTGTCCACGACCTGGAAGGGGTCAAGGCGCGGTCCTGAAGGCGGCAAAGCGGGCACAGGACGATTGGCGAGAGATACCGTATCCCGAGAGGCAGGAGGTGTTCATGACAGGGGCCAAGCTCAGAGACCCTGACCAGGTTGATGTTCAACGCGGGGACGGTACGGGGTATGGCCGGCTCTTCCTCTAGATGTCACTGCATCCGTAGAGATCAAAAGCACTAGTTACGCCCTGGGTCATTGCTCGCCGAATCTTTCTGACAATAGCTTAAACGACGTCACTGGTACGAGCTGGTCGGGTTATTCAGCCCCTCTTGGGTAACCGCGCGCGAAAGTGCCGGCTCGGACATTCTGGCTTCCCGAGATGCGAGCCCGATGTGCCATGCGGCAATGCAGGGTCGTGCCCCGGCCCCGGATCCGATTCGAGACGGGGGATCACAAGACCATTGAGATGTGCGGCACTTGCCGATGTAATTTATAAGCATCCCCGAGCAGTTACAAAGAGGTAAAATGCCCGGCTCAGTGGCAACCTTAGATGCGGCCTGAAATCATTATCGACGAGCACTTCCGCCGTGTCTATGCCTGGAAAAGCGTTCTTAAAACGGCTCTCCGCAAGACAGGAGCTTAAATAACTTTAAATTCAAGTCTTGTTGAACCACACCCTCTATAATCTTTCTTTATCTCCAGTGAACCCCTTCAAACCCCACAATGCCTCAACAAGTCCAAAAGAATCCCAGATCCATTGCTTGTGCCCAATGCCGGCGGCGAAAGGTCAAGTGTGACCACAACACACCATGCTCAAACTGCCTCAAGGTACGTCAAGTCGTCACACAAGCTATTGCTATGTCATGACTTGGTATTAGGCCAATGTCGATTGTCTTCCATATACCGCACCGGCAAGCCAAAAGCGGCGACCTTGCAGGAAAGACATCGAGGAACGGCTTTCTCGATGCGAGGCCCTCGTCATTGAACACCAGAGTCAATCGTCGCCATCAGACAACGGTGTCAACCCTACCAAGTTGTCAATATCTCCCAGTTCCACAGGCGGAAAGGCTACAGATTCTTCACCATTGGCGATATCAGACCCCTTGATCATGGGCTCTATCGATCAGCCAACTCGCCGAGGGAACGATGATGTCCATTTCACGAGTGGCCATTTCCAGGCCAACGTTCACCCCGAGGTTAACGTCCCAAGAAACCACCAACATACCTATTGCTGATTGCTATTAGGCCCAAGCCACTTCACTCATTATCGACGAAGACGATGATCAGAGGTCAAAGCCCATGGACCATGGTAGATTGCCCTCACTCGACAACATGAAGCCATGCATTGAAGCCGGAAACTTGTCTTGTACTGACACCCAATATCCCAAACCCGTACACATATTCATCATGTGGCAAGTTTTCCTGGACCGCGTCAATCCCTTGACGAAAATCATCCACGTTCCCACGATGCAGTCCTACGTAGTCAAGGCCACCACTGACCCAAACGACGTGCCCTTGAGCTATCAAGCTCTCCTCTTTGGCATCTATCTCATGGCAGCCATCTCACTCAACGAGGAGGAATGTCAGCAGAAGCTTGAAGACAGCCGTCGTGTGCTCTTGAAGAGGTTCACCACACAGATGAGACACTCTCTCGCTCAGTTTGGCTTTGCCATGGATCATGACATGGCCTCACTGCAAGCATGCATTCTCTTCCAGGTACGAAACTCATTTTCACTGTTGACCTTGATGCTGACGTGGGCTGGATAGCTCTCCCTACAAGAACAATGCGGCCGACAGGAAGCAAAAGCCCTCAGCGAGGTGATATTAAACGTCGCTACCGGCATGAACTACCACCGAGATGGCGACATCTTGAACCTCCCACCTTTCGAGACTGAAATGCGGCGACGAATATGGTGGCATATTGTTTCCCAAGACAACTGCCTCGACATGGCATCTGGCTTGGGATATGGTTCCTCTCGGGGGCTCTTTGATACTAAGCCACCACGAAACCTGAACGACGTCGATCTCTTTCCTCACTCTACCAAGCCAGCCATACCTCGAGATGGGCCAACAGAGATGGCGTTTACCCTGATCCGCAACCGACTGGCCGAATTCGCAATGTTTGAGAACGAGCGAAAAACGGGATTCGGAAGGGGTGTTTTGAGACAGGAGGATGACACTGGCGACGATTCATACCGGAAACGCCTCGTCCAGTTTGAGCGGGACGTTAAGGAGTTGGAGCAAAGATACATTAGCCCGTCCGCGGGCGCTGCCCACGACGCGGCTTCGGTTCTTTGCACCATGATCAAACACAACTTTCTCAATGTGCCATTCCTAAAGAAAAAACACACAGGAGAGCACGCTCACAGCACGGAGGTCCCCGATGACGTCCTGGAGGCTGTGGTCAAAGACAACGAGGAGAGGACTGAGGTACACGTACAACTGGCCAAACACGGCTTTGCCTGGCTCGCCAGACACACATTTCGAATCGACATCTTTGCCGACCTTGTTGGACAGCTTCGTCGGTGGCCGGCGGGACATGTCTGTGATCGCGGCTGGGTCGTGGTGGAGAAGACGTACAGGTGGCAGACGGAACTGTTTGACATGGAGCGATATCTTACTCAGGGGCACTTGACTCTGGAGGCATTTGAAGCCCGCGAGGGGGCCCTGGAAGCATGTGGCTGCATTGCCGAGACACCATGGTTTATTTCGAGGCTACGCAGGGCATTCTCGACTTATTGGGTGTAGTTGTTACAGGAAACTGCATGTTTAATACCCTGACTACCTAGTCCGCGCTATCATGGCCTTGAAGAAACACAGAGAGCCCAAGAACCTCAACAGCTTTCGTTTAGCCAATAAACGAGGAGTGCCTGCCGTCATGCTCTCAAACTTTAGTTGAGTCACAACTCACTCACGGTGCTCAGACACCGTTTCTATTCTCACGACAACCAACCACGTAGTCTCGGCAGCCAGATCAACAACACCAGGCCCCTGAATCTCCAGATGAGCAATGTGCTCCCTCAACGCACTCAGCTGCCCCTCTGCACTTCCACTCTTATCCCCCGTCGACGCCTCCAGCACAGCCTTGACCGAGACTCCAAGAACCTCTGACAACTGATCCGTGTTGACCAAGCTCGCATGAAGCCCTCGCTTGTTGAACCAGTCCTTGTTGGCGACCGTCACGTAGGCCACAGCTCGCTCCGCCGGCGTCTTGGGCTTCCTTGCCACAGCAGCGATGGTATGCGAAGGCAGACTAACGACTGTGCCAACAGCACCAAGAGCGGCACCAACTGGGATGGAAATGGCGCCGCCGATGACACCAAAGGCTGCGCCAATAATGTTCCCTCTCTTTGCATTATCACCAATGTTCTTGCCCACGCTCTTTGTGTGCGATACGACATTCTTGACAAAACTTGTCGGATGCTGGCCGACCTTTTTGGCAATATCGCCAGCGTGGTTGATGGCGCGCTCACCGACCTTGGCCGTCAGGAAAGCAGACATTGTGTCTAGAAAGGAAGACCATGCGTCCTGCGTGATTCCATGGCCGAGCAGGGCCGGGGGGTATGCATTGAGGAAGGGGGCAGCGGGAGTCGGGCACTCTTGCGGGATCGCAATGGGCGGCTGCTTGCTTGAGGATGCCTCCGAGTAGGAAGGCAAGGGAGCATCCGAGGGGAAGTTGAAGGGCGCGTCTGCCGTTGGGATTGAGGCCTTGGAGGATTCGCCGGTGGCTGCTGGCGGGGAGGGGACATCCCTAGCGGAGGATGGGCCGCCCGTCTCGTAGGCGGGAGGAGCGTCGCCGTCATCTGGTGCCTTGTTGGCGAGGTGCTCTTGTTCTTTCTGAGAGGACATTTTGAATGAGGGATAGGAATGAATTGGGTGGTGATGATGATGAGTTCAGGTTGGCGTGAGCGAGATCTTGAAGGAATGCAATCTCGTCAGGTGACTCGGCCACAGCGTCATCGGCTAGAGCGGCAGCTGAGAGTAAGACAACGACCAAAGGGGAATGATGCTTTCGATAAGTGACAAATGAGTGCAAGTCAGTAGGGGTATCGTATTTCCACGTATTATATTCATTTCCTTCTCTTGCTCTCTGCTCCAGCGAGTCCATGGTCGCCCCATACCTAAACAAGCTTGCTTCTCATCGTAACCACCTTCAGCCGGACTACAAATGACTAAGTACAGCAGAATAGCCTCAGGCTCCATCAATACGGCACCCCGCCATTGTTGTCTACTACTACGAGCTTGCCCCCCTGCCTCATGAACCGAGACTCGGGCTCTAGCTCTGCTCCGTCCTTCGTCCTCCTCCACAGATCCTGCGCATGCCTGCAAGTCTTGAAGTGCTCCAAGAACCCTGCCTGAGAGAACACCAAGTCGCGGTGGTCAATTTCGGGGTCAGTGTATCTTAAATGGCTGCCCATCGCCAGACGTATCCGAAAACGATGGTGCTTCTCGATGTAGAGCTGTATCCCCTTGCAGCTGACACCGCGATCGACCTCTGCCTTTTCCGCGTCGTACCAGGGATACGCTGTGGCTGAAGCGTATTGGCGGTAGTCAAACACGCTGTCTTCAGGCAACACTGTCCTAATGGCATCCCGAGATAGGCCGAGCGAAGTGACTGTCGACATGACTCGAGGCAACGACACGAGTTGACGATAGGGGCCGCGATTCATGAAATTCCCCAACCTGTATCTTCCAGGCGCGAACTGCAACGCCGGTCCGAAAGGCTTTCCGGATTTGGATACACCCGCTGCCTGGCAAAGCTCGTCTGTGTAAAAGGGGGCGACTGCTCGCAACTTGGGCTCCTCGACGAGGCATTGAAAGCAGCAGCGCGTGCACTCAAAGAGCGACATGAAGCCCCCAAAACTAGTGCGAAATTCGCAGTCATGTTTCAGGAGGGCCTCGTACAAGTCGTTGAGGGTAAACTTTTCGGCAAGTTTGGTGCGAAAGAGAGCCACAAGGCCCTCGACCCCGTGCTTGGAAACGAGGTCGTATTCGCGCAACCGCGTTGCTACGATTCGGGCGCGCCGGTTGACCTGCCGGAATCGAAGATATGTCGGGAGGTCTAGGTTGAGGAGGATTTCTAGCAGAATCTCTGGGGATAAGCGGTCCAAGGCACCAAGTGCGGCCTCAGGCCGGGTGTCAAAAGGTGGCGCTTGAAGCCTTGCTGCGATCGGTTGCAGGTTGTGTGGGCGTGTGCGGACGAGACATAGATCATAGTCGTTTCGGTGGTATGAACATATACGGAGAATTTCTTCGCCGTCTTTGTCAATGTCTATATCAGAGGCCATCTCTAGTTGCCGTGAATCGAGTGCCGAGGTAAACAACGTGTAATCTCCAGATGGATGAGTGGAGCAACACCCATGTCTTTGAATCGGAATATCACTAAATCCGAGGGCAAGAGAAAATGCACTTCTCAAGCTCTCAATGTCTCTACCTCAACTCTTTCAAAATTTCACCTCAAAAGTCGAGGAATCAATCTCTCACGCGTAAATTTCACGCCTCATATGCGAAAAAGGAACCGACCATTGAAAATACCCCTAAACACGCGAAGGAAAAGATCCAAAACCTCCAACTCCAATATTGCGACTGTGCATAACTTGTGCGAAATCATAACCAGCTACCCTATCCCTCCGCCTCAAGAAGCCCGTGGATCAACTTGGCCGCCCTCTCCATGCACTCACAGAACCTCCCCGTCCTATCCCTCCCAGTAACGATCGAAAACTTTGCCGAGGCAGCATCAACCACGTACTGAATCCACACAGAGTCGGGATACCGCAGCACCATGCCAAACTCTCCTCCTCCGGAACCTCCGAGATCGGTGGACCCCGTCATGAGCCAGTGGGGTCGCATGCTGGTGTAGATCGGGTCATTGTAGATCTCAGGCATCTCTTCGTCGCCTGTGAGAACAGTCTGCATGGCGGACATGGTTCGCTCGTAGCCTTTGCCCTGTTGAACGTGATTGACGTTTGCGACGTGGCTTCGAGCAGCGGCGAAAAGCAGCTTTTGCCGCTTCTGGATCTCGATGGAGGAGTCGTCCGCTGCGTCGCAAAAGGCCTTGAGCTCTGCTGTGTAGGTCTGGATGATCTCGGGACGGCCCTTGTGCGCGTGGCCCATGGAGATGGCGCTCCAGCAGGGATGGTTCTCGCCAAGGAAGTACTTTGATGCGAGTTGCACCATTGTCTCAAAGATCCCTTTGGCGGGCACCTTGTGGAGTTGCAGGTATTCTTGGCCAAAGTCGACGCATTCCCACGTCGTGAAGCCGATGATGGACGTTTCTTGCAGATAGCGAGCCCTGACATGCGAGATGCGTTCGTCGATGGTTGGGGAAGATTGGCAAACATACTCGTCGAGGTTGATCTCGTCCACGCCGTTGCGTGAATCAAGCGAGTCCGGGCCGTCGCGGCGATAGTTGACAATGGCCGAGCTGGTGGCATCGTACAGCTCCCTGACTGTCATGCCGTCGATCATACTGTGCTCGATGACCGACCCGGAGACGCCGTTGGAGCAGACGACAAACTTGAGGCCCTTGTCGAACCAGCGGTTGAACCCGTCATTGAGCTGCCACCGCTCCATTCTCTCAAACGGGGTGGTGGGCGTGCCGTCGTCTAGGCTCATGACGAATGCTGCGCCTTCAACCGTGTCGAGATATCTCTTGTTGTCTGGGGTGAGGTTTCTGAAAGCTTGACGCATCTAATTCTTGTTAGCATACCTGGCATACGCTGGCACTCAAGGGTGACTTGCCTCTGCCCACGAGTCTCGCTCATCTGCTGTCAGAATACCAATCCACGAGTCATCGTGAACCTTGTCCAAGATGGCCTGAAAGGTAGACTCGAGTTTCGCAAACGGCATATGGCGACCTTCTGTATCTGTAAGGTTGACCTTGAACAGATGACCACGCCTCAGCACCGCAATGTAATCCTCAGATGGCATCTTGCGCATCTCGTCGATGCCCGGAAGAGCCTCCCTGAAAGAGCTGAACAGCCACCCGTGGAGGTACATGCACTGAGGCCGGCCGCCAATGACAGTAGGTTCAAGTCTGCCGCTCTCGAGCTTCTGCTTGAACTCAAGCGCCGCAAGCGAGATGATGGCGGCCCTCTCTGCCTGTCTGTGGGGAAACTTGCTGAGGGCATCGCTGCCGGCAAAGGTGCTGAACGGCGATACCGGGTAGTTGCGTCCTGTAAAGATGGTCTCGAGATATGGCTTGAAGAGCCAGTTGTCGATGGTAGGGTCTGTGAAGCGGTCCATGAGTCTGGCGTGGAGTTTTCTGCCGAGCCCGCCGGGCTGCTTCAGCTTGCCCAGTAGATCCAGCATGTGCTCAAGCTCTGGTGGCGTGAGTAGGTGCTTGATGGCTCCGAGATAGAGATCAAGAACACTGTCGAGATCGAGCAAAGGCAGGATTGGTAGCTCCCCGGAAGCAGCACAGCAGTCAAAGCCATGTTTGGGGCCGCCGTTGACTTGCTCCAACTTTTGCTTCTTGGTAGGTGGTTGAACCGGTTCTGCCTCGTTCGTGATTGGAGCATCGCCGACAGTATTCTTGGTTCCCTCCGCCTTGCTCTTGCTGACGACCTTGGACTTTTGCAGGATCGTGTCTGCCAAGACCGTGATGCTTGGAGCATCCAGTACCTGGGAAGTCTGCAGCGGCGCCTCGAATTCTCTCCCGATCCAGTTCTTGATCTCGATGGCAACGAGCGAGTCAATTCCGAGATCAGGAAGCGGCACGTCCAGTCTCAGGTCATCCGGGCCGATGGCGATGAGCTCTCTGACCTTTGCGGCGACCGCCTCGGAGACGACGTCGTGAGTCTCCTGAGGCGTCTGCGCAGCTGCAAGTTTCTGGCTGAGAGTTGCCGGTGCTTGCTGGCCCTCGGCTTCGGTTGACGCTGAGGCATCCTTTGTCTGAAGGATATCAGTGAAGAATGGGTAATTGTACGTCCCGTCATCAGGAATCGCATTGGGGTCAATGCCGACAATCAACTGCGAATACCCATCCCTCGGCGCCTGCGTGCCAACTGCATACTCAATCATGGAAACAACCTCGTCAAACTCGACAATCGTGGCTCCCTGCCTAAAGAGCATCTTTCTGCGCTCAGGGCCGGTCGTATCAGCGTCAGAGCCGCCAATCAGCGCAGGCATGATTGTGGTAAAGTGAGTGTTTGATCCGGCCGCCAGCTGCTGTCTCGCGAAACCCTCCTCGTAGCAGTTGCCAGAATTGTAGTGCGCTTGTCCCTTTGTTCCGAGGATTGCTGCGGCAGAGGAGATCATGACGAAAAAGTCGAGTTGGTCGCTGGCAAAGGCGGAGTGGAGGTTGAGGGTGCCGACTCGCTTTGGGTTGACTGCGCCGTTGAACAGCTGGGCGTCCATATTTTCCAGTGTTCCATCCTAATCACGAGTTAGCTGCTTATTGTTGAAACAGCTGGGCTGTTGAAACGAACCTGGAACACAGTGGCTGACTGAATGACGCCTCGCACAGGCGGTAGGTTGTCCTCACACCACTTGGCCACCTCATGGACCTTCTTTCCATCTGTAATGTCGCAGGCCGGGAGGTAAAGCTTGGCACCAAGAACCTCCAACTCCCTCTCTAAAGCCTCTCTGTGACCCGAGTGCCTCGTCGCGCCGCTTCTACTCAAAGCCACGAGGTGCTTTGCGCCGTGAGATGCCAGCAGTGGACATATCTTCAACCCAAGATTTCCGAGACCGCCGGCAATCACATACGTCGCATCCGATGCAAGACTCAAAGGTGCTGGGCGAGGGACCGTGGCCTTGACCAGAGCTTCGTCGCTGGCCTCCAAGACAATTTTGCCCCGAGTCTTGGGGTAGAGGCGGAAAGCCTCTTCAATGTCTGTGATGGGCATCTTGATGAGTGGAGAAGCTAGTCTTGGGCTGTCATTGTCAAAGAGCTCTAGGACCTTGTCCAAGACTTCTGAGATGACCTGTGGTCGGCGATGGACCAGAAGCCCCAAGCTTAGGGACGCAAAGACGGCGTTCTTTTCAGTCGTCGTCATGGTCAGCGGGCTATCACCGCGTCCAATGTCGATGAAGGTGCCAAACTCTGCGAGACATGCCCAGCTGTCTTCAAACTTGGCGCATCCAAGGGGGCTGAGGACGATGTCGACTCCTTTTTCGGCTGTCTGACGAATGATGCCTTGTCTAAAGGTTGAGGACTGGCTGGAGAAGATGTGGCTGTCGGATAGCTGAAACTCATCGACAAGTAGCTTGCTCCCAGAAGAGTCTTTGGCAGTGGCAAAGATCTCGACGCCCATCGTCTGTGAGATGAGAATCGCTGCTTGGCCGGTTGGCTCGTCTGCGGCGTGGATCAAAATGCTCTGGCCGCCCTCAAGTCTTGCAATATCGACCAGCGCATGGTACGCGGTCACGAAGGCCGTCGGGAGTGACGCAGCTTCGGAAAACTCCATCGAGGTTGGCATCTTGCGCATCAGTGCCGTGTCCGAGATGCTCGGGTTGCTTGCAAAAGGGCTCGTGCCCCCAAGGCCAAATACCTTGTCCCCGGCCTTCCACTGATCACGAAGGCCAGTCCCGACGGCCGTGATGACGCCAGACCACTCCGACACGGCGGTTTCTTTGACTCGCTCGCTGACGTGGCCAAGAGCCGTATCCACATCGGCCGAGTTTAGTCCATAGGCCTTCGCTTCAATGTCCACAGAGAAGGGCCCCAAGGCGCCTCGAGGTTCATCATCAGTGAACCTGATGCTGCGTAGTAGCCCTGGCGTTTCGAGTTCCATTCTCAGAGGCCGCTGGTTGGAAAAAAACGGCGCGATCTCTGCGATGACCTCGTCTGTCTTGCTTTTGATCCAGCGCTGATAATTCGTGGCTGCTCTGACTCGTGGGACAAGTACTCTGCCGTCTCTGTACTCGTACTCGAGCTCACAGGTAGAACCTCTCTGCTGATGGAAAGATATCTCCATGATCCGGAGCATGACGCGCAAAATGTCAATATTTGCCGGAGAGTCTTGCCTCACGACCAAGGAGACCAGCTTCAAGGACTCATTCTCCTTACGGGCCACACGCGTGAATCCGGTAACCATGCTCATGTCAGCTCCCGACGCAGAGTTTGCGCCGTCGGCCCTCATGCTTACCCAAAGGACGGACTTTGCCTTCAGGGCGAGTGTCTTGAGCTCTGAGAATCTTGCAGAGGGCGGGTTGGCTAGCAGTGGATCAGATCCTTCGTCGAGAACGACGTATAGAGAATCTGGGGCCACTTTGTGCTGTGTGAGACCGGAAATAGAAGAGGCCATGCCGTTGGTAGCCAGAATAGATGAGAATTGACCCGCGAAGTTGAGAAGCTTCCCTTCGGTGTTGGCGATGATGTTGATTGGCAGCTTTCTGAGGGCTGTAGAAGCCAGGGCAGTTGAGACGACACAGTAGCAGCTCTGGCCGATTCTGTCAAAGTTCTTTGTCGGTGGCTCAAGGCCACTGAAACTGTTGGCTCTCAACACATGCTTCCACTCCGCTGTCGATGGGAGTGGCAGCTCATCAGAGCCTTGGCCTGTAATATGTTAGCCACGAGCATTAAATGGGAGAGAGACATACTTGACCACATGCTCTCTATCATGCCAAAGACGAGCCTGTAAGCTGGCGATGGGTCCGTCATTCCGAGAAAGACGAGAGAACCGCCAGAGACTAGAAGCTTGCGTGCATTCTGGACAACCTCATCCAGGGAGTTGGCGATGCGCAGCACGTTGTTGACAATGACCACATCGTAGTCTGAGCTGAATCCTTGACTCTGTGGATCCTGGTTGATGTTGAGCACCTTCAAGTTGACGGCGTCATTCTCGGCCAAAGAAGACTTGAGCTGCTCCAAGGTGGAAAGCGATGGGTCTGTCAGGTCATATGCCTGAAGCTTTGGCCCCCGGAACGCCTTGAGGATATCGCCAGAATGGTGGCCGGTGCTCGATCCAATCTCCAAAACCTTCATCCGGGGTCTCTTGATCGCGTAGGATGCAAGATACTGGCTGATATGAGCGCCAAGTTTCTTGCCCGTCTCAATGTTCTCCTGCACCTGACCCAATCTGCCCTTCTCCAGAATCAGAGGCAGCGGGTCAAGATCGCCTCTGACAATATCGATAAGGTTCGGGCCGATTGCGGAGAGCAGCTCGCCCTCCACACCGAGATGCGGGAGCGAGGAGAGGATCTCGATAGCCGAGGTCATGGAGACGTCTTCAAGTAGCATCTTGCTCTCCCTGGAGGCGTTGTAGTCGTGCATCCATCTGTACAGATGCTTCCGGTAGCCTGCCAAGGCTGATGGGTCAAACTTCTCGTCGTCTATCGAAATGTTCCTGATGCATGCTCTGATATGCAAAGCTGCTGCTCGCGCGAGGACGACATGGTGATCGACGGCGGCCTTGCCAGGCGGAGTTGTAGGCCTCAGCGATGGCCCTAAAAAGAAGTCGGCGTCCGTCACCCAGTCGACGTGAAGAACAGTATTGCGCTCATGATCCTCATCCGCCTCCCGCTGCCCCTCCCCAATAACCACAGTCTCGAGATTGGACATGCTCACAACTGGCTCTGTCTCGCGCCCGCTGAGAACCGCAATCTTGGCTCCAGTGGCAAGCAGGCCAACCACAACCTCGAGGTCTCGTCCGGGCTCGCTCGGGACAGTCGGTGAGATGACGACCTCTCCGATGGAAGTGGGCATGACAGAGCCCGACTTGTGATAGTGTGCTTGGAGGGGGAGAAATACATGCGTGATTGCGTCCAAAGTGGTTGGATGAATGAGGTGACGTTGCATGAACTGACCAGGCATGTGACTTTGGACGTCCGGCACACGGACCGTTGCGACCGCTTCATGGTCTCCGAGCTTCAGATGGATAATGTCGGCGAATGCTGGGCCGTAGACGTTTCCGCTGCGCTCGAGGTTGGCGTAGATGGTGTCATGGTCGATTTCCGTCTTGCACGAGTCTCGCGCGCTTTGCACCCACTGGGCCCGTATATCAGAAGCAATGTCCTCCTCGCGCGTGCCCTCCACATCGTTTTCTCGCGAGCCGTATTCGGCTGTTACGAGACCTCGGCAATGCTCAGACCACTGTCCCTCTGCTGACAGGGCCGCCACGACGAATTCCCGCCAGCCTTCGAGGCCTCGTCGGAGAATGATTTGGACTTCGACGGTGTCGGGGCTGTCCGGGATGACCAAGGCCTTGACGAAGCGGACATTTCGAAGTCTGATGTTGGTGATCTTGTCGCTTGATTCGGCGTCTTCAGCCAGCTGCCACGCTGCTTGGATGGCCATGCAGACGTAGCCCGAACCCGGAAAGATCTTGAAGCCGTCGATGACGTGGTCGGAGAGCCATGGTTGGCGATCGACACTCAGGATCTGTCGCCAGGTAGGGTCAATCGAGTTGCCACTGACGACTCGCAGGCCCAACAGATCATGGTAAGGATGCTGACGCTGGCGATACTCCTTGCTGAGCCGGGACTCGTGCCAGTACTTGTTCGAATGGTCCCAGCAGTAATTGGGTAGATCTGTGATGACCTGAGAGGGAGGAGCCGGCGACCCAAGCGAGTTTGCAGTGTCGACGTTCACAGGATAGCCAAGCTCAAACAGCTTTCCCACTGCAGAAAGAACCGACTGGCGGGCATCCTGAAGGCGAACCAAGGCTGACGTGTACTCGTAGTCAAAGTTGGCGAGGTTCAGGGCCTTGAGGGTCTGTCCGAACGGCCCTTTGAGGGCTGCATGGGGACCTATCTCGATAAAGACGGGGTTCATGATGCCCGAGTTTTCCTGGCGGAGACAGCGACAGAGACTCTCGAGAGCTTCGCTGAAGCGGACTTGCGAGACGAGGTTCTTGACCCAGTATTCGGATCCGAACCCAAAAGTCTTTTCCATTGCCGTGACTGAGGAGAAGAAGCGGACTCCAGTCGAAGAGAGAGTCGTTCCGCGAACTAACATCGTTAGAAGCGAAGACTTGGAAGTACCCGGTTACTCACCATCTCCTAGTGCGTCGAGATATCGAGGTGCCACTGTCCTCATGTGGTGGCTGTGATAGGCCGTGTCAACCTTGAGAAGCCGGTTGAAGATGGAGGCCTTTTCGAGAATCTGCTGCATATCCTGAACCGCCTGCTTATCGCCAGTCAACGTCGTGCTAACTGGGCTGTTGATGCAGGCAACCGAAACGATCCCACGCTAGCAAATGTTAGAAAATGCCGACGACATATTCATGCCAGACTTACCGAGTAAGGGACCTGTTGGATATACGGCAGGATAGAAGCTTCGCCTAGACCGGCCGCAAGCATCGCACCTGGCGTGGGGATCATCTCGTGACACCAAGAAGCAATCTGACTTCGACAGAATGAGACGGTCAAGGCTTCTTCCTGGGTCAAGGCCCCAGCTGCATAAGCGGCTGCAATCTCTCCACTGGAGTGGCCGACAACAGCCTCTGGCAGGATACCTAAATGCTTCAGGAGATCAACTAGGGCAACTTGAATTGCCGTGCTAGCTGGCTGCGCGTATTCGCTCTTGTCGATCTGCGAATAGGCCTTGTCTCTCTGGAGTTCCTCGACCAGGCTCCACGTGAGACCAAGTGACTTTAGAATGCTGTCAGAATTGATGATGGAGTCTCGAAAGACGGACGGGCTGGCTGCCTGAAGCAGTTCCCGGCCCATGGCAAACCACTGAGCTCCCTGGCCGGTGAAGAGAAAGACAACGGGTGGGTGTCTTGAAGACCTTGTCAATGGTAGACGCTCGAGGGAGGATGCCAAGTCCTCGGCCGAAGAAGCAACGTAGCTGGCCCTCCAAGCCATCAGACTCCTCCGGCTGGCCAGTGTGTGGGCAAGATGACCGAGATGGACAGACTCTTGACTCGAGCTCACCCACTTCTGCAGCTCACTCAGATTTGAACGCAGGCAGTCTTTAGACTTGGCAGAGAAGACAAAGAGTCTAGGAGAAACCACGCTGCTCTCAGTGTGGCTGACACCGTTGGCGTTCCCATTCGTTCGAGGGGAGGCATCCAAGGCCTCGAGTATGACATGGGCATTTGTGCCCCCGAATCCGAAATTCTGGACAGAGCCTCTTCGAACAGCCTTTGGTGGCCATGGCTGGAGCTGCTGGGGTATCTGGAGGGGATCATCATGAGCCTGTGTTGTTATTCCGTGTAGGATTTGTCATACCTTGATTCCATACTTATCAATATTCCGTAAGCTCTTCTTGAGGTTGACCATCGGCACAGACGGGATTTGTCCTTTCTCGAGGATCAGGGCAGTCTTGATGATGGCAGCAAGTCCACTGGTGCACTCAAGATGTCCCAAGTTGGCTTTGACGCTGCCAACATAGAGCTCCGAGTTCTTGTTGGGGCAAAACACCTTCTGAATGGCACCGAGTTCGATCTTGTCACCTGCAATCGTCCCAGTGCCGTGGGCTTCGACATAGGCAGTCTCTCTTGGGTCGACCCCAGCTTGAAGATAGACCGCTCTTGCAAGAGCCTCTTGTGACTGCTCGCTTGGGTATGTGATGCCGTTTGTCTTGCCGTCCTGATTGACGCCCGTGTTGCGGATCACGGCGCGGATTGGGTCGCCGTCTTGAAGGGCATCGTCAAGACGCTTGAGGACAAGAGTAGCAACACCTTCTCCTCTTCCGTATCCAGAGCCACGTTCATCAAAAGAATAACTCCTCCCATCGTCATTAAGCATACTATTCTTGTTAGTTAGAGCTTCAGGTAAGCGGGGGCAACTTGCTTAAGAAAACTCATCCCAAACATAAACTCCGGAGACAGAATAAGATTAGTTCCTCCAACAAGTGCGAGCTTCGATTCCCGATTCCGAAGACCCTGGCAGGCTTGGTGAAGTGCTACCAAACCTCCAGAGCAGGCCGTATCCAAGGAGATTGATGGCCCCTTGAGGTCGAAAAGATATGAAATGCGGTTGGCCACAATGGCCTTGTGAGTTCCAGTTACGTGATACTTTGCCAAGTTGTGTGTATCCTTCATCATCATCGTTTCCCAGTCCTGGCTAAATGTCGCGACGTAGACAGCCGTGTCAGATCCACGAATACTCTCAAGCGTAATACCCGCATTCTCCAGAGCCTCGTAGGACGTCTCGAGCAAGATACGCTGCTGCGGATCAATGGCCTTTGCCTCGTTGGGAGAAACACCAAAGAACTTGGCATCCCAGGCCCCAATGTCCTGTTGGATAAAGTGGCCGCCGCGCTGGTTGTGGCCTTCTTGGGCATCAGAGTACGGGTGGTGAAAGGACTCCCAGTTCCAACGGTCTGGGGGCACGTCTTGCCAGGCGGTGCGGTCGTTGGAGAGGAGGTCCCAGAGCTTGGAGGGGCTGTCGGCGCCTCCGGGGAGTCGACAGCCCATGCCGATGATGGCGATGGGGGTGGGAGTTTGAGGGCAAGTAGAGGGCATTGTAGAAGTTGCTTTGAAATCGGTAGTGCTGAGGTGAGGATGGAGATATATCGAAGACGTGAGGCTGATTTTATATATCCGAGTAGATCCGTTCAGTCTCTGGTGATTCGCGAGTTGTTCTCTCATCCCTCATCTCTCACCTCGTCCCACGATGCGTATCTTGCGCAAGTCGAACTATCTTGGAAGGCATCTTCACACTCGGAAATCCTTGTATCTCAAACACACGATACTTTACGCCGCATCATGGCGCAATCCACCAAGATTCTTCAGACATGGCCAGTTCTTCCCACCTTTATCGTGCCGGTCCCCATGTCTTGGATGGTTCCGTATCGCGACTCCCCCACGTGCTGGGAGGCTTCTCTGTTATCTTGCCGTATACTGAGGCGCAACTCGAGTCACGCTAGAGTAATATGCAGGTCTGCCTTTGTGTAACCCTTAGATGTGTCAACGGTATCAAGGGTATCTTGATCACTGCAGCGGCTAAAGGCCTGTAGAGTGATACTGGGGACCTTGTTGATGAAACATACGAGATACTGCACTGATTTCTATCTTTGACAGAGTTGATGAGGCAAATACCTCGACGATGCCCCAACTCCTGGGGCTCGGTGAGGCACTGTTCACAGCCAACCCCTGACTGGAGGTCCAACTGCGGCGTAGCTCTGGGACAAGGAAACTGTTGAATCATTTTGATCGATCGACATATGGAGTGGTATGGTTGACCAGCCGTCGGATCCGAAGAATTCGGCTAAGGCTTGTCTGGTCACGCCTTGCCGGGTCTCGTCGGGGGTCTGTTACGTTACGGGGAAAGGCATTCTCAAGCCCGTTAGGTCAGTAAACGAGTAGCCGCCCCCACGTAGTAGGCTATCCAGTTCATCAACCCAGTGAGGCTCGGTAGTTGGGGCGGATAGATAGTATGGCGCGGGTAGATGGCGGGATGAGCCGTCCATAGCGGCTCTGCGAACCGCAGCTGCGAGCGAGTTCCACGAATAGCAAGCCTGTGTGTTATCCAGGGGCGAAGCGGGAATGTCTGGCCGTCGATCCGGCCCAAGGTAGCATTTTCGTACCGAGTTCGGATCAAAGGCATCCTTCCCCGAACCCCTTGCTCTTTGTCTCCTGATCACTCGGGCCACGCTCTCTTCAAGCTTACGCAACCTTGACTACTTCTGTGAGACTGCAGATGACTGAAGCTGGGGCAAGACATCCCCAACAGTTTTGAACTGGCGTTGTGGAATCTCCCCAGTAAGGCTGAGGACGTCATGACTGCCCACGCAAGTATGGGCGATCAGTTGCAACGTTGACATCAAGTAAGACGGCTCACCAAGTGTGTGAGGCCCCGGATGACGCCCATGCCATTGGAGCCTCGCGTTGCCATCTCACCTTGTAAGCGAGTCGAATACCAGGCTGTCGCTTGTCAGTGCACACAAACCCTCCGTATCTTTAATTACTTATCAACACAGCAACCAACGCAGCCGAGCTGACGAGTGCGAGTCCGAACGCGTATGTGGCCTGACCTTGCAGCCGCGTGCTCAGATCTCAGGGCGTGCCCGCGTTCTTGACAAATCGTCTATTTTAGCGACGGAGGTATTAATTAAGCATAATCCTCCTGTTTCGCGATGGCCTCCTTTTCCCCGGGTTCGACTAACGGCAGCGATGCAGAGCCCACAGAACACTTCAACCAACATGGTAGGGGGGAATGGGGAATTGCAGCAGTCAGTGGCATGATGATTGGAGTCGGCAGCTGCTTACCGTGCTTGAAGCAACGAATGTCCGCCAGTTGAGAGAGCGACGAAAGCAGATCCAAGCTCAAACGAAAAGTCTACTGCACCCGAAGATGTAGAGACTGCGCCTCAGCCGACAATTCTGCCAGATGAGGGATCTGAAGAGTCCGAACATGACAAATATCTCCATGGAATGCCTTTGGTGTTTATGGCCCTGTCCTTGATGGTAGGTGTCTTGACAGTCGCTCTGGACAGCACAATTATCTGTAAGTAACTCACTCTATATCTTATTGCCTTGCTAACGTCTAGGAGCCACCGCCATCCCCAAAATCACGAGCGACTTTGACAGTCTAAGCGATGTCCGTAAGTCATTAGCCCAACCGAAATCATTATAGGCCACTGACGGGCCAGCCTGGTATGGCACCATATATCTTCTCGCCCAAATGTCATTCCAGCCGACCTTTGGCAAGATGTACACCTTTTTCAACCTCAAATGGGTATATCTCGGTGCTGGTGCCCTCTTCGAACTCGGCTCCATCATCTGCGCCGCCGCACCGAATTCCCCGGCCTTTATCGTCGGCAGAGCCGTCGCCGGATTTGGAGCCTCGGGGCTTTACTGCGGCGCCATGATCATCATGACGCAGATCGTCGAGATGAGAAAGCGGCCGCTGCTGCTAGGCATAGTCAGCAGCATGTACGGGGTTGCTTCCGTGATCGGACCTGCCCTAGGAGGTGTCTTTACGCATTCAGCACGTCTGACATGGAGATTCTGCTTCTGGATTAACCTGCGTGAGTCGAGAACAGAATACTACCCCCTGACCTCTAGCTGATAGCTTGGTAGCACTTGGCGCCCTGACAGGCTTCATCATCTGCTTCTACTACCCTACCACCCTTGGAGCGCCCCCAACAAGGACCGCCCCCTGAGACAAAAGCTGACGGGCCTGGGCCTCAAGAGTGCCGTAATCCTGACAGGAACCCTAATCAGCCTCTTCCTCGCACTACAGTGGGGAGGCAGTGTGCACCCCTGGAAAGATTCACGTGTCTGGGGTTGCTTTCTCGGTTTTGGATTCCTCTTGATTCTGTTCAGCTACATTCAAGTTCGACAGAAAGAAGAGTACGAACCCCTTTCCATATCTCAATTACTGTGCTAATCTCTCAGTGCCCTGATTCCTCTCCGGATTCTCTCGCAGCGATCCGTGCTCCTGGGCTGCATCTTTTCCTGCCTGCTCCAGGGTGGGATGATGACACAGGGCTATCATTTGCCTTTTTACTTTCAAGCAGTCAAGGGCAACGACCCACAGGAGTCTGGAATCAACATTCTCCCTCACGGCGTCACAACCTCCATCTTCGCACTAATAACTGGTGCACTCATGACCATCTCGGGATATTATGTGCCCTTTATGTGGTTCGGCTCCGCCCTCTTCACCACCGGCGGCGGTCTCTTGTATACCCTGTCTCAATCAAGTCCCATCGGACGCTGGTTTGGCTTCCAGTTCATGGCTGGTGCCGGTTACGGAATAACAGTCCAGATCCCGCTTTTCGCCATCCAAGTCGTGCTCACCACCGCCGACATTCCCCTTGGCACCACGATGGTCATCATTGCACAGAGCTTTGGCGGAGCTGTTGGCCTCGCCATTGCCCAGAACGTCTTTCAAAATGTTCTAAAGCAGGAGCTCAACAAGATCGAGGGCGTGGATGTGGTGGCTGTCGTAGCCTCTGGAGGAGTGGAGCTTGAGAAGATTGTATCAGGTAGCTTGCTTGGCCTCGTCAGGAGCGCCTTCCAGGTGGCTATCTCCAATGCCTTTCTTGTTGCCGTTGGGCTTGGAGGTGCTGCCTTTCTCGCCAGCACGGGCATGGAGAGGAGGCGTATCAAGTCCAGGGGTAGCTGAGACGACTGTTGAGATTCATTCACTTTATAATGGAGCTTGGGATGAGAATGATGATATTTAGATTGGGTTATCCTTATAGGTAGATTTAAAGAGCGTATACGTCCAGCACATTGATGCAGGATAGCCCTGATCTTATTGGTGGAGGCAGGGGTGAGGCAGAAGGTAAGAAGGAAGATGATGTTTTTTGGTGTTGTGGGCTGGCCGGCCACCGAACTGGCCTGGCGGCACTGACCCTGGACGATGCCTTTCACGCATCACACATCGTTTGATAGGTCGGCTGTTCAAAATACGGTGCAAGCGAACGTGGTTTTTCGGGTCCATCACGAGGTTGAAGAGTCCCTCCACTATCACTATAATCCGAAACAGTTGCTCTCAGTTGACAGTGTTTGTGACTATAACACCATCAGTTTGTGTCGCAGGACCACAAGAGACGGAAACTTACATTACTCGTCAACATCACACCAAAGTCTCTTGTACCCGCTCCAGCAGCTCGATCCATAGTCGTTGCAGCAATTATGACTCGGCTTGTCTCCCTCATAATTGTATTTGCTGCAGAGGTCGGTCTTGTCCTTGTCCTTGGTCCACGCCTTGAGGACTCGCCCAGTCTCGTCGATCTCTCCCATATTGAACGATGTGCTGCTGCAGAAGGGGGCCGTCCCGGTCCAGTAACACCAGCGGTTGTTCATGGAGCACCTCGAAAGGACGGGGGTCACCAGGGTCAGGAGAGCGGTGGCGGCGATGACGGGCTTCATAGTGGAGGTAGTTGAGATAAGTGAAGACTAAAGATGTTTGGAATGTGTTCTTTATTATAGTTGCGGCCCGGCCCTTGATGGGATTGAGCTTGAAGAAGGGAAGATGTTTGGTGAGGATCAAATCTGTTTCCTTCATTGCAGTACTTATAGTCGTGCGAATGGTCCTAGGGATTGAGATCCGCAAAGACAGGGAGATAATTCTCCGTCCCTAGACAACCGTTGTCTTGGGCATATCGGGCCTTCTCTCCCGCGATATAAGCCAAGCCTCTCCCGCTCGTGAATCTCGGCTCTTTGTTCCAGAATCTCCGTAAACTGGGGAAATGTCTCGGACTTGATCGGTCTATTGAAGTAGACGAAGCACAGAAGGACTCACTTTGCCGTTGACTGAGATTGCAGCCCCCTCCACTTGTTATCTCCGTCAATGATGAGTATCCAATTTTTCGATGCCGACAGCCCGAAGTATCCTCCCTTGCATTGACATTGCTGCCATACCTAGTGCAGATCTGTGGTCCTTGGTACTCGACTTGGGGATACAGGGTAGTCGCTGGCAGGAGAGCGATTGATTGTGACAAAAGCATAACACACTTGGATTTTATGGAAAAAATACCATAATCACTGTACGGTTTTATATCAATAAGAACAGGCGCCAGGAGGGGTCTTCATTCGGCAGCTTTTGGTTCAATGCAGATGAAGACATGTTTCTTCTCATCTGGACAAATAGCACACCTTTTTGATGGAAAGACTCAGCCCAGGCGGCTGTACTTATGCCAGTTTAACTGCAGATTCACTCATGAGAAGATGAATGTAGTCATAATGTGCTACGTTGAGGAATACGACGAGTCTCTCTGACCACCACCCCAGCCGCACTCTGGATTCGAAACATGACAAATACATTCAGACACTCACATTACAAAGTAGCATTGCAGATGGGGAAGTGCAGATCATATTCAGCCAGTCAAAAGACAATGAACCTAGTTATGTGCACCGCGAACGGGGCAGCTGTTTTCTCTCTGGGCCCTTGCTTTGATGATGTGATTTCATCTCTCTCTACTGCGCTCCAATATCGCAAATCATAGCCAGTTAAGGCGGTCAATCAAGCGACTTTCTGCTAGGCATTAGTAATCGCTGGCTCTTTTCACATTAGTAATGCGCGCATAAATCCACCAGGCTGAGACACAAAACAGGCGGCTAGAATCGTTCACTCTGAACTGGACAACTTCATCCAAGCCCTTCTTCTGACTTTGCGGTATAGCATAACTGCCCGAGACACAACCATGACACTAGAAAGGATCGAAAACGTCGCCGCCGAGGGCATCTCATACTACACGCCAGCCCAAGACCCCCCGCAGGCACGCAACTCCAAGGATCCACCAGGCTCTTCACTCCCATCACGATCCGCGGCGTCAGGTTCCCAAACCGTCTCTGGCTCAGCCCGCTCTGCCAATACTCGTCCCATGACGGCTATGCAACTGATTGGCACCTTGCCCACCTTGGCGGCATTATCCAGCGTGGTCCTGGACTGGCAATCGTCGAGGCTTCGGCAGTGCAGCGTCTGGGACGCAGCACCCCCGAAGACCTCGGCATCTGGGAAGATGGCCATATCGAGCAGCTGAAGCGCATCGTCGAGTTTGCTCACAGTCAAAGCCAAAAGATCGCCATCCAACTCGGACACGCAGGCCGCAAAGCCAGCGGTGTGACACCCTGGTTGAGAGCCAACGGAGTGGCCGTCAAGGAGGTCGGAGGATGGCCAGACGAGATTGTCGCCCCTTCAGCAATTCCCCAGGTTGGGGGTGTCAATCCTACTCCCAAGGCTCTAACGGAGAGTCAAATCGAAGAGTTGAAGACTGCCTTTGCAGAGGCTGCGCAAAGAGCGGTCAAGGCCGGTTTCGACGTTGTCGAAGTCCATGCAGCTCACGGATACCTACTACACCAGTTCTTGAGTCCTGTCAGCAATCATCGAACAGATGCCTACGGCGGAAGCTTTGAAAACAGAACCAGGCTTCTCTTGGGGATTCTAGAGAAAATTCGGGCCGTCATCCCCGAGACCATGCCGCTCTTTGTTCGCATCAGCGCTACGGATTGGTTCGAGTTTGACGAGGCATTAAAGCAGGAGTTCCCCGAGAGCTGGACTGTTGAGCAGTCAGCCAAGCTCGCGTCGCTTCTGGCTGACCGAGGTGTTGATTTGGTCGACGTCAGCTCGGGTGGCATCCATGCCAAGTCTGCCATCGCCATCAGGCCAGGCCCTGGTTATCAGGTCCATCTCGCTCAGGAGATCAAGAAGGCTGTGGGCGATAAGCTGCTGGTATCTGCAGTTGGGGGCATCAAGACTGGGGCTCTCGCTGAAGAGGTGCTCCAGTCTGGTATTGATGTGGTCATGGCCGGACGCTGGTTCCAGCAGAACCCTGGCCTGGTTGATGCTTTTGCCCGGGAGCTGGGAGTCGACGTTAAGATGGCCAACCAGATTGGTTGGGGCTTCAGAGGTCGCGGGAGGAAGTCAACCAAGATTTAGAAAAGAAGCGAGGATAGAGATTTCAGCCAAAAGGTCTAGAGGACCTCGTGCCACTTTGCGGTGTGGCCGAGGTGGCTACTTTAACGCGCCATCATCAACATTAACATCAAAAGAGCTCGTGCCACCTTTCCAACTTAAACTTGGCCTTCGACTTCTCTGGCCTGCGTACCATTGTCGAGTGGCGCAGTTGAGACCGTCATTGACTGAATTGACAAAAAAAGTTCAAGAGCAGGTAACAAATAACTTTATTAAAGCCGAAATAAGCAAAGCTCCGAGGTCGAGCCTGATAGATTCATCACTCGGTCATCGTCCCAGTACCTCTCTGGGTGATAACGATCACTGTCAAAGTCAAGATCCGGCTCGATGTACTCGATCGGGAACAGCCAGAAGCCAAAAGCTATTTTGCACTCTTGCTGGTTGCCAGCATGCTTGTCTACCCTCCAACGTCCTTCCCACAGCCTCTTACTTGTCCCCACCCACTCCAAGACAGTATCCCGATCGCTGATGGTGGGCTGGCGCGACGTTGCTTGGCGGGTGACCATGCACCGGTAGTCGATTATGTGGCTTTGGTCTTCCACTTGCAGTCTCGAAAGCATCCTGGACCATCCCCGAAGCTGCGTTCGAGGGTTGTAAAAACCAATATAGACTGCCTTGAGATTGATAGGCCTCGGGTCGTGTGATAGCCGGTCAAAGGCGCTCAGACCAGCCATGACTGGATGTTCTTGTGGGTAGACGCTCTTTGCGGTCGCAACGTCACGTACAAGATAGCACCAGGACGGTGGAATGGGGGCTGTGCAGACAAAATAGACACATTTCAGTCTCTGAATGGCCTCCCGAAGCAAGGAGACAGTGTACTTTTGTGCGAGGTGTGCCTCCCATTCGATCTCTGGCGGCCGTATACCCTCCAGTGCCACGTTGGCGAGACCAACGCGCTGCGGATCCTTGAGCCAAACGTCGTGAGCAAAGCGGGCAAAATGTTTCGGGGTGAGATTGCGACGCTGGGAGTGGTCAAAAAAATCCCCCTCCGCGTCGAATTTCAGTATATCTAGCTCAGGGTTCATATAGAGTATCCCTAACTTCTCGACTCCATTCCAACGGAAAAGATAAGGAAGTTGGGCTCTGTAGAACTGAAGCGCGATATACCGAGACTCTCTGCTGATGTGGAAGAGCTTGCTGATAGGGTGACGCCCTAATAAGACGACGTAGTATTTCTTGCCTTTCCATGGCATATGCTCGGATTGGTAGGGGTCATATAGTTTGATGTGCAGAAGGCGCTCGTGGCTGACCGCATGTTCCCAGATAGTGAGACGCAGCTCGGCTGGCAGTTGAGAAAACTGCGGGAAGAGGTAATCTGCCTTGCTGGGAGGCAAAGGGTTGTAAATGTACCGTTGAGGGGACTCGTGGTGGTAGCTCGAAGCTGTTGCCATGCTGATAAGAATTTGGTTGAGGTAGTGATGCCTTTATTGTGTTGACGTGCTTGATGCTCTTCAGAAGTGTTATATCATTGACAATAATTGTCAGGAGGCAAGAGGAATTGAGGCAAAGAAAAGGGACTCTACAGTCTTTATATGCTTGAAGTCAAAGACGTGACTGCCGGTGAGTCATCCAACCCGGTGTTGTGGAACGTGAATCTAGCATTCAGCGGTATGGTTGAGGCGATGTATTATCTTGACGGCAAGAGAAGGTCTATTTGCAATAGGACCGACTTGAAAGGCTTTCGGCATAATAGCGATAGAAACCGGGAAAGTAAAAGGATGCGGCGGAACCTTAAAGATGGAGCTACCAGCAGAATCATAGCTGGCTCATAGATACGAAAATATTGGAGGCGTGAAGGTTAGTGTGAACAGAGAATCGTTGATGGATAAAACGTCTGCCTAGGTAGGTAGGTATATATAGTTACAGCCTCGAGGAAAACCCCCCGTGCTCTAGCCAACGAGTAAACAAGTGAATCCGACATAACCCTCGACCGAAAATGTTCTCATCATGAACGAAAATGGCTTCTAGGTACATGAAATACCTCTTCCAACTGTCTAGACATCCAGTCAACCGAGGTGGTCTCCAAACTGGCCACCAATTCCCAAAAAGTCCGTAGGTGATGGCTCAAGAGGCTGGCTCTCTTCAGCTTTATCCTTGGCCTCCTGGTCCGTTGCCGTGCCGCTGTGGTCTACCTCGACGTGGAGGCTTGAGCAGACGCTTTCCGGCGAGGAACCATTCGTCTCTGGCCTGGTTGGCTGTGAACCGAGCCTGGTTGCTCCCAGGGAATTTGTTGCCCGGGGCGCGTTTTCGCCATCTCGTTGGGTTCGAGAGCTGCATCTTTCCATCAGCCATGGTCTGTGGAAACCCTTTCATCAATGCCGGATTATCACCTTGAACGCGGCATCGAGGAGCCTTGGACGATGGGGATGTGGTGGCTGTTCATTCTGGATGATGCAAAGGCAAGTGTAATGTTTGGCTTGACAGGCGAGAAGCAAGTTGAAAAGCAAAGAAGTCAAGGAATTCTTGAGGATTTTATATTTCATGACTGTCTGGCTTTACTTACATTGTGTTTATAGCTACACAACTGCTGAAGTCGTCTACACATGAGGCACATCTCCTCAACCAACACACATTGTGAGTAGGGCGAGTACATTGAGACAATTGACCCATCATTGAGCTAGCTGATTTCTTTCAACCCCTTTCTTCCCCATCTAGCAAACGATGGGCCTCGTCGGACTCTTTTAACGTTTCAACAGCGATCGACAACAGAACAGTTCAAAGTTGGTATCCCTAGTAATCATCTAACCGGCCCAGATGCGCATCCTTTGCCTCGTAAACCACCACATGTGCCCTATAGGCATATGCACACAAGTATTGCATATGCGCAGCACAATGTGTGCTTGGCTGCTCGACTGTCACTGGCTAGCTGCGTAGTAAGCAACACAATTTGTGTTGTCACTTGTCAGCCTCAACTGGAAATGTGAACTTGTCGATTTCCTTTTTTTGCAAGTTGTCGTAGCTCACCTAAAGCAAGTACATTAACGAAACCATTGGTCCATCAGTTTTCTTCTTTCTCATGGCGTCTCTGAATGATACTGGAATGGCCCTAGTCATGGCTGCCCAGAAGGCCTCAAGTTCCTGCAACGTTGCCAACCCCTCGCCCTTCCAGCTAGAGTCAACCGGCCACGAACGGCCCATGAACAAGCTATATACGGGTTCCAAGGTGAATCAACTATCGCCCGAGACTGCAAGTTACCCATCTCACGGCATACATCCCACAGGAGATATCAATGCTGATGCTACCATGCCTCATCCCAGCATTTGAACCGCTTGACTCCGGAAGCCTGCAGCATCTCCCAACAAGATGATCCCAGCTGCCTTCTAGCAGAACTCAAACCCGACTTGGCACCGGAACCCGACTCAGATCCAACCCACTATAGCTGCCCCTATTGGATGCGCTATCCCTATGAACTTGACGTTCAAGGCTGTCGCTACCGTCGTTTTGACACAATGTACAAGATGATGTAGGTATAGCGTGGGGCATGGGAGTAAAAAAGGCATGCTTCTGACCCGGTAGTTGTGCAGGCGACATATCGACGAGCAGCATCAATCCGAAGACCCCATTTGTCAATGCAAAAGTTGCCATGCAGATTTCAATGAGCATCCCGTTCTTGGTGATGGACACGATGGGAAACTGAACGAAACCACGCCGGTTATTAGTAACAATGAGCTACTGAGCCTGGAGTTTGAGACATCAGATCCATACCATCCGCTGTCTGCCATTCGTACGGTAGAACCGTCTAACGTTAGTAGACGAAGAGGGGCCTACCTAACACCACCCAGTTCTAGGAATAATTCCGACCGCCATCGCCGGCCCATTACTCGCCATCGGAAGATAGATGCATCGACCCAGACCCATCCCGAAGTCCCAACTGCGAGCTCTTTCACAGGAGAAACCGACTCATCGTCAGCCTCCAGAAGCCCATCTGAAGAAGAAATAAACCCTACGGTAGATTTCGAAACACCCATGCCCAGTACGAACCAATCATTGCGACAGGTAGGACTTGCCAGAGTCCACGTCGAAATACTCTCGCTGTGGAACCACTACCTTCGGCCGAGTTCTGATAACCACGATCTCGATGAGTCTGCAAGTGAATCGAGCGGCGATGGACCCGGGGATGGCCGTGGCGTCTACAAAGCTGGGGAATCCGATAACTCACAGGACGCATCGACGACAACGCCTATTAATATCGCAGCCCAGGCACGGGCCCATGCAGGAGTTGACCAATCGAGAGTCCCAGGAGGAAGAACTCGGAGGAGGAGGAGAGAGGATGACGATGACGATGACAGAAACCGGGAGAGTAAAAAGATTCGGCGGAAACCCCGAACTATGGAGCCACCAACAGGAAGATTCGCCTGTCCCTACCAAGCGTACGAACTTGGGAGAGACTGCCTCAAGCCGTCGCGACGCAACCCCACGGGGGGTGTGAGAACATCTCGCGACTGAAGTAAGCAAATACTGGTTGGGCCTAGATCTTACATGGCGTCTAACACTAGTGACTACACAGAGACCACATGGCTCGGAAGCACATGATATCATATCGATGCCAACGGTGCTGGAAGCATTTCAACGCGAGACAAAAGGTTTCTGAGCACCAACAGGAAAACTGTGTCCAAAAAGAAATGCCCGGGTACGAACGATTCATGACCCTGGAGCAAGAGGCAGCCGTGGAAAGGTGCTGTGGGATGCAGCCAGATGAATCGTGGTGGGCATTGTTTCGACTGTTGATCCCCGGCATGGACCAGGTGGATATGTCCCTGCTAAAGAACTCGTATTTTCCTTGTATGTTATCACTTACCCCTTACTGCATATCCATACTGATTACTTGCTTGCAGATTATGTCAACATGTCGTTGACATTTCCCTCCTTCACGTTCTCAGGCGTATCCTTCGCCAGCGCACCCCTACAAGCATTGAGCCAAGCAGCGGGGAGCGACACAACTAGCGCCTGGCAAGATCCCGCATTTGATATGTCCTCCGGGCCTGAAAGTACAAGTGCAACCTCACAGAGCTTCATTGTTCCTGTCTACGCGCCGGGGATACCGCAACTACCACCGCCCTCGTTCGAGGGCTCACTCTCCGAGTCTATAACCCTTTCAACCACCCAGCAGTCATCCGAAACCTCCCCAACACATCAAGCGACAGAGCCAACATGTCGTCGACGCCATCCAGTTCGCTCGGCCAAGCACCCGGCTCAACCTCTGACACGTCTCAGATTCGCCGCAACTACGAGCGTTCCAAGATGCGGGCTTCGCAAGCCGATGCGGAGAATGGGGAGCTACGAGAGACCATTAGCAAGAGTCGGGAGGAAGTAAGAGCTGCTGGGGAGATTCTCGAGGAGGTGTTGGCCATGGATAACCTTGAGGGTGAGATGTATGAGCAGCTATGTCGTGCGGCAGAGGTTCTCATTGGTGTAGCAAGGCGGTTACGATGAAGGGTAGAGTGTCGTATTGCCATGAGCTCACGATGACAAAACAAATAACTTGATAGGAGCTCTCTCGATTTTATTGCAGGATAAGCATCCGACGCTCTACTGTCGCATATCATCTCTCCCGCAAGTGCCGTCCATCTAGTTGCAGTTTCCCAGTTCACACTAACCAACCTCTGTCCAAAGCACCACTCATTCATCAAGCATCTCTCTCTTTCTATGCAGTATCCCTCCGCCAAATCTTGATAGGCAGCTGGTCGCAGATGAGATTGAAAGCCTCCACCTTTTGCATGGTAAAGTCAGGAGAAGGCAGAGCAAACTCGTACCTATGCACAAGAGAAGCCAAGACCATAATCTGCTCAAGGTACGAAATGTTTCGTCCGATGCATCCCCGGGCTCCAGTGGAAAATGGAATGAAGAGAGGCTCCATCCGCTTCCTCTCACTGACATCCATCCAGCGCATAGGGTTGTACGTCTCGGGGTCGGGAAAGACCTTGGGGTCTCGGTGGGTAGCGTAGATGGTCATGTTGACGCTCGTGTCTCCGGGGATCCACTCATCTAGAACCTGGGCACCTTCTGGGGGAGTTCGTCGAGGGAGGCCGGCAGAGGTGGGTGGGCTGATTCGGAGTGACTCGTCGATGCAGGCTCGGAGGAAGGGGAGGTCTTTGACCTTATCGTAGGGTGCAATAACCTCATCTGCATCAAGTACACTATCAATCTCTTGTCGAAGGTGCTGCAAGTGCTGTGGGTGCTTGATGAGGAGCTCCAGAGTCTGAGTGAGAGCAATGGCAGTCGTGTCAGAGCCGGCGTTGATGATGGCGCCAATCTCGGACACGATCTCGCCCCATTCGAGGTTGTTCGGGCTGCCCGTCTTGTCTTCCATGAGACAGGAAAAAAAGTCATCCAACTTCTCGCCAGCTTCAAACCGTCGAAGTCTCTCGGCAGCTTGGTGATAGTAGATGTCGTCCCAATCCTTGCCAGCCTCCCACATCTTCTGATACTTGCCGGGGATGGCCTTGGTAAGCCACTTGACCCACGGCCAGAGGTTGTAGTCCCACACCCAGACGGCCTGTGCAAGAGCGTTGTGGTCCCTGGCATCTCGGTATCGACCTCGGTAGCGAGTTCCGTCGCGCTTCTCGGCCGTGACTTCGTCGGTGCCAGTGTCGAGAAGATCCATCTTGGAAGACAGGGTGATGTAGCAGATGGCCTCTGTCGTCCACAAGTTGATCCAGTGGCTGAAATCCAGGTTGACATCTTGAGGGTCCGGGATCGTGCCCTTCAGTGGAGGGGTGCACTTGTTGTCAAAGGCATCAAAGAGTCGCTTGGCGGTGTAAGCGACCTTGTGCTCCCACTTTTCGAGGTTCTTGATAGCAAAGGCTGCCGAGAGGAGACGTCGCTTGCGGGAGTGGTCAGGCTTGTCGACGACGTCAAAGAGATGGCGGTGAGAGCCAGAGAGGACAACGTAATTGTTATCCTTGATGCACTTGGTGCTGTGGCCGTAGATGTGCTTGACAGCGCGGGTGTCGCCAAAAGACAGGGAGTTGGGGCCGATTCTCAGGATAGGCTCGCCAGCCTTCTTGTGAGCTTCGTACAGGCTCCGAGAGCGGTAGCCCTGGGAAGATGTGTAACAGTGGCGGAAGTCGGTGATGCCTGAGAGAAGGGCATAGTTGGGGTATTTGCGAAGACCTTTGGGGTCCAAGAAGTAGTAGACAATGGGCTTGACGATCAGGTAGGCAAAGACCAGGGCGGCCACGAGGCCCAGAGCAATGTACCCCAGCATGTTGGTCGAGTCTGAGTCCCGAGTCTCGAAGAAGAAGAGGTAAGGGTGGAGGTGAAGCTGTCTTGGGTTGGGACTAGGCTAGTCGGGTCCGTCTCTTATACTTGAACCTGACGTTGCAAAACTCGGGACTGTAAGTTCGATCAGCCCCGATGACGGCAAAGCAGTGAGATGCGGGGAAGAATACCGAATTCAGCAACACAGCCATTGGCAACAGAGATGACAAGCGTCGAGGCAAAACGAGATCGATATAATTAGTGAAGCTGCGTGGGGGAAACCAGTTTGCGGGGGGTGCTAACCAGATCAAGATAAATCCCGCCGAGCTCCGCGCGATCTATCATTCTCAGACTCTGAGAATTCTCCTCTCGGCTAGAAGGTTTCAACTGGATTGGAGTTTTGGGTAATTCTGAGCGCCTCGTGCCTGGCTAGAACGGTCACTTGAACACAACCTCGCAGACTTTCTTTGCCCAGGCGCCGTAAGAGGAGGATCGCGGTTGGTGACAGTTTACGCTAGTCGATCGGAGGCGTCGGTTTCGGCGAGTTGTGTCCTAATTTGGAATGGAGATGCCTCGGCAGCTTCTTCTCAATCGATTATTCGCCAAGTTGCTTCGGCGAACCATTTCCTCTTATGGATTGCTCTCTTGGT
The DNA here is from genome assembly GCA_020883615.1 of Fusarium virguliforme. Lineage (NCBI taxonomy): Eukaryota > Fungi > Ascomycota > Sordariomycetes > Hypocreales > Nectriaceae > Fusarium > Fusarium virguliforme. The sequence continues at coordinate 4,331,630 of JAJHJD010000005.1, forward strand.
GTCTCTCTCGGCTTTCAGTTTCGACATACAGGCTGCGGGGTGATGAAGTTCATGGCATTTGTATATCAGACTTTATAGACAGACACTCAAGTCGAGGTTGCTCAACACACAACACACTCACCTTTCATCTCTCTTTTCGCTTGTCTATAGCGCCATTCTTCGTCCCTTTTCTTTCACCATGGCGGCCTTCAACTCGACCCAGGCCTTGACAGACACCATCGAGTCTCTGTCAAAGAATCTCAGCCCTGATGATTATCTCCTCCTTCCTCTGGTTATCCTGGGAACTGCCTTTGTCATCAACAAAGGCAGCATCCTCCCCAAGAAAGACCCCCTCTACCACATGTGGTTTCGGCGACCTCAAGCACCTCTTGGCGCTGGAGTTGAAACCACAAAGCGGTCGCGCAACGTTGCCGACCTCATCAAGGAGCACAACGCAGACTTGGTCATATTCTGGGGCTCTCAGTCTGGCACCTCGGAAGGCTTTGCACACAGACTTGCTCGCGAAGCCCATCAGCGCTACAAGCTCACGACCGTGGTAGCAGACTTATCTGACTACGACTCTGAGTCTGTGTCCCTCATCCCAAGTACGACACTGGCAGTTTTCATCATGTCGACGTATGGAGAGGGTGATCCCAGCGACAACGCCCAAGACTTTGTCACCTGGACCCATTCCGCCTTCAGCATCAGTCTTGACCACTTGAAGTTTGCTGCCTTTGGTTGCGGCAACTCCAACTACCGGTACTTCAACAAGACCATCGATGAGGTCGTCACGGCTCTCACCAAGTTTGGCGCTGTCCCGCTTGTGGCTACTGGCAAGGGAAACGAGGCAACGCGGACTACCGAGGAGGACTTCATGGACTGGAAAGAGACTCTCTTGTCTAGCCTGGCAGCCGAGTGTGGTTTGGCCGAGGTGCAAGCTGCCTATGAGCCTGAAGTGGATGTCGTCGAAGGAGAGACTATTCCAGACGAGGAACTGCAGCTTGGAGCCCCCTTTCACAAGAATACTTCCAAGGCTGGAGCCTTGAATTCAGATATTGTGCCGGTCTCAGTGATTGGGCGCACTGAGCTGGCCCGATACGCCGAACAAGACCGATCTTGCATCGAAGTCAAGGTTGATCTCTCTCCCCACGCACAAGTCAAGTACAAGACCGGCGACCACATCGCAGTCTGGCCTGAGAACTCTCTAGAAGAGGTCGACAGTCTCATCCACATTCTGGGACTGGGAACGACACGATCCAACCCAATCCGGGTCAGCACCAGATCCGACCACGATGATGCCAAGGTGCCTAACGCCACGACAGTCGAAGCTCTTTTCCGTCACTACTTGGAGATCTGCAGCCCCGTTCCTCGAGAGACTGTCTTGTTTCTTGCCCGTATGACACCCAGCAAGGTGATCAAGAAGGAACTTCAGGCCATCAGCAAGGACAGAGAGGCTTATGCCTCTTTCTTGGAAGCCAACTATCTGACATTCTCTCGATTGTTGGCATACGCTTCAGCTGTTGACCCTTCCGTCACTTGGAAGGATCTTCCACTTTCGTTCGTCATCGACTCTCTTTCGCCGATGCAGCCGCGTCTTTACTCCATTTCTAGTTCAAGAATTACCTCTCCCCGTCACGTCACCCTCACAGTTTCAGTCAAGCCCTCAACTCTCAGTGGCACGCCTAGTGTTCTCATTCCTGGAATTACCAGCTCTTTTCTCTCGAAGGCAGCTCCCAGTCAAGATGCCGCAGCCACTCAGTCAACCTTGCAGATTCAGATCCGACCGTCGACTTTCAAGCTACCAATCAATACTTCGACACCTCTGGTCATGGTTGCAGCTGGAACTGGAATCGCTCCATTCAGAGCATTTGTGCAGGAACGCGCCAGGCTCGCGTCCGTGGGTCGGGAAGTTGGAAACATGATTCTCTTCTTTGGGTGCCAAAGCGAGTCCGACTACCTGTACTCTCAAGAGTTCAAAGATGCGAGCTCTGGTGTGTTGGAAGGAAAGCTTGAGTTGGTGCCGGCATTTTCTCGAGCGGGTGGCAAGAAGACGTATGTTCAAGACACGGTTTACAGGCGCAGAGACGAGGTTCTGGACCTGTTGCAAGACAAGAGCGCGGCGCTTTACATCTGCGGCGCGGCTACCATGGCCAAGAACGTCGGAGAAGTGCTAAGTGAGGCTATCAAGCAAAGGAGCGACTGGTCTGATGCCCAGGCGGAAAGCTGGCGGGCGGAAAAGAAGAAGGGGAACCGTTGGTTCGAAGACGTGTGGAGTTGATTGCATTTTATATGCTGAATATGGAGGGTTCTGAGAAGTGTTGAAGTAGTGTCATTTCACAGCCCGTGAGTATAGAGAATGAAGAACCCGATTGCAACAAATGAATGATGTCCACGACTCCACACGCCGATGGCGTTCACCTTGAACTGTACAAGTTGAAGCAGATGGAGCCCTATTGCAATGATAGTGGATTTCCCAACCGTTTTTGAGCATGTCGGGATCCAAAAGAACTTTAGTCGAGGCAGATGCCAAACATAACCTACCTGACAGAGGTTCTCCTACGAGAGGAGTTCAACGAAGCCGCCCTGTCAAATCACGCGGCTGATTCCAACCTCCTTACCTGCTGTATCCAGAAGGTATAAGATTTCTTGACTTATACCAAAGCAAGAGCAACATCTTCGACGCCTCAGGTCCGGGGGCATATCACAACTGGTTGGCCAGGACTCTCGATTGAAAGGTCAAGTGCAGCAGCAACCAATCAGCTCTTATAAAAATACATATTATATTTATAATCCTATATAATAAAGTGTATCAAGTGGTGAGCCGATCAAAGGTGAAGAGGCAGACTCTGGTGTTGAGGACCGCGAGCCCAGTGAAAGGTCACGTGGACCCCTGATCAACACCAAGCCCGCGAATGATAAAGCACACCTAGGAGCTGGCAGCCTCAACACCAGCCGCGCGGTACTTGGGGTCAGACCAGATATCTTGCTGGATACGCACACGGATAGCCTCCTCATCGGCAATGCGGTTGTCGCCAAAAAGCTCCGAGATCTGCTCCAGGGATTTGCCAGATGTTTCGGGCACCAGGAAGAACGAAAAGATGGCCGCCAAGGTACAAAAGACGCCGAAGAAGAGGTGCGTTCCCCAGCCAATCTTGATGACCATCTCAGGGACGACGACGCCAATTATGAAATTCGCGAGCCAAATCATTGCGGTTGCTGCTCCGACGCCCTTGGCTCGCTTGGAGCTGGGGAAGACTTCGGCGGGAGGGTCCAGGCGAGGGGGCCGTATGACATGGCGTAGCAGAGGACGTAGATGTCTAAGTCAGGTTGTCAATAGAGAGTTCAAGAAGGGTCCTGGCAACTCACAGATCAAGGCAACACCAAACCATCCCATGGCCTTGTTGGTGTCCCACTTGTCATTGTACTTGCCGACAACGCCAGCCATGACGAGGTGGGGAATAGCCATAGCTATACCACCGTAAATTGCAAGCTTGCGGCGGCCAACCTTGTCGAGGTAGAGAAAGGTGGGAATTCCAGCGACCTATGAGTGTATTTTGTCAGCCAACGGAACGTGACTATTGGCGCATGTCTTTATTGATTATCGTGGTGCTCATGATACCAATACTTTCATGGATGACTCTCGGCCACAGTGCCACGGTTCGAGCCATGGCGTTCTTGAACCCGGGTCGAAATTGGGTTGGCCACGTGATACCCCCAACACTTCATCAGGTTGAAGGCGACAACAGAGAAACAAGACAATAATCAGAAACTTTCACATACCAGTTGGCAAATATTGACCATTCCCGAAAGAATCAAGGCCATGTTGTCGTCTTGTCCAAGCGCTTTGAAAAAGGTGGGTGCATAGTACACTAGACCCGTCAGTGTGCACTCTCCCAAGAGCCAGGACACCCTGAACTCGCCTAAGCCTCTAACTTACCGAAAGCGTTAATTCCGCTGAACTGCTGGAAAAACGGAATACCAAGAGCAATCACAGTACGCTTCAAGTACTTGGGACGGAAGAGATCAACCCACTGCAGCAGCTCCAGCTTGACCTTGCTGTTTGTCGGGTGATCCTTTGCCGCCACCTCCTGCTGGAAGCGGACCTCGCAGACGATGCCCTTCCACTCTGCCTGGACTCGGTCATCAGTGGCAGGGACGCGGCGGAGCTTGGAGAGTGCAGAGAGGCTGTCGTTGTCTCGTCCACGCATGGCCAGCCAGCGGGGGCTGAAGGGGAAGAAGTGGATTCCGAGACCGACGCAGAGGGCCGGTACCATCTGGAGACCGAATGGGAGTCTGAAGGCAAGGTCCCGGAGATTTCCTTGGTGGCGTAGGTGATCCAGTAGGCAATGATGGCTCCGATGACGATGCTGGTAAAATGTTAGTTTATCTACAAACAACTACCCGGAGTACGTACCTAATGGCTTCGAGAACAAGCAAAGATCCTCGCAGGTTGGGGGGTGCAATCTCCGAGATATACAGAGGAGCACCCATGGCGAGCTGGCCAACACCAATACCTCCGATAGTTCGACCAGCAACAAGAGTTCCGTAATTGTGAGATGCGGTCTAAACCAAATTAGCCAGGTTTACTCAAATCAGCAGCTCTCTTACCTGAATGATAGCTCCAACGACAAAGAAGCCCGTGGCCACCGTCAGAGACCACTTTCGAGAGATGCGGTCCGCAAGATAAGGTAGGAACAGACAACCAATAAAAGCACCTAGTTCCAACATTCCGGTCATGAATCCGACGTTGAAACCGTACCCAGGATGTCCGGGGGCGGTTTCGGGGAAGGAATCGTGAAACTGCTGCATCACCAGGATGATGCTGATAACACCTTGATCTGCGACTGTTAGCGTGCTCACAATGGTAGACGTGTCGTTTTTGGTGTTTTGCGTACCGTAGCCAAAGGAGAAACCTCCAAAGGAAGCCAGAGCTGCTGCTCCGAGGACATAGGGCGAGCGAACGATACCCGCGAGGCCATTGTCGTCGTAAGAGATGATCTCTCCCGCCTGAGCGGCGACATCACTCTCTTCAACGTGACTCTCGGTGGCCCGCGAGTGGCCGAGGGATTCTTTGGTCTCCATGTCTGCCAGTGAGGAACAAGATGTGAATGCTAGAGTTGGAGTCGAATGCAGGATGCAGATCACCAAACCGACAGAGAGGTCGAAGCATTTAATACTTTTCTGCCATTGACATAGTCACTCCATGCTTCGAGAGTCGAGAACATGGGGAGCCTTGCAGCAAGTGACGCCACCCCGGACGAGCACATGGAGAAGGGGCCTCTCCGCATCCCCATGGGGAGGTTCTGTTAGTGTGGTTGTCAAGGGGGGTTGTTGTCTGCTTACACTTGAAGGAGTCCGATTGGACGCTGGCGAGAATCCTAGTCAGGTCTCCCCACTTGTATCGAAGCCTAACTCTGGCGCCAGTCGTTCTAGGAAATGTTTCGGCGAGAGCGTCCAGGTTAGGAAGTGTTTCGCCGGTTCTCCAACACCGCCATAATGAGGCCAAAGCTGAGCCAGCACCTCTCGAGTCGACAACACCACTTGCGATATATTATCTGGTATTCTGGCTTCTCAAACAGCCCTAGCCTCCGAGCCTTGACGGGCAGGAATAGAGTCAAGGTCACGAGAGTCTTCGCAGAGAAGGCCGGACAGCGGGGTGGCTAATGAATGAGGCCAAGCAGTCACACAGTTGAGACGGGCTGGGTTATCACGAATGGAAAAGTTGGGAGATTGACGTAATTACCTGCAAATTTGGACCTTTACTTGGGTTTAGTTTCACACAACACAAGACGTTGTGTTGAATGCGAACCGTTGGGGTCGCCTACCCGGAAACCCCCAAGGCATGATGGGCATTCAGCCAAACTGAAACTAACGGCGTGAGGAGTCACCATATCAAGCACATGGTCGTATAGAGACGCATAAACGGCCTCTCTTGCTTCTGACCCGTTTGGCAGCGGGTGAAAACAGCACTCGACAGCACCTGTCGACTCCAGGCTCTTCGAGAAACGCCATCGAAGGACATACACTTCTTCCAGCGCCATAATCTGCCCTCCACAGCAGCCACCGGTCCAGTGGATACACGAGTCAGCTCTCCAACTGTTCCCTGGGGTAATATGTATCAACCCCGGACTCGGCAGAAAGCCGCGGCCCGGCGACGCTTCCTATTAGATCCAGGAAAAGAATAAACCCCCAGACCAGAGTCCGGGGATCCCTGAACGAGGCTTGAATCTTGTCGTGATAGCGTCGTGCGGGGAAAGGCCATCAAGACGGTGTGGGGTGACGGCAGGGCTTTGCCACCCTTGTCACGCCTCGGCCTACTCACCGGCGTTTCCTTCAAAGACAAGACCTCCTCCCCCTTGTCGAAGCAACTCGGCGAAACCCTTCCTAATCTGCCCATCTCATGAGACTCTGTCCCATGGCTCCGCAACCCGCACGCGAACCGTCCCCTGCGACAAGTGTAGAGGTTTGATGATTCTTCCATGATCCACAGAAGAGAAAGCTGATGAGAACGACGTCATTGCAGAGAAGCACCTGAAATGTACGTTTCTGCAGTCTCGGGCCTGTGCTTCTCGCTGACGCGCAGCAGGCGACGGCGAGATCCCGTGCGGAAATTGCAAAAAGGCTTCGGCCAGCTGCGTCCGCGTCAACAACAAGTTTCGCGTCAAGAGGTTGATTACGACGCAGAATAGCTTCAAGTTTGATCCGAACCAGACGTGGATAAGTACTGGGAATCAGGGTACATCCGGAATTCTTCTTGGGCTGTGCGAAAGCTGACGACCCAAGAACAACAGGGGTCTTTTGCCATCATTGACGAATCCGATGTTGCGACGAATCGATCTATGCAGGAGCCTTCTTCGGCGAGTGATGAACCTCAAGAAGGGTACCTGAACTTTGCTGCTTCCATTCTACAGTCCTTCTCGCGAGATGATCAGGCCAACTCCCTTCATCAACCCCCGCTCGAACACAGGCCGACGACTGCTACACGATCAGAAGGCCACATCGATGCTCCCAGCATCAGCGATGATGCAGGTCTTGGAGAGCACCAGGGTTTAACACCGTCAGCCTCCAACTACGAAAACACGTCTTCTCTTACATATTCTGAGTCAAGGTCAGCACGTACGCCTTTATTCCCAACAGCATGGCATCACTCTCCCGACGCAGCATCCCTGGGCCCGTCGCCCTCGAATACCGAATCCCCATACAGCGAGAGGCATCTCCACTACGGGGCACCTTCGACCCCTCTTACAAGGCATAAGGCTCGGGTGATAACAGATCACCCACAGGATAATGATGCCCAGAATACGAGTCTTGAGGAGGCGTGCTTAGTCCGGTGCTTTGTAGACAAGCTTGCAAGGGCTGTGAGTTCCTCATTTACAGACATACATGGCACATTACTGATATCTTAATAGTTTGATACAAGTGACAGAGACCATCATTATGTCTCTGTCCTTCCCATCCGCGCCATGCACAGCCCCCTTCTTCTCAATGCCATCTGCACGGCATCTGCTCGATACCTCACCCGGATCTGGTCTCTCAAAGACCCCCGTGCAGTTATCGAATACGATGGAGTCCACCTCCCTAATCTCACTATGGAATCAGCAATCCACTATCACAACAGATGCATTTCGCACCTCATGGACGTGTCGGCAGACCCAACCAACTCTTGCAGTGACGACGCCCTTACTGCAATCACTATACTTCGATACCACGAGCAAGTCGATAGTGGGTCTTTACCATCTCCCACTGATACTTACTAATTTCTGTAGCCCACTTCACTGGCACCGACAACGAAACCTTCTCTATAGCCGTTCAAGCTGTGTTCCAAGCAGCCCAAGACGAGGCCCATGGACTCTTGACCATCATTCTTCAGCCTCCCCGTGGTTCTGATGTTTACGCTACCTCCCTCTCCTCTTTGCGCTACTCAGCCTGTCTCATCGCTCTCCGGCAAGAGATTTGGTCTGTCCTCATCCATCGTCGACCCTTCCGTCTCCCAATCTTTGCCGTCACAGACTACGCCAACTTTGAAGACACCATGGCTGCCGATGACTACGACTGGACGAATCGAATCATCATTTGGTGTGCTCATGTACTCAAATACTGCTTTCCGGGGGACACGGATGTGGAGACCAGACAAGACACGAGGTCTCGCTCTCAGCAGTGGGAGGCGTTAAAGACGTTCCAGCGAAACTGGGATGAGCGCACACCACCACACTTTGCGCCTCTCTATTACAGAGATCGGAACCCAGCAGAAGGCCGATATTTCCCCACCATATGGCTCGCCAGTCAGTGTCAAATCATGGCTCTTCAGCATGTCGAGCTGGCACGCATCGTCCTCGCCGTGCACGACTCCAAGCTCCAGCTGGGCATAGGTGGAAGAGCTGCTCACCAGGCGCTCGAGGAGTTACTAAGAGATTCTACGAGAAAGATATGTGGACTGTCCATGTCAAACCAGCAATATCAGGAGGGCATGGTTACGGCAGCCGTGGGAGTGTCTATGTGCGGTGAATATTTTCGAGATGCTGGGGAACAGGCTGCCATTGTCGAGCTGATGTCTATTTTGGAACGCAGGCATGCTTGGCCGACCAACACGGTACTCAATTCTCTTCAAAAGGCATGGGGTTCATATAGCAATAATTAAGAGTAATAGACCTCAAGTTTGAGTTTTCTATTGTCTGGTCTCTTAAGAGTCCAGAGCCCATCAACGAACTCGGGGAATAATAATCGTCATTCTCCATTTCTCGTCTCATCTGTTGTTAGTGAATTCGATGAGCAATGAAAAATGTGAGAGGGTTGCGAGTCTTGATGTCTGAGGCACTGTCTGTCGGGATCTCGGGGAGCGTCGAGGCCAACCAAGCAGCACATGTCCTGAGCTATCCAGGCTACGTCTGGAGTGTTCTCAACAAGTGAATTCTTGTAGTTGTCCTTGAAATCATCGATCAAACGGACCAGGAAGAGCCGATCCCCCTCGCACTTGTCCTTGGCCGACTGTAAGATGTCCAAGACCACAAACGCACTCATTGGGGCATCCTGGCGGCACTTCTTGCAGCTCCTTCAGAGCACTGTCCCAGGCCACATGTGTCTTCAGGGCCTCATGATTCTTGAGGGTATCGGTGATTCTGGCGACTTGGGAGGTGGTGAGAACAGGCTCAGAAAGCGGTAGAACGCTTCCGGGGTCCTTGGGGGAGGCAATTGCGACAGCACTGAAAGCCGGGTTCCGAGAGGAATGACGGTTAGCAGAAGGTGTGACGAGGGGCGCTCATTAGAGACCCAGTCCCTGAATATCTGCCTCTGAAAGCAACCGTCCTGACGACGAAGGCGTCATCCACATGTGATGAAACGTCCCGGCAGATAAGGCTGGGTGCGGGTTGGAAGATGCAGAAACCGTGAAGGTTATCCTAATAGTTATGTTAAATTGCATAACTAATGAGATAATATGGTCTTAGTTTGGTCATAATTAGGGGCAAGACTTGGGATAACTCTTAGATAGATATATTACATGCTGCCGTAGATAATATAGAAGATTAGGAGAATATTAGTGATATCCTTTGGACGGAAACACCCCCTCTCTCTTTTCCTTTCCGCTTTTTCTCCTCACCTCCTGTCTCCCAACTCAAGCACGCAACCATCGGGGCCTTTGCAGCATCACCACCCACGCTTCCAGGGCGCTGGAAAGCCTCAAGATACTCATCAAGTCTTCAAAAGCTTTGCGCACTATTCCTTACTTTCATTTCGCCCTAAGCCGCCGCCCAACCTTTCGTTGAACACTGGAGCTCTAGAGCCCATCCCGACAGACAGTGGTGGCCAAATCGAGTCGGAGATAAGATGCAACCACGACGAGAATCTCTGGTCTACCATTGCAGACTAGACACGGCCACTACTGACCTCGCCAGCACGGATCCGCATCGTCGATCGAGGGCCAAGCTGTGGGCCGAGAAGGCTCTTGTCCATGTGGAAAACCTTCTCAAGTACCAAGAGAACGGATCTTTTCTTGAAGTGATTGAGCTCGAAATGGAAGCCATCCGAAAGGAGGTTCGAGGGGTCATTGGGACTGCTTTTCTTGCGTGACGGCTATGATGTTCCAGCTAGAGAATTAAGAGTGAGCCAGACGGCCATGGTAGGAAAAGAATCATGACATTGGAAGGAACACGCCAATTTTCTGGGACGTGGGACTCGGGCGAGCAAGCCTTTCATTCACTTATATCTTCCTGCGAGTTATCTCTCTCTTATAAATTCAACTAGAACGTACCTCACTTGGGTTGTGTGGTTTCTGGGATGGCAGGAAGCTTTCTATTTTCGCTCAGCCGGGGACTCAAGTACCGATTCGTTTTGATCTCACCCACCATTACTCTAAAACAAAGAGGCCTTGCCTCCTTGTCGTCAAATCTAATTTTTCATCAAGAAACCATATATCATGCCTCAGCCTCCCCCTACAGGTGGTACTCGCTTGGCTCCTTGACCCTGATACCCCGTCTCTCCCATACACTCGCGATGCTCATGTCTTCGGCGCCACTAACACAGACAGGTTAACTCACAAATCCCTCGCTTCTAAAAGGCCACTTACTCGTCTTTCATGTTGATGGTTGGCTCTGTCTGGCCGTTCGCCACATCGGGGTTGCGGAAAATCATATTCTTCGTCTACACAGATCAGTACTACTGGATACCCTAACGACAGAATCCTTACCAGTCCAAGAGTGAGATGGATAGCGGGCGGTGCAACGGTGATCTTCTCGATCGGCTCCTTGCCCTGAATCATGGCGGCAATGTTCTCAGCAACAACACGTGCCTGAGCCATGCCGGGTCTCGCGGCCTTGTGAGCCTTGGTATCAGCAATGTCGCCGCAGGCGTAGAGGTTGGAGTAGTTGGGGTCATTGAACTGCAATGTCGGGAGGATGTTGATGAATCCATTCGCCTTGTTGAGGATCTCGTGGTCAGGCGAGGGCTCCAGCGTCTCGAGAAACTGGTTGTTTGGGATCTGTCCGGTGGCCGGGATGATGAGGTCTGCTGGGATCTTGCGGCCGTCCTTCAACTCCACCTCCAGGTTCTCGCCCTCGATTGGGAAGCCTCCGGGGGTACTACAGCGCGCGTCCCCGTCACCAAGCTGTGTGATGTCAGCACAATGCTGTAGTGGAGGATAGACAGTACTCACTTGACTCCAAGCTCCTCGAACTGAGCTCTGATGGTTGCATCCATCTTTTCGTGGTACACCGGCATCAAACGATCCCGTGAATGAATCAGTGTAACGTTCTTCCCCGGATACACTTGCTTGAGGTCGCTGGCCATTTGCACACCAACGGCTCCGCCACCGACAATCACAATCCTGTGTGCACCCTTGACGCGTCGCTGATATGCCTTGAAGTAGTCAATAGACGGCTGCTTCTCTTCATCTTGCATAGTGCCCGGAGCAGGAAGCCGTGTCCCAGTGGCGACAACAGCATAGTCAAAGGGCAGCTCAGTGGATCCCTGCCAAGACCTGTCGAGAACAACATGGTTCTTGTGCAGACCCAGCACTCTCGCCTCACGACCGAGTGCTGCGAGGCATTTGGAAGTGAGGAAATGGACCCAGAGTAGGGATAAAGGCCTTGTGCTCGTGATTGGGCACTATGGCAAAGCGTGGCTGCGGTGGTGTTAGAGTCGGTGAGGAAACGCACCATTATGACTTACAAAAGCAAAGAGGTGGTGGAAATGGCTATGCGGCTCCACCAAGAGGACCTGAGGAGAATCAGCTGTCTGTTCAGACGTCACTTAACGGGTGAATTACTCTGTGAGTGATGGGTAGCAGAGTTGCCAACTCCTTGACTGCGGCCTGGCATTGTCAGCTTGTGTCTGGCACTTGTCGTCTGTAAGTCTCACCAAGCCGACGTATGAGCCGCCGATGACGGCGACATTCTTCAGAGGACCAGCCATTGTTCGGGATATAATGATGTGTTCATAGGTATGATGAGTCAGTTCTGCCAGGAACAGCGCAGAGCCGGGGCACGCGATATTTATACCGGCTTACGAGTCAAGTACATGGAGAGGCCGGTGTCGCGTGGCGGCTTGCGTTATCTAATCTCCACCCGGATGCACGGATCAGCCGCCGGAAATTCGGAAAGCCGATGGCTGCCGAGGTCGGCTTTTTAACACGGCTTTTGCGGTCGGGGAATTCGACAGAGTAACAATGTTGTGAGAAGAAGGTTTCCGTGTCGTGTTATATCTGTCAATTATGGTGCTTTGATGGATTGAAAGAGAGTCAGAGATCAAGGATGCTGACATAAGGAGTTGATGACTTGATACAATATCCAGAGTTTGATCGTGGTGTTGAGTGGGTGAACACTTATCCAAGTAAGAAAATATCCCAACTCGGCTCGTGCAATCGGGAATGAAAGCCAATTTTCACGATAAGATGATTGAAGAGTATGTTGAACCTGGATTCTCATATATATAGGTACTCAACTCAACGTGGCACTCTGTTCTGCAATCCCAAGCAGCAACTGTCAATCTCTAGGGTAGCCCGATTCCGGCCCCCGCGCACCTAATTCCGCCCGATCCGAGACAAACGAGCCGAACCAGACCAGCGCGGAAAGCCTCCTTCCCTCCGTCACAGACCCTTAACTCCGACCTTGAGCAGCCATGGGTCCGAGTCAATCTGAGACCGGAGCTCACCCGACGCAAGGTCATTGACGTCCCACGTCGACCAGACGAACCGGCCGTGGAGGAACTGCGCCTCTGGGGACGCGGCCCATACTGCGAAACCGCCGGGAATGTTGGCTGATTAGGTTAGTTAGTTATGAGTTGACATGTTTGGTTGGGTACGTACCGTCTGTCCAGGGCAGCGTGTCTTCGGTGTATCCCGACTTTTGCGCTGCCTCGGTGAAAACAACCGATGGATGGAAAGATATGACACGCATCTTTTCCTCGGGAGTGTCGCGTGCAATTTGCTGAAGAACACAAGTGAATGAGCTCTTTGTCAGTTGGTACCCAGGCATTTGAGGCGCGCTATCCCATCGATGGATATTCTGGGTAGAGACAAAGACGAGAAACTGCAGACATGTTAGAAGATATGACCATTTTTCTGACTTGGCAATTTACCTTTTGGCTTGAATGCCCGGGTTGCTTAGAAAAGCGCTCCGTAATGTAGAGCGGAAGATGGATGTTGTTCTCAAAGTCTTCCCACAGTCTATCGGCCCCTTGGTCCAAAATCGGCTGCATGGCTGGAATTCCGACGGCATTAAGCACGAGAACGTCAACGGAGACATTTTCTTGCTCAAGGTCATCCCATAGCTTCTGTACTTGGGTCCTCATGTGTACATCACACACGCGGCCAGTAACGGCAGTGTCTGGGTATGTCTCATTGAGCTTGTCGACTGCATCATGAAGAACATCAGCACGACGACCAACAAGAATCACAGCCGATGCGCTCGCGATGCAATAATTGCGGGCAATGGCGTGACCGATGCCGGTAGAGCCTCCGCAGACCAGGACAGTTCTTCCTGCTTGGGAAAGCTCTGGGCGTTGAGGCGAGATTGCCTTGTACGGTTTGTCGTGAACACGCTGGAATAGTTGAGCAATGATTTGAGAGCATCTGATAGGTCATACTCACAACAGACAGGCCGTTGATAGTTGCGGTCGACATGTTGGTTTATTAGGATCAAAGTGATGATGTAGTTTCAAGATTTATTCTTAAAAAGGCGTGAAGAGAGATACTGATGACCCAACTACAGTCTGGTAGTTCTTCCTTTATTATATATACTCTGTCTCTACTATCTTGCTCAACGTCAACACGGAAGAACTACGGCTTTATCATCCTTCTCATCCCAAGGATAAGGTTGCATTGAGCGTATATTCGTCCCAGAGTGGTATAGTCTGAGACGATCTTCGGTTTCTATGGATCCCGGTTTAGCGCCGATGCTTGGGGGCAGAAGGAATATTTCCCATTGTCGGATACCAACTAAACGGGGTCATGATTCTGCAAGGTAGAAACGGTTTACTGTTACACGAGCTCACATGATCAATGGATGTTCTCAATAGCGCTAGGGATTCTCTTCAGACTGGCGGAACAACCCGGTCTCGTTGACACATGTGATTGAGCTTACATGTGTTTCTTTGTTCGTCTGAACTATAGATCTCTTCAGAGAAAATCGCTATAAACAAAAGTCGCCCCAGGCCACCAAATGGGTCAAAAGCTACCTGCAAGGATGCTGTAATGAGGCTCCACCGTCTCGAATGCTTATACCCATCACAGCGAGACGGTAAATCTCACCCTTGTGGCGTGGTTCAACTCGCTTTCCATCCCATCCATGCAGACCGAGCTTTTGAGCCCATATCCCTAAGTGGATTCAACAATGCCGACCCCAATCGAAGAGCAGACGGCCCAGTCAAGGAGCCGCAAGCAGCATACCCGTAGCCGCACAGGGTGTCTCACCTGCAGGAAGCGCCACAGGCGATGCGACGAACGCCGGCCCATCTGGTTAGTTAGTGCTTTGTCGTCTTTCCTCTTCGGGACGAATAGACGCTATCCCCGTGGCTCCTCGCACTTGTTTGCTAGGCACGCACTGACGGATATAGCGAAAACTGCGCCGCAGCTGGCAGGTCATGCGAGTATTCCTGCCCGGGCTCCCTCTTCGGGAGCGTAGAAAGGCGAATCTTCCTGGGGAGCAGCAGCCTTGGGCTCCGGCAGCCGAGTTGGCGGTGATACCCTTGTCCCGGCCAACACAACCCGTGGGACCTTGTTTGTCCCAACCGATTACCATGCCGTTCAAGTCCAATGAGCTATTTCATTACTGTAAGCCCTTGTTCTTGTAGAGTTGAACCTAGTGCTCTGAACATGGCGCAGTCTATGAACTCGAGGACCCCGTCGATATCGCCCCTCGACATAAGTGCCAAGGCTTGTGAGACACGTCGCCTCCTGTCAAGCTTCAGGTTGCTAACCGACTAGGCTGCAATCCGTCATGCAGACCCCTGATGCGCTCCGCAACACACTGCTGATTGCCGGCCTCCACTACGCCTGGAAGGCTGGCCACCTGCAGACGTTTGAGCCTACCCTGCTGTTCCACAAGATCGAGACTATGCGTTTGGTCAATGGCTGGCTTGTACAGCAGCGCCCGACGGCGTATTATGCATGTGTGAGGCACATAGCTACTTTGTGTCTGACCGAGGTGAGCTATCATACATCGCCTCGAGAGTACGTTGTTGACACTGCAAGTGCGCCTTTGGCAATGTTCGAATAGCCGAGACTCACCTCAACGGCATGATGAGATTCATGGACTTTCACAAGCCGCCAGAGTCTCCTCAACCAGACGAACTCGGCGTGGAAGAGGAGCTCGCAAACCGATACGTCATACTGTACGTGTTATCCATGGCTATATGTCACTTCTGACTAGGTACAGAACATGCAACTTTATCTACGGCTTCAAAAGCCGCCTCCGGGACATTCTATACGAAGACGACCGTGTCCCCTCTCCCGAGGACAATGGGCCCGATCCCGACCCCGACACCGTCGCAGAGCTCATGCACTCATGGCACAAGGACGAGTTCCGAGGTCTGGACATCAGACTCAAGGCCATGAAGATGATTCCCTATTTCTTTAATCAACTGCCGCCGAACGCAACGCTCTGGGACATTGACGGCACACCCATGCTGGACTGCTTGATCAGGATCACCGAAACGGCTGGGTACAAAACAGTCGGCTCGCGCGATGGCCCAGCAGAATATCTGGCTTGAGGGCGCCGTTACCAGGCTTCTGCTAGCCTTGGTAGGATGTCACATCGAGTCTATATCTGGGGACGAGGCCGCAGGTCTAAGCAACCACGGGCCACGACTGACGACTTCATGGTCTGGCATGTGTTCTGCCTCTGGTCTTTATCTACACGCTGTTCTCAGCATCTGGAATGCCGGGGAACCCATTGAGGCTCGGATGCACAGGCGGGTCCTGTATCCCGTGAAACAAGACCTGGAACACTGTCGACCACAAAGAAGGGATCGCTTGGGTTCAGATCTTTGGCTGTGGAAGGCCTATGTCTGCGCCTTTAGCCTGGCTATACACCTGCAGCTCAACGACGAAGAAGGAATTTTGAGTCCGCTGCAGAGGATATTTGGGGGTCTGATTGGGGAGTGGAGTTGCATGTCGGGGGTGACGGGGTGGGAGGAGGCAAGGGAGGCGCTGTCAAGGATTGTGTGGCCAGAGTCGTTTCACTTGGAGGAAATGTCCCGGTTGCTTTGGTATGGGAGTGTTTCTCAAGAGGGGGATTAGCGGCTACTGAGGATATCCTCCAGTGGAAGGCATGCTTCGGGCACGAACACGTCTCTGATTACGTCTGAAAGAGTATGTTCACACAAGACGTAGTTGGGCAACTGCTTCCTAACAGGAAGGGTATTCCAAGAACAAAACGAGGAGGATTGAAAATATGGCCTTCCTCCATCGACGGCCTTTCACAAACTTTGCGCCATCCTGCGACCTTCAAGTGCTGGCAAACTCGAGCCAAGACTTGACGCTATTCTAGCTGCAGGCGTTCTGGATCAGAGGCAAGGCCTTCATCTAGTTCTCTTCAAGCCTCTTCCATCTAGAAGAACTCTGTGCTTAGTAGCTGGCTCTGGGAAACTACCCCAAGCCGCGTGGTCTGTCTTCTGGTGAGTTGTTCCAAGTTTCAGTAGTCACATTGCAATATTCAGAGGCCATTCGTCAAAAGACATTTATTGAAGTGGCTCGATATCCAAGCCGATCTATCTTTTCTCTATCCAAAGAGTGTCAAAGTCTATAGGTCAATACCTGGAAATCATTGTCGCTCGCAAAAGTCTACAGGCTGTGCCTGGACATCAAACCCTCTCGTCTACGTCTCAGGATGTACCTTTCCAGATCTATCCAAGTTGTTTCATACCTTTTTTTCGTGATTTCTTATTTTTCGCCCTTTTTTTTTAGATTTCCTCGTTTGGTCAAGGCCAAGCTCTTTCAAGGCTCATTGACTGGAGGGGATTAGTTTCCCAGGGGTTGGTAAGGATTGCGAACTTACTGGGGGCCAATGATGTACTGGCGCATACCCGAGTTCTGGGCCTCGCCGAGTGTCTTGATGGACAGACCCTCCTTGGCGGTGATGGCGTGGATCTCGGCCTCGCCGCGCTTCCAGGAAGGAAACATCTTGTAGACGGTGCCGGTGGCGATCTTGTGGCCGCCAAACTTGGCGCAGACCATGTCCTTCAGGGCCGTCACCTTGAAGTAGTGCATCGACTTGTCCATCTTGGACTCGTAGGACCAAGAGGACTTGGCGTCGGCGACCATGCCGGCGTGGTCTTGGATGCCTTCGAGGTAGCGGATGAAGAAGGCGTCGTACTCTTTTGTCTGGTAGGACGACTGAGCGCTGGAGCTCTCGGCTGTTGAGGGCGCGTCCTGGCCAACGATGAGTCGGTCAGACGTGGTGAGATGGCGGCGGAACTCGGCACAGCGGTCGACGCACATCTGATCAGGGGCGTTGTAGAAGATGGACCCAAGTGAGAGGAAGAGTCGACCCTTGGGGATCTGCTGGAAGAAGGCATCGCCCTGCTGGAACGAGCCCCAGAGGCCGATGCACTTGACAGAAGGGAACTTCTTCTTGACATTGTCAATGTGACGGACGAGGGAGGCCTCGGAGAGGTCGAGGGGCACATAGGTGCACTCCTTGCCCTGAGCGATAAACTCGCGGACGTAGGGCTCAAACTTCATCGAGTCAGCGGCGCCGAGGTCGATGATGAAGGTGCCAGCAGGAAGCTGGGAGACAACCTCCTTGGCGGTGGCCTTGATGATGTTGAGTTCGTCGGAAGTCTGGTAAGAGCGGTTAGCGATGGCGCACCACTTTTCCATACCCTTGATGTAGGCGAGTTCCTTGGGGAACCATTCCTTGCCGGCGATGGCGGCGGGGAGTTGGCCTGCAAAGGCTGTGTCGAGCTTGCTGCCGCCAATGTCGATGACATTGCGGTCAGTGGTGCTCCATACGGGAGAAGACATGTTGAGGGTAGTAGTGAAGGAAGTGGTGTGTGGTATGTAGTGTTGCGTTTGTGTTTGTTGAGATGTTTGCTTTGTTGCTTGCTGTGATATTGATGTGTGAGTGTGTGTGAGGATGGGAAAAGAAGTTGGGATCTGGAGTCGAGCAATGGAAGATTATATACGTTTGAGATGCTATTCACTCGCAATGTCAGTTAATCGTGTTGTCGATGTGGGCAGAACGGGTCAAGAGTGTTCTATGACGTTCAGGGCGTGCTCGCCAGGCGGTCCGCATGTTCGAAGCAGTTTTGCCAAAGTTAATCACACCATGGCATTTCATGTAAGTATTGTTATTATGTGTTGGATGTTTTGACACTGAACATTTGGTGGAATCCCGTGCAGTGGGGTTGGGTGTGGGAACGTCGAGGAACAACCTGTGCTCAGATCACGGGTCCGATCACGGGTCTGAACATCTATGGGTGCGCTGAATCAGTCACATGAACACTTTGTATAGGCCTAAGGGGATGCAAAAGTCTTTGGTCGAGTTGCCGAGGAGCGAATTGGTCTTGCACCCTTGATCTTCATTGTCCAACGTGTGAGGGGGTTAGTGTTGTGGTCAAATCGACACACTCCTTCAACAATCAATACTGCTCAAGGATAGCTAAGACTCTCAAGACTCGTTTGTTCTGGATAATTGCGTGTGCAGTTTGCGCTGACATTAATATCCGAATAAGATTCTCGAGGTATCATATGGCATGACGTTGGATGTCAACCCAACATCTCGTATGATGATTCGATCTCCCTGGCAAGCGAAGCGAACTGAGGAAGAAATGAAATCCGCTGTGGAATTCTGCGGGCGGATAAATGCTTCCAGGTCGCTACACCGTAACTTTGTATTTCCTCACCATCTTTCACTTCGCAGAACTCGCAGAGGTTACGGCCTCCAACATTACTCCTTTCCAAATCTCACGCAATGCCGCGCCTCGTTTATATGCTCGAGGGCCTTGAAGGTTGTGCATTGATGCCCGAGGAATACTACGATAGGTCCAAAGATACAGAGTTTGTGACGAATTGGGGTTTCACCATCTACCGCACGTACTACGGCCCTTCCTCCACCGAAAACTGGAACACATTGATTACGACGACGATCGAGAGGGAGGCCTACGAAGCGCTCACCAACGAGGTGGATCTCGAGTTTCAAACAGAGTCTATACCACTAGCGAGAAAGGAAGCCGAGCGCGACGCTGCCGAGCAGCTCAAGCCCATTTTCCGCCTAGACGCCCGTTCGGATGAATCATTGTTGAGCAGTGCGGATCGACGAAGACTTTCTGAAATCTACACTCACCGTATTGGTGGAAAACCCGTGTATCAACAAGAGTCCATGGTTTTCCTATATGCCGACGAAGACGTACTCAACCAAATTGGTCAGGGCATCTTTGTCGTCAAGGCTGTCGACGCCGAAGAAGCGGCCGAGGACCACGGGCCTACACCTGAAGACAGCTCTTACGCCAAGTATCCGGCGTATTGGGGTTGGATGAGGATGGAGACGCGACAGGTGCTGGAGCTGTGGGCTGGGGTGAACGATTGCCGCGCGTATCACAATTTCGAGAAGGCCGTGAACGAGGACGACCTTAATCACAAGATATACAAGGGAAACTATGCAGATTAGGGGTTAGAAACATCATGTCTTTGTGCTAGAAAGCTAATATTACACTGTGGACTTGGACCGTTGCGACTGTAGCTGCACTCGGCAAGAGGAGTCAGTGGAAGGACAATCGGCTGGTTTGGGCGGCTCGAAGAGAGGGAATTGATAAAGAATACAACACAAGCCAGCTATCTAGAGTCCAACGCGCATGTGTGTAGCAATAGCGGAGATACTCAGCACTGTAACACAGGCCATACAACCTCGATGCAAGATCAGTTCGTCAGGGCATCCCAGACCTGCTACTTCCAACCTGAAGCGTGGCCAACTTCAGGTCGACAGCCTTAAAGATCTATATTACCCCTGGGAACCTTTATGCGACAAGATAAAGTGCGCCTCATCCACTCTATTAGCTGACATGGCCTGCCGTGGGTGGCCAAGTGAGAAACCCGATCCCTCGATCTTCCCTCTTACGCTGCATTGGTGAAGTTAGGAATGGAAAAAAAAAAAACATTCCCCTTGATCAGCGAAAATGCTGGAGAGCTCGTTACTAAGTAGGTGCTTGTTAAGGCGTACATTCTTCCTGCAACATCGTGCGCTAGGCTGCGAAGTTGAAGGATCCTGGCTGTGCTCCCCAACCTCTCGCTGACATGATTGCATGGGACCCAGAACAGCTTGCAGGAGATTTCTTGGCGATAACGAGCAAGCTGTGGCACCTATTTGAGCACTCGACGCATAATCACGCCCTTGGCTGCTGTCTTTGTCTTCCATTCAATGACCCGCACCTCGAGAGCAGTGCGTGAAACTGGACCAGTGTCCAAGACAGTTTCCTCGCTAGTCGACGCCGGCAGACGTGTCTCCTCTTGCCTGACGGATCTGCGAGCGCAGCTGGACCAGTTGACCAACCGTGTTGTGCAGCTTGTCTCAGATCCTGCATATTCCGCCCCGACCCCTCATCTCGCACCCGAATCTGACATGTCGGGTGAACCCTTCTTTCCGATCGTCAATGGTTCCTGTACAGCCTGGGGGCTTCCACTTCTACCGATCGTGCTCTTTGTGGGATGTTATACGGCGTGTGCGAGATGTGACGGCTGTAGCAACACGACAGATGCCAGCAAAGGCCAGTTGCGTCGTTGACGAAAACTGAGAGCTCGAGAATTGCGGAGACGGCTTGACTGTCTCACTTAGATTACTCTGGGCGCGAAGCAGGTTCTCTTGATTCGCTGGACGCACGTTGACATGGGAGATGGAATGGGCCTCATGTTGAGACAGACAAGTCACTTGCCCACTTGAAGAGGTACCATCTGTCGGCTCCCAAGCAGACAAAGGGCTGCTACGATTGAACACTACATGACCTGCCACTTTGAGAGGTACATAGGACCTGCTCCGTACCGGCAGAGCCAACAATTCACATGCCAAGGCAAGACGGGATACGCAGGGTCTCTCGAGGTTGGGAACCTCCACCAAGACGCAGCTGTGATAGTGGAGCTGTGTCCTTGCCGTACCTAGAGCTTCGGAACAGCGTCCAGTCCTACAATCAGGCCGAGGTTATTCGTCAACTCATGTCTCAAGCTGTGTGGCCCCAGGCGAGTATCAGCCGGATCAATGGTGTCAGCGTTTGTGAAACCATTGAGGCAATTCTGTACAACCCTTCAACGATCTGCTTGATAGGTGATACGAAAGCAGATTCCGGCATGTGAAGCGGGGACTAAATGCATGAAGCTGTGGCCCAGATGCAGGGCAGAGATGCGTATATGAAGGGACCCCCAGCCGAGCTCTGGAGCAGGAGGGGATTTCGCCTCTCCCACTGCATTTTTCAGTATCTCCAACCACCTACCGATCATGGGTCTGTATACCAAGCTGGCGGACGACCTCGATGAGGTCGACGTCATTATCGCCGGAGGTGAGATCTCATCCTGTCTATAGAAGGAGGTAACTAATCCCCACAAGGCGGCACCGCAGCTTGTGTCGTAGCTGGGCGCCTCGCAGAAGCCGACCCAAACCTCTCTATCCTCGTCATTGAGGGGGCCAGAACAACCGCGGCGTTCAGTGCATCGAGAACCCCGTCTTCTATCCCGATCATCTACTGCCTACCAGCAAGAACACCCTCTTCTACAAGGCCAACAAGGCAGAACAGCTGGCTGGGCGGGAATGTATTGTTCCCTGTGGGGCGTCCTCGGGGGAGGCTCTTCCATCAATTTCCTCATGTACACCCGTGCCCAGCGCTCCGACTTTGACTCTTGGGACACGCCCGGATGGTCGGCCGATGAGATTCTTCCGTTCTTAAAGAAGGTAGCTATTGACTTGTCGCTGATAATACTGGTACTGACTGTTTCCAAGCTTGAGACGTATCACGGCAGAGGCAACCCCAACCTTCATGGCCACGACGGACCAATCCACGTCAGCGATGGCACCTTTCGCAACACCAAAGTCGAAGACGATATCCTTAAGGCTGCTGCAGCCGTCGGATGGCCCGAGATCAAGGACCTACAGGACCTCGACAGCAATGACGGGTTTGAACGCTGGCTGAGGTACATATCGCCTGACGGCAAACGTCAAGATACTGCGAGCAGGTATCTTCACGAAAAGTTGGAGGGGGCAAGTACCCAAACCTCCACGTCCTAGTCCAGTCCAAGGTTGTTCGCGTGCTGCTGGATGACGAGAAGCGAGCCGTCGGCGTTGAATACACCCCCAATCCTGCTTTTCAACTTCAACTTGCCGCCACTCAGCACCCAAAGCGCAGCGTTAAGGCTCGCAAGCTCGTGGTTGTCTCATGCGGCGCCTGCGGAACTCCTTCTGTCCTCGAGCGGTCCGGTATCGGCAGCCCCGAGTCTTGAAGCGAGCAGGCGTCCCCGTTGCAGTTGATCTCCCTGGCGTAGGCCGGGAATACGAGGATCACAACATCATCCTGTACCCATACAAGACAGGCCTTGAACCCCACGAGACGGCGGACTGGATCTTCAGGGACCCAGAACAGCGCCAGGAGCTGGTCGACACCAAACACAAGCAAATTGGCTGGAATACAGTTGAACTCTCAGCCAAGCTTCGTCCCACAGAGGCCCAGGTTGCTGAGCTTGGCCCCGAGTTCCAGGCCATGTGGGACAGAGACTTTAAGGATGCCCCGAACCGTCCGATAATGCTCATGGCTTTCATTTCAGCGTATGTCTGTCGAACCAAAGAACAGGGCCGAGCTAACAGGTGATAGCTTCTACGGTGATCTTGCCACTGTTCCGCTGGGACAATACATGACCATCGCCAACTACACAGCATACCCCTACTCTCGCGGCCACATCCACATCACAGGTCCCGAAGTCACCGACCCGCTGGATTTCAACGTTGGCTTTCTCACAGATGATGGCGATATTGATCTCAAGAAGCAATTCTGGGCCTACAAGAGATCGCGCGAGATCATGAGACGCACTGAACTCTACCGCGGTGAGATCGCCGCTGGTCATCCAAACTTTCCCCCCGGCTCCAAAGCTGCCTGCGTTGACCTCGACGAGAAACTGGAAACCGTCAAGGACGTTGAGTACTCTGCAGATGATGACAAGGCCATCGAGCAGTTCATCCGAGAGAGGGTTGAAACGACGTGGCACTCGATCGGCACGGCCAAGATGGCCCCTCGCGAAAAGTTTGGCGTCGTGGACAAGGACCTCAACGTCTGGGGGACAAAGAACCTGAAGCTCGCTGATTTGAGCATCCCACCCAAGAATGTCGGGGCAAACACGAACAACACGGCTATTGTGGTTGGTGAGAAGGCGGCGGATATCATTATCAGGGAGCTGGGGCTGGGTAGCAAGTCTGCACGACTGTAGGCTCAGTACTTTCTATCAGTTTGAGACACATGCTATCCTGTCTGACGTAGTAAGGTATCTAAAGTATGTTGACAGCTGATTGTTGAGGCTTCTCACCGTTGCGAGACATGACAGTAGATCGCGCTGCACGATTTGTGGCTGCACTGGCAACCTTGGGTAGCAATAATAACTTGAGTCCGTATGATGCAGGCCGGTAGTTCGATATTAGTTATTACTCAGAGATTTCTAGTCACGCCATTACAAGACTCTACGCAAGTAGAACAGCTGCGAGGAAGAGAGACAAAGACAACCCAGCAAGGCTTCCCATCAACCTCGATCCCGCCGAGTCATCATCTTTCCCCCCGGTACTGTTCGACGATCCCGCAGACCACTCCGTCTCATTCCACTCTTCAAAGGTCAAACTAGAGTTCAACCGCGGCTTCAAGTCGAAATCAGCCGCCGTGGCCTCCCTGGAACTGGTCTTGCCATTCCAGCAGTGCCTATCAAGCACTCCTGACACTGAGAAGGCAGCTTTGTGTTTGTTCGCTGCAGCGCCCTTGATGGCGGCACACGCAAGACAAGCCGGCCAATGGGCATCAACTGTGCCGTTGCCGTACGTGGCGATCTGGAAGGCGTTGTCAAAGGCAATGTCGAGCTGCTCGTCTGTGAACTGGTCCAGGGTGTAGGAGTAGTTGGTGTAGCCAGTCCACGGGCGTTGGGAGGTAGAGGAGGAGAGGTGTGTCCTTTGTGGCGTTGCAGCCGAAAAATGTTGGCTGCTTGGTGAGGTTCTGAGCGACCATGGTGTTGACGTCTGGGATGTCGGGGAACGGGATGTTTCCCTCCTTGCAGAAAGGGCGGTGTCTGTAGATGTCAGTGTTGACCCTCAGAGTGATATAGAAGAAACGTACTGATGAGATTCGTTCCATTGACCCAAGAGTTTACAACAGAGTCCGAGGACGCTTCGTAGACGATAATCAAGTCAAGCTTGCGGTCGGGAATGATCAGAGGTCGAATTGGGTTGCTCTCTCCAGTAAGACTACCATCCAACTGATATTGTCAGCAGCATTTCATCAGTACTGGAACAGACTTGCAAGAAGCAACTCCGAGACCCCCTTCATGTCGTTGTTGTAGTCTTGGAATGGATTGGGAAAGGTGGACCACAGAGATTCGTTAAAAGTCAGGTCAAAATACTCTGCCGTCTCGTTGACCAACTGGACAAGCGGGTTATCGTACTGATCCGAGGGAATCGGGATATCGTTGATATCTTTGTTGACTTCCTGTCGCTCATGCAAATCTCTCTTTGCAAAGACAGGAATGCCGTAAAAAGTATCAATGAACCAGGCGGTAAAGGCGTTGGCAGTTGTCCCCTGCATGAGGGTGAGCTTGTCAAAGCCCTGAACGCACTCGCTCGAGTTTTGCGCCTTGCCCTTGGACATTGAAGTCCCGAGCCACTCGGTAGAGATGAAAGCCTGGACTCTACCTCCGAGCCAGCTTCCAAACTCAAAGGGCGTGACTTCGTAGGCCGTCAGGTTGAAGCCGTTTGTCTTGTTGAAGCCAGGGTACATGAGCTTGCCAATCTCGGGGATTTACCAGGGATGACCTCTGCTAGAGCCAGAATCGGCATGGGAGCATCGCCAAGGTTGAAGGCGGTTCCATTGGCGGCAATGTCGGAGTAGTTGCTGAAGAGCTGGTCCTCTGGCAGCCAGGTGCCCCAGAATTGTCCAAAGGTGTCGCCGACGGATACAGGGAAACCGGCTTCGGCCTTGGCGCCGGTGTTTTCGAAGATCTCCTTGAGAAAGGCTTCCTGATCGCCAGTCGGTCCAGATGCATATGCAGCTGAAAAGTTGGTGGCTTTTCGCAGAGCATCGGTTGTGCTAAAGTTGTTTGCGGCACTATCGCCAACGTCAGCTTCCATTGACTGAAAAAGTCTTGTAAGCAGCTTACAGCAACGAAACAGTGACAGTTCCGCCTCCGCTCAGACCTGTGATGTACGACAACAGCTGCGTGAGGCCTCCAGTCCGGGCAGCGACAGCAGCTTCAGATCGAGCATCGTACGCCTGCCAAATACCGAGACCTCCGAGACCAGACTGTGTGCCACCCCCAGACACTGAAAGGCCGACAACAGGAATATTGTTTGGCTTTAGCTTCTTGATGAAGCTTGACACGTCAAAGACGGTGATGTTTGCCAGCGTGAGGTAGTCTTCCAGGTTAGGGATCATCTGCTTTCCGCGTTGTTGTCTCCAGTCGCTTTCGTCTTTCGATAGACCCTGAACACAGTTATTACGGTCCATCTAGAGCGTTTGTGTAGACCATACCTGTAAAGGGTCTCGGACTCTCAAGTCGGATGGACATTTCGTGTAGACGGGCACGTATGGATCAGCATCAGCGCCACCCTGCTGTGCATGTGCGAAAAGGCCATTGGAGCTAACCAAGGCCTAAAGAAGCAGCAAACGGTTGTGCATTGACCAATGCATTGTATCGATATGTGTGCGATCGCCGCCTGGGGCAATTCGTGTGCGATGAAGAGTGAAAGAGAATGAACAAGAAATCTCAGCTTTCACTTCTAGCGAGGGAATGGCTGTTTTATTCCTCTCCACGGAACAGATGCCGATCAACCAATCTCCCTTGATCAAACTTGCCTTGTGGAAACTTTCACCTCGGGAATCGCCAAATCCAGAGCTACATGCCAGCCATTGACGTTGATGACTCCAGCCACCGCTCGTGATTGGCCTGGACGGCCATGATACAGACAGCCAAGTGCTGGGTTTGACCCGAAAGAGTGAATAATCTCGGCAAAGAATGGGCGAGATGGTCGTGTCTCGATGTGGGCGTGACCGAGGCTGCTTGGAGGAATGCACTGGAAGATTGCCTCTTTCTTCTGGGTGGAAAGTTTCAACACGACTAGTCAATCGGTTTCGAGGCCAGAAGACATTTCAAGTCAGTCGAAGACGATTATTATTTAAAAATCTACCTTGCCTGACATTGGTGTCGTCGTCTCCAGAGTAAATCCAAGACCAATCTCTCACCGCTATTTATGTTTGCTTCAGGGACTCGAGCAGTGGCCCTTGGAGTCCTATATGATCAGGTAGTTATGCTTACAATATTTATGAGACACCGTCTATTCGATCCTGACTCACCTTGTGGACGCTTGATGAATTGCGCGAACCTGGTCAAGCAAAGCCATGGAGTCAATTACCCTATAGACTTGATAATCTGGGAGCATGTCACCGAAATCACCAAAGAAATGTAAAAGGGATGGCTACGCTATTGTTTCAAATCTCGGGATGTCTTACATAACGCCATGCTGCGCCTTGTATTTACTGTCAAGTTGCAACTGTCTAACCAAGCGGCCACCGAGGATACAAAGTAGCCGAGCGCTGTCGACGCAACATGAGAAATGGAGGCCAAGATGAGCAGAAGACAGCATAGAGGAGAAACACTAGACTTGGAAACCCGGTGACCGGCCCTCCACATGTGAGAGACGCTGCATTTTGGTCAGCTTAGTGCGAATAGAACACTGGCTGCCCTCAGCCTAGTAGATACTGGCTTGTATTTAGTCTTGGATTTTTCTTATCGCGAGCCTACGAGAGGTAAGAATACTCCCATCGAGATACAACTGCTTCTTAATCGCTCTACCGTAAAACATCACCAGCTGATAATAACCTTAGCCCCCAAGTCATGCTTCAACCTTGATCAGATACCTGACCACAGATGTATTGTGTGCACTGGGACATGACTCTGACAGCAGCCAGAATTGAAAGAGAGCGAAAGAGGCTTCTTGGCCCCTTTC
This sequence comes from Fusarium virguliforme, assembly GCA_020883615.1. NCBI lineage: Eukaryota > Fungi > Ascomycota > Sordariomycetes > Hypocreales > Nectriaceae > Fusarium > Fusarium virguliforme. Next base: position 4,358,764 of record JAJHJD010000005.1, read on the forward strand.
CCGCTGAAAACTTTGGGTTCGGGCCAGAAATTACGCACTTTTTTACGCAAAGAGGTAGCGTCGAAAGCCAAGTGACAATGTGCCCCTATCCATGCGCACTAGCAACGAGCCAAGTCTCGCCACTGCGGTTCGAGAGGTGAAAGAAAAGATGCTGGCAGATGAGAAGACTGAATCGGAGACTTCCGCGTAAACTCTTGGGCACTAACGGCGACCACTTGTCGGGTCGGCAGCTTCAGCCGATTGACGCCATGAGACCTGGTGTCAATAGATCTCGAACCGGGTCTGTCTAATGCAAGATTGACCGTTCCAGGATCCTGGCGATTGTCCCTTGCAAGGTGGTGCCCCCTGAGCGGCTGAATCCTCGGGGGAGGTTCTAAAAGCGGAAATATCGCCAACCTCAACTCAATGCAACAGCGAGGAACTGGAAATCACGACAATAAAGTTTAACGACAAGTCTCCAAATCGAGCAACCCGTCAAGGATGAAACGTCTGCGAGGCTCTTGGCAGCTGAGAACGGCTTCCATCGCTTAACAGCTCACCCCTGGACTTCCCAAGCGCAACGGCGCTGATGCAACCTTTCAACCATCTCTCACATGGAAGTAGTATCATCAAACCAACCGGAAAACCAAACTACAATCTTGCTTTCCCAATCCCGAGTCTGCCACTGCCATGAGCTCGTCCGCACGGCCCCTTGACGCCACAAGGCGTCGCTTCACCGTGCTAGTTAGGGGTCGCCTGCAACGGGGGAAGCCACGGCGGCCGCGTCGCATCGCTCGACACGTGTCGGACACGAGCCAGCGCAAAGCATGTTGCCCTCCTTGATCTGTAGGGAAGGAGGCACTTGAGGAAATGACACGCCGCGATCCGTTCACCGATCGAGGGGAGGAACGTGTTTTCCGGATGGCCCGAGCTAGAGGGACAAGCGAACTAATCGACGAAGCTCAGCACGTTATCACCGCCACGGAGCGTTAGCTGCCTCACCGTCGGTGGGTCGGTTGCAGGCTAGGCTCCATCAGATCTGTCAACGGACCTAAGCGATGCTGCCCAGGAGCCCGGCGCCCGGCGCACGGTCAAGGGAAATGTTATCATGTTGTCTGGTGGTGGAGCTGATACTCGACAATGACATCAAAGACACGAGAGATGAAGATATGGGGTGGGTGCGGGAGCAGTTGCAGCGGCGGACGCGGTGTCCCTGCATCTTGCATCCCACCTCCTATGATAGCAGGGGGCCAGGCCCTCGAAATGACAAGGCTCTGAATCCCATTGTCACTGACTCGGTTTAGGAACCAGGTCTCGGGTCTCAGACCACCTTGTTATCGCTAGCAGAAAGCCGAGACCCAACAAATCAAGGCTTAGCGATAACCTGGGGTTCATGCGGGCCAGAAGTTTGTTTTTGAGTTTCCCAGACCCCGGATCCAACAGTGCCGGGGAAGACGGCAGCTGTTTTCTTCTTCTCTCCCCTTATCTCGCCTCCTTCTTGAGTGGCTGATTCTGCTGCAAAAGGGGCTTCTGTTCTACTGAAACAGCCCGTGGCTGAGACCTGGCAATAGGGAAAAAGCCTCTGCATGACTCTCGCACCAAACCAACACATTGCCATGGCTGGCCTATTGCAAGGACTACCATGAAGCCATCCCTGCCGACGAACCGAGCCAGCAAATCGGTCTCGATCTAGCTATCAACCAGCCTCAGCTCAATCATGAGTCCCGAAAGCGGCCCCCAAGAACCAGAGGGCCAGAGCCCAGGCCGCCAAGCCACTGGGGACATTGCTGCCGTCTCTGCTTTCAGCCATGGTGGCTTGCTCGCGTCGAGTCAGGTCCGTACGTCAACGGTCAAATGATGGCGGTCTAGCCTGTGATGGGCCAGCCACCCCAAAGTCAAAGCGCTGATCCTGAGGCAAAAGGCTGCCCTCCCCCCCCTCCCCCAGATAAACCGCCAAAGATGCAACCCGTCATTGTTTTGTCGTGTCAAAAAGCTTCACCTCTCTCGAAAGCCTGTGGGCTTTGCAGTCTCAAACCATGGCCGGGCTCGAGCCCAATATCTACGCATCGACGGCCATCACATGGATCGCGGCGACGGTGGCGATGGTGATGCGCTTCATGGCCCGGCGCATCACAAAGCAGCCTTGGTGGTGGGATGATGCCTTTTGCGTGCTTACTTATGTAGGTTTCTTGTGTCGCTTTGGGGGGGCTAACACGCTGACGAACGTTGTAGATATTCGGATGCCTCTACTCGGCGACCGTGTTAGAATGTACAGACCGACGCGCGATATCTGCATTGTTTCCCCGTTCTGACCGTTACATGCAGGGACCATCCACTGGTATCTAGGCCAATACATGCCCGACGACCTCGACGACGCCGAACGAGACCTGATTCTTCACAATGGACGGTTCATCGGCTTCTTCAACTCGCTCACGTACGCGTTTGCTATTGCCTCTGCGAAACTGGCCATCCTCTTCCTCTACTGGCGAATCTTTCAGCTGTCGGCAATCCGAATCCCCATGCAGGTCATGATCGTCATGTGCTTCATGTGGATCATTGTCCGAACATTCATGACCATCTTCCGCTGCCTCCCGGTTCAGGCGTATTGGGACAAGACGATTCCCAATGCCGTCTGCAGGATCCAGGATACAGAGTTCTTCTTTAGTACGGTGCTTACGCATTTCCTGATGGACCTTGCCATCTTGGTCTTGCCCATCATCGAGGTGTTCAAGCTCCGTCTGCGCATTGGCCAGAAGGTTGCTGTGGCTGGTCTGTTCATTGTTGGTTCCATGTACGTGGCTGCTGTCCTTCTGCAACTGTGCAGCATGATCTAACCGCGGGCAGTGTCTGTCTCGCGTCGGTATTCGCCATTGTCGAGGCACTCTCGTACAACCCCAAGTCCACACAGATGCCCCACGACTACGGCATGTATTGCGTCTGGGGATCGGTCGAGATTAATATTGCCATTGTGTCTGGTAAGCCATCGCCTTGGAGCCCTTTAAGCGACCTGACTGATCTCTGTTAGCCTGCTTCCCCTTGCTCCGACCCATCTTCCGCCACATCTTCCCTGCCCGATTCCTCAGCTCCTACTACGCCAACAGCAGTCAACCCATCAGTGGGCCAAGCCGACCAAGTCGAACGAGCCGTGCAAGCCGTGCCATCAGACTGGCTACGATATCGAGAACGAATAGGGAGAAACTCCCCGACGAGACGAGTTCGACGCACCAACTAGCTGACCTAGAGAGTGGAGTCTCGGACGTTGGCGATGTCGACTCCATGCCCAGGCCGGTGCATAGCCATGACGGCGTTCGTACTGTCATCTCGAGTCCATATCACGAGCATACGGGTCAGACTATGGCTGGGATACGTGTGCAAAAGGACATGATAGTCGAGGTGGTGGCAACGAAGCGATGAGGAGTTCGGATGAGCGATGATACCCCGGAGGATTAATGAGCAATGCATATTCTGTACTATAATACTAATAGAGGGCTACCGAAACTTCGTTTGTTTACCTCTTGATCATGCACTGTCTTGAGATAGCTCGTCTTGTGTCCATTGACCGGATGAACCCCTGGCTCTACCTCATGCTGGAGCACTCTCTGCAGGGCCTATATCTATTCGAGCCCTGCCCTTGCGCTGATTACATGTTACCATTGAAGAAAGCTTAGACCACCCTCATCAAACAGCCAACTGTCTTGCCACCTCATCCACCTGGCGAATAATGTCCGCCATCTCCTCACCACCCAACAACGGGCTTATCGAGCATATCCTCAAAACCACCTGACCACGAAGCTTGGTCGTCAGTATCCCTGCAATATTCCCTTCGACCAACCTTCTCGAAATGGCTGTGTTTAGCTCATTCAGTTCCTCTTCCGTCTTTCCTGGCGGCTCGTACCGGAACGTCACTATCGCCATGCTAGCAGCACTTGTGACTTTCCAATTCTTGAGCTTTTCCACCTCTTTTTGAGCAGTATCTGCTAGGAGGAAACCGTGGTCGATCATCAGTCCAAGCCTTTCTACACCCAGGACTCGTAGGGTGAACCAGAGCTTCATGGCTCGCGACGGCCGCGTCAACTCCATCCCAAAGTTCCAAAAGTTGGGAATCTCCTCGTCATCGAGCGCATCGCGGAGGTAGTCGCCGTCGTTGGTAAACACCTTGGCAAGGTTGATCTTGTTTCTGACGAGGATGAGACTGCAGCTGTACGTCTGGAACAGCCACTTGTGTGCATCCCAAGAGATGCTGTCTGCGAGTCCGAGGCCGCTGACAGCTGAGCTTCGTGTGGCGGCGAGCGAGGCGGATGCACCATATGCACCGTCGATATGAAGCCAGATACTCTCCTCATCTCGTATCTTGGCGAGGGCCTCCAAAGGGTCAACGCTTCCGGTGTTTGTCGTCCCCGAGGTCCCGATTATGACAAAGGGAATGAGTCTAGCCTTTCGATCTGTCTGAATAGCTTCCTTGAGAGCCGTGGTCTGAATCTGAAAGGATTCATTCGACGGAACAACACGAATCTGGTCGCGTTTGATGCCAATGATCCTCAGTGCCTTGGTCACAGAATGATGTATCTGATCAGACACATACGCAACACCCAAGCCCTCCTGTCCAGGAGGCAGAATACAGTCCCTCGCCAGAACCATGGCCGTCATATTAGCCATAGAACCTCCAGAAACAAAAACCCCGCCTGCAGTCGCGGGCAATCCCACACGCGCCCGCCACGCCATGCAGTGTCCGCTCGACGACCGCCACGCCCGAGCCCTGCAGCTTGGACCCCGCAAACGAGTTGAATGCGCTGGACAGGCAGTCTCCGATCCAGGACAGCGGCGAGACGGGGTTCGGGACGAAGCCGAAGAAGCGGGGGTTGTTCATGCGGAGGCGAAAGTCGGACATTGTAAAGGCATCTTGGATGGCTTGGTTCACATCGTTGGCTGCGCCGGGTGTGCTGAGCTCTTTGAGGAGGGGGATGTCGGCTGGCTGGGCGACTCGGAGGATTGGTTCGTTGCGAACTTGGTGCGTGGAGTGAAGAAGATGGTCAAAGACTGCTTTGAAGGAGGTACTGATGGATGCGATATCCGCGCTCTGGTCCAACGCATCGAGAGAGGTCATTGTTACAGCCGTGTCAGTGTATGAAAGATTCCAGGTGTCCCAAGTGCATGTTATATATCCAAGACGTCAACGTTGACTCAAGGTTTCCAGCTCGAGTGCCGTGTATTGCCAAACCTTGGCGGAGATTTGTTAAAAAGTCATAGTTCTTGTCAACTGCAGGGCGCAGACTGACGTTAGCCTCCCCACATAATGGGGTTTGTAAATAGGATGATCTATAATTGGCACTCTTGGGAATCGTCTTTATAATTCCGTATTATTCTTATCCGGGACGACTAACAAAGGGATGAACTGGTGCATAGTTATGAGTCACGGGCATCAGCATTTGCAGAATAAGGCTAGAAACACGCTATCGGTCAAGACTCGGTGCTATTTCTTAAGAATCTATTGGCGGTGTGAAATCACTCCTGTATCTGTTTATGCTAATTAAACCACTCTTATGTCTATCGAGTCGTGTACTGTTTTGGTGCCATCTTGGCCCAAGTCTGTCTTCTATCAAACCCAGGACCATTTCGGTCTGCGTGTAAACCTTGTCAAATGTAAAGTTGCCGTTGCCTTATATGCACGATGTTATTCAACTGTTACTCGGCAGGCAACAGTTGGTGGCATTGGCAAGGCAGTTGCCAGTGTTCACTGCTTCCATGTTTTGCTGAACTTCGCAATTAGGACGACAAAGGCGCCGCTGATGATGGCAGCGAGAGAAGCTTCACAGAATTAGCACAAAGGTCTGGTCCTAGGCAACTAGATACTCACTGATGGTAAAGGCCCATCCAACACCAAGCCCGTTAATCATGGGCACCAGGCCGCCAACACTGCCCGCAGCAAAGCTGTATTGAATAACATATTTGCCCGTAATGACCGCCGTTCTGTATACCGGTCGGACCTCTGCAACATTATTAGCTCCATCTCTCAAACTGAGTTGTGTCGGCTTACCGGCGGCGTATGTGTTCAGCCCGCTGAACGAGGCCATGAGTCCAGTTCCCTGGATGAAAGAACCCACAATGGGCAGGGCCATGCCTCCGATCCGTCGTTGGACACTCCAGCCATACAAGAACGTTCCAAAAGGCAACACGAAGAGAATAAATGAAAGACTGCTGTTGAGTCGATCCTCAGGCCGTCTTTGCCCATTTCGCTTCCGAATGTACCTCTTGACGGTAATGTCGGACACTTTGCCACCAAGTGTGCTGCCAATCAAGAAACCGGCGCCGGGAGCGAGGTAGAATAGACCGCTCTGCAGGGGAGAGTCGAGGTTGAATCGAGGGTTAATGACACGACGGACGGAACTCAGCAGGCCGTACTGGTTGAACGCCAACAGCCCACAAGCGATATTCTAACATGTGTGAGAAGCTGTGTCAGAGTTGAGAGGATACAACATACCGCCAGCAGCACTTTAAAGTACTGGAACTGCCGAAATACATGCATAGGGTTGAATGCCTGAATGATACCTTCCCGCGTCCTGGGACGTGTTGCCTCTGCGGTTTTGGGGTTCCCAACCTCGCTCGATCGGGGGATGAAAAAGAAGGTCAGGATCAACCCAAAGACGGACATGCCAGCCTCTACACCGTAGATGACCCTCCAGCTGGTAAATGTGGCGATGATACTGCCAAGTAGTGGTGCTGAGACAGTTAGCCTGGTGTTGGGTGATTCTGCCTTGCTACTCACCGATACTATTGGCACTGACACAGCTTCCCAGAAAGAAGCCAACAGCGGTTCCACGAACAGTCTATATGTATTAATAATAACACTCGGTAGATACCAAAGGACTTGCCGGATCAAAAATGTCCGCTAGGATGGTCTGGCCGGCGACGAGGAAGAATGGCCCTGTGGTGCCTCCAAAGACCCAGAGAGCACCAAAGCCAGCCAGGTTTGGCGCAAAGCCACATCCAATAGAGCACAAGCACAGGACAAGGTTGGCAACAAGGTATGCTGACCTTCTTCCAATGATTGTGCTGATGGGCAGCCAGATCAGGCCTGACAGGGCCTGGGCAACGAAAACGCCAGCATTGACAGTGTTGACGGCGGTCACCTCAATGTCCAAGTCTGCAGCAACTTCGATTGTGGCAGGCATAATCGCCGTACTCCAAAATGTCATTGGAAGGGGCATCCAGCAGACGACAAAGAGGATGACCCATTTTCTCCAGGAGGGGATTTCAGCAACTTCATCGTCAATGGCACCAACTGGAGGGAGAGGTGCCAAATCTGACGGTTGGGCAGCAGTCAATGCCCCTGACTTGGGTTCACTCGCCATCTTGGCTGGCTTATAGGGGGAAAACAAACGTATTAAGAGAGCGACTTGAATCAGGCAATCAAGACCTCGGCAACATTGGTCAACGAAAGAGTTTCAATTCGCATCGCATAAAGCCTCGAGACAGACATTGCAGGAGAAGCCGAAGACCAGAGTACAAATACCACCTCAAAATCACAAATACCCAAGCGAAGGAATTTTCGCTTTGCATCAGCAGGCATCACGATAAGTGGGCCTTTCATGACTGCATCTTGCGGTGTCGGACACACCCTCGTTCTCCCCTGGCAAATCATGAGTTTGATCAAGACCTCGGCTGTGAGAGTCGAGATGCCGACTCGAGGGTCAAGTAGCCGGGATGTGCTCGGCGGGGAGCAGGTTTCGCCGATACTAGCGAGTTTTCCTTTAGTCATCACGGCTAGGCGAAACATTGTGCCGTGGATATTCGGCGTCAGACTCCGCTCCCAAGAGATCTTTGCAGTCACACGACATCAACGGATGCGACCAGATCGACTAGACCGCATGTCCAATCGGGAAGAAACCGGATCCCCAGATTTGTTAAGATACAAGCGGCTGTCGCTGTTATCGACGATCCCCAGGTTTCCCACCTCCTGCGGCGACTTTACCAATCCTTCCGCCTCCTTTTGTTGAGCCTGATCACTCCACTCGAGACGGCTAAAGGACAGCCGCCAAGTAGCCGATATGACCTCGAATGATGAGAGTCCCCGTGATTCCGACGTCGAGGGCAAGGACGACATCGACTCCCTTAACCCGGCCAGCAGCATCTCTGGCAAGCGGCAGCGCAAGACCAAATCAACGGCGTAAGAGTGAGACATTATCGGGCGTCTGGGAACCCCCCTTGCTGATTCGTACCCAAAAAACAGCTGCCGTCGGTGCCACGCCAGAAAGGTAAAGTGCTCGGAGGACAACCTTGCGAGAACTGCCGACAGGCAAGCAAGGGTGCCGAGTGTTCCTATCCCCGGAAGAACCGGTTGGTAAAGGTCAGCCAACAGTATGTCTCTCCCTGGCCCTTTTGCCCCGGTCATTGCCTGACGGTACATAGATATATCGACGACCTTGTCGCCGAGAATCAGCGGCTCCGCAGTCGAGATGCGGACATCAAAGCCCGGCCTGAGCTCGGCGCATCAGATGCTGCTCCCACGGCGGCCACGAATGGCCAGCCCGAGGCAACAACCTCTACCCTCCAGGGGACCCTGCTGGAGGAACGCCCCTGGTTTTTTGACATGAATGTTCTTCACACGCCCGTCTTGATCGGCGAAGCATCAGACGCCGCCTTTGCCACGCGTTTCCGTCAAGCCATCTCCGAGCCCGGACACAGCCATATTCCAAGGGTCAATTACGCCCCGGACGATAGACTGCTCACACTCTCTGATGCGGACTGCCCGTGGCCGATACCCTCTCGAGCACGGCTGCTTGTCAATGTCGCCCTCAAGTATGTCAGTCGCTGTTACCATATCGTCCGGAGGAGCCAGATCCTCGAGGGACTGGAGCAGACGATCCAGAACCCGCATTCTACCGACGCGCTTCTGAAGAGCAAGCTATGGGCCTTGTTCGCTATTGGGGAGATGTACTCGACGCGGACGGCCGCAAAGGAAAAGAACTTTCCGGGCATGTGCTACTTTGCTCGTGCGACTCGTATACTTCGGATCATTAGCGAACGACCGAGGATTGACGCCATTGAGATTAGGTTGCTTCTGGTAAGTTGTGTGACAAGTGTCGTGTCCTTGGATAAGCTGACTGTCTCAAGTCCTTCTACTCTCTCGCTCTCAACCGTCGATACACGGCATACGCGCTGGCTGGTTCCTCCGTCCGTCTTTCTGTCGTCATGGGACTGCATCTCAACGTACCCGAATCCCAACTGAGGGACGCTGCTGCTAGGGAACACAGAAACCGAGTCTGGTGGACGGCATACAGCTTCGATCGAATGTGGGCATCGAGGCTTGGGCATCCAGTCGCAATACAAGACAGCGACATCGAAGTCGACTTCCCATCTGACCCAGTATTGGCAACACCATCAGACGATTTCGCAGACTCGGCATACTTTATCGCCAGTATCCGGCTGGCCCGCCTCGCCGGTCGGGTTATCAACTCTATCTACACACGAAGACCCCAGCAAAAGACTTTGTCTCAGCGAGTGCAGGAAGCTTTGCGAGATTTGCGTACATTTGTCGAAGAGTTGCCAGCCCATTTACACATTGAATCTACAGACGGTCCAGAGCCAAGTCCAAAACCTCTCTCCCTACACCTTTACTTTAACCAGGTACGTTCATGACCCTCAAAACCAGGCCCCTTCTCATATCAGCAGGTCGCCATCACCTCCACCCGACCTATCCTCCTCCATGTCCTGAGGACGCACGTCGCCGCCTGGGAGACGCAGCCGAGGACAGAACCCCAGATCCCTGCCTCTGCCGTCACCTTGTCAGAGGCCTGTGTGAGATGCGCACGCCATTCGTGCCGCCTCCTCATCGAGTGCTGGATTGATGGATCTTTTGCTACGTTTGACTATTTCTATACCCAATACCTCTTTGCAGCGGCTACTGTGCTGGCCATCTCTAGTCTTCTCGACGGCAAGGAGTGCCGAAGCGACAAGGAGCAGTTTGAGTCGGCTGCTCAGTTCCTGGCTCAGCTGAAGGAGAATGGCAACTTTGCCGCAGAGGAGTTTTGTCGACATATAGACGCCATGAAGGTTACGATGGCGGCACTCCAGTCTCGCAGAGGCGATTTTACCATACCCGACGCCAACCTGATTCAGCTGGACGGTATCGACGTTGGGCAAGCCCTCGCAGGAGCTAATCCCACGGCTGGTATGGCCTTGTCGGAGCCATCACTGCAGGAGCTTCTGTCTCAGCCAGTGTTGGACTTGCAGTTTATTGATGCGTCGATGTATCATGATGGTTCTCAGGGGCTGTATTGGCCGGATATCAGCCCCGAGAGCTGGACGACCAATGCCTGGACTCCGAATTAGTTTTGACCAAAAGTACATTTTGTTATTGGGAGGGCATCTGTTAGTTTTCACGTAGCCATGTCTTGAGATTATGAATTCCATTTTGCACACTGGTTTTCTTCCAACCTGCACCTCGGTCTGTGGCGCTTGCTGTCATGTCCGGGGTATGCTGAAGCCGTTTTCCCATCAACAGTCCACACACAGCCTCTAATTCATATGGCATATCAGTTAGAAAACCCATCAAAGGACCATTTATAGAGTTAGATCCTGACTAGGGAGATGCATCTTGATTTTTTATGACAGCTTGACGCAGCCACCCTCGTACACGATGGAAAACACAATTCTACCATAATAACAGCATTCAAGCCCAAGACCGTATAACACCATAGCCTCGGGCAAAAAGAAATGATGAGACTGGGACTCGAACCCAGGAGGATTGCTCCACCAGGAAATTGTAGTTAAGGTATACCTTAACCTGGCGCCATAACCAACTCGGCCATCTCACCAAGCTTGTTGGATGGGGATGCAACTTCGTCAAGGCTGCCCTAGTATCAAGGCATCGTTTCCCATACTCACAGTTGTCATTCCCTTCTTCGAGCTCAGTTATTCCTGAAGGGCCGGGCCGCAACTACAATGAAGAACACATTTACAGTTGTCATTCATTCCTCAAAGTTGACATATCCTTTGCCCTTGACAAACGAGGCCAACCATGGACCTTGAGTCTTGGATTCGGCAAGCTGGGTGTAAAACTCGCCATGAGCCTTTCCGTCAATGGCTGCCAGCACAGGTGATCCATCTTCGTTTCTCTGGTCCGCGTAATAGAACCTGCCCTTGTCAATTTTTGCCTGCTTCGTTTGAACAGGGAATATCTTACTGGTAGCCTCGAGGGCTATACGCCTTGGCAGCAAAGGAAATCAAGTGCGAAGACGCTGCCTTGCCAACACCAAGACTCAAGAATGGAGGGAATGGCTGGAGGTTGGCCTTGTTTCCGGTATAGATGAATGTCCGGGACGCAGACTCGGGCAGCTTTGCAAAGCCGGATATCGCTAGCTGCAGCAGCTGGAGCAAACTCGTCGTGTTGATGGTCAGGTCGGCCGCCAAGCTAGACACTGGAATTTGAATCGGATCGGCATTATCGGGCGCCATGGTGTGTGCGTACGCTGCATATCCATGAGTCTCGACACTTGGGAATGCGATATCTGACTAACCGTTGTGAACAACGACACTGGGGATTCCAAGCTCATTTACGGTGAGCTGATAAGCTGCTTCTACAGAGGACGCATCGGCGAGGTCTCCTTTGATGTGCAGAAACCCCTTTCCTTCAAATACAGGCGCCAAAGCACCCCTGGAGACGATAGCTACCTTGTATCCCTTCTGAGAAAAGGCATCAGCAACGCCGTAACCAGTGTTGGCACCGGCGCCAAAGATGAGGATAACAGGCTGGTGATTGGTGGCGGACATGTTGACTGGCTGTGAGATGATGTGTTGGATGGAGTTGCAAGAGGGTTGGTAACTGGCGTATTTATACGCGTCTACGAATAAATGGTTACATTGACTAGCTCCCATGATTAATAATGAGTCTAAAGAGTAAGCAAAGATCGACCCGCTACCTGGACTCTGAGTGATGCTGTTGGACAGCTGGATCTGACGTTGGCATACTACCGCTAAGTCCGACTCTAAGCAAGGCATGAAGACGACGATGCAACGCGATTCGCGTCTTAATACGCGTGGATCTAGATGAAACCTCTAATAAAGGTCTGTAGCATATCAGGTCTCCCTTATATTACATCAAATTCCCAATGGTGCCTTCTTGTCCTCCTGCCTAAATTTGACTCCATAGAGAGATTACATAATCTCACATCTCATTTTGAAGCCGTCGCGTCCCAAATTGCTCCATCCATCAGCACCTTCACGACATGGATGACTTTGACGAATCGCCTGCCGCTCCGCGTCGCCTCGAGGTTAGAATCACATCTTGTGCATTATATGGCTGCAGTTAGCTGATTGACCTCTCATTATAGTTTCGGCTCGGCCAAAGTGTCGTGTCGGCAATCGGGGAGCCAAATGATGGCAAACATCCAAATGTTCTGCGTCTGTCAATTATCCGCAGTCCCTTCCAACGGACACTCATGACACTGCTCCTGCGGCTTCCTCTCTTCCTCAAGGCACCAATTTCGACCCTATTTCCAGGCTTATTTCTTCCCGACCGCGTAGTCGTCAAAAAGGCCAAAGAGGGCTGGCTTGAGGAGTTTGCGAATGAGAAGGCCATGTACGAAAGACTCCAGAGTCTCCAAGGCGGCGTGATACCTCGGTTCTACGGCGAAGCACAGTGTGAAGGGGCCCGCGCTCTCGTTCTATCCGAAGTCATTGGCATCATGCCTTGGGAGCAAAAGCTACCTCCTCTTCCGGCCGACGAGTTCAAGGAGCTTGTCGAGGCTGCGTTCCGGGAGCTCAATGTATTTGGGCTGGCCTATGACGATGTCAAACTGGACAATATGGTTATCGTGCAGGATCGGGTAGTGCTTGTAGACCTAGAGTCGGTCTACGAAGTCTCGCCAGAGCACAGGGAATACGTCTTTAACTCTGACAGGATACAGCTGGGGGTTGTGTACCAGAGATATTTGGATAACTGCTACGACGACGATGATGATTTCTAGATGCTATACTTGGCAACGAGTTGGGAAATTTGATATAATGCGTTGGACCAGAAGATCTCGAGATGTTAGGGTCACTTTCGGACCGTTGACGATTACTGGGCCAGTTGGCCGAGGATTTCTTTTCTTCCCACGCCCGCCCAACCCGCCTTTCGGGCCTTTTCCGGGCGTGTCTCCATAACATCTGAGTAGCAGAAAATGCTACATTCATGTCGGGTTCGTCCTGGGGAACAATCAAGTTGCGGAGGCCTCGAGGGCATCGGCACAGGCGTCGCACGCGGAAGTTTGCCCCTTGCCAGGTCCTACTCGAGCCGTGGCAAAGGGTTCTTGTGCCAGATGTCAACACCAATACTGTCTACTCCTCTGTCGCCGGCTTCGCGGTGGAAGGGGCTTAGGAACTGCACTGCCGAGCCCGTCTCTTCCCAGAGGAGGATGGGGGTTGATCCTGAAAATGCCCTAATCTTCCACACGTAAAAGTTAATCTTCAACTCAAGCTCGGTATTCACAATAGTACATTGACGTCTCTTATCATGACTTCGCCCCGGCGTAGCCAGAAGGCCAATCAGATGTCCCCGAAACGTGGAAAGAAGCCGTCTGCGCAGGTAGCAGTGACCAAGCTCCTCTCCCACCAAGCACATGTTACAGACCCAACTTTTAACGAGTGTTCGCGTGGAGGAGCTGTTGTTTGATTGCCCTTGAGCCTTCTATTGGCCAACATCAACGCCCTTCCTGAAACTCAACTGCCCGTCTGCCTAAAACCCGTTGAACTTCGAGAGGGCGTGCATGGCCCCGCAGCATCAGAACCATCCACCCGGTACGTAACGAGACAGTGTTTGAAGTGGCACGTGTCGGAGGGTGACTCGGGACTTTCTACAAGGTGAAGCTTTCGGGGGTATTTGAAGAAGTGTCCCCTTGGCCTACGGTTCATGCTTTCCATATTCTCCTCTCCCCCTTTTTAGTCCCCTGCCCGTACTCTCTCTTTCCGTTGCTCAAAGCCTCTCCACACCTTCCCACCTCCATCCCCATCATGATAGTCGTGCATTTCCTCGCCCCGGCGCTGGCCATAATCTCCTCCTTGTCAGTGTGTATGGCTGCGCGGACCATCCTCGAGCCGAACCGTCAGGCATCCCAACCACGCGACATCAGCAGCATGTATCCTAACCCTCTGGAGATCATCTTGACTAAAGATGAGCACTCCGACACGTCCTTTGTGGCCGAAGTCTTCAATCCCAACACGGAAAAGATCAAGGTTTTGGGGTTTGGCAGCTTTCTTCATCATAATGTTCCGATCAAGCCAGCTGAGGTCTTGTATCAAGGTGTGTTGGATACCTTGATCTTCATCTCGATATTCTTTGCTAATCCTTTACTGCCTATAGGAAAGCCAGCACCGTTTCTTGGGGTCACACCGCGGTTGACGCTCGGGTCCCTCACAATGACCCAGTTTAGAACCATCCGCGCCGGCAAGTCCATCAAGGTCAGGCTCAACGTTGCCGAGCAATACGACCTTTCACAAGGCGAAGAATACACGGTCCACATGAATGGCACTATCCCCGTCGCCGAGCCCGAGTCACTGCACATCACCGGGTACATCCCCTACTACGCCCATACACGGCCATTCAAGGTCGACCGCCGTGCTGCCGAGCTGGCTCGTGCTCGCTACCTAGAGACCAAGCCGGAAGCCGACTATAGCAACTGCGGCGGCGGCCGAAGGGAAAAGATTCTCCGCGAGTCCCTCTCGCAGTGCATGGACCTCGCAGTCGAAGGCGCAGAGGGCGCTCGATCTGGTGAAGCTTGGAGGTTGGAGGAAGCCTTTGGTTCAGCCGACCAGACGATCCGCGAGCATGTTGCGTCTGTCTTTGTCGAGGCAGAACAGTCGTGTAATCGCGACTTTAACCGAGTCGATGCCATCTGCGTAGAGTACTTTGCCGAGTGTCTATCATGGCGGAAGATAGTCACGGCCTACATCCACGAGCCGACGCGGGAGGTCAGATACTGCGACCAGTTCTTCTCCCTGCCCGCCATGCCAAAGGAGTGCGCCTGGTTCGACACGACCGATGCCTGGGGCCGGCAGCCCTCGCGCGCCTCCACGGCCCTCCACCAGACGATCAGGGCCAACTTTAGAAAGGATTTCGCGGCCAACAACACGCTCGACAATGATCAGGGGCTCTCGACGGTCCTTTCTCTCAGCGTCGATGATAGTCTGAAGAATGCCGACAACTACGAGCTGTTTGCCTCGCACCTGAGGCTTGGCTGCAAGCCCATCAACGCTCTTCGGGATTCCGGTTAGTCGAGTTGCACGGCTGTTGGTTCTGGGGAGTTGCATTTTGGCGGGTTATGAAAGTTGGGAGGCTCTCTTTAGATGTTGCCCTCGTTTGTTGTAAAGTTCAACTCTTAAAAGCCTTGGCTAGTCATAAAGACGAATTAAATTCGAAGATTCATGTGAAACCTCGTCTCTTCTCCGTCTCTGCCCAGAAACTACAAGCCGAATTCATCGTATCTTCCAAAGCGGTGCGCCTTCATAAGCAACTCTCCATAGTAATCCCCGCTGTTAAACTGAGATTTATGTGGTCGCTTGCCGTATGCTATCGCCAGCCTCATTGCGGAATCGTGGATGACTATTCGGTAGCCGTAGGTTACGTTGTCGCGGACAAAGAGTGCACCCATGGGTGTCGGGACCACTCTGACTTTGTCAAACGTTTGCTCGAACCATTCCTTCTCTTCTTTCCCCTCCGTTGCTTTGACGGATCTCGGTGCTCCTCCTTCGGTCGCGTTCTCATACTTTGCTGCCATCTCTGCACGCGTCGTGATGACTGTTCTCTCGTCGATGGTGGTGTTGGCGTACACAACGCACCCCCCTTTGGGTGTGTCGATGATGTCGATCCAGTCAAAACCAGGATGGATCCAACGGGCCTTTGGTCTGGAACGAGAAGTGAGCTTGCCTGCCTTGTCGATGGCGTCTTTGATGGCTTCTTCATGGGCCTGGGTGATGTTTCTGTTCACGTTGAATTCGAAGTGATAGTTGTCGCGGCCCGGCATCGTCCTTTTGTTGACATGTCCCCATATCCTCTTGGTAATGTCAGGATCATCCGACCTCCATCCAGAAGAGTCACCCAGCGTTGTTACGACTCCTGATCCCTGCGTTTTTGGGTCGACTGGTTGTTGGTAGACTGGTTCTTGCTTTTTGGTGTTTTCTTCCTTTTTGGTGGGTTTTTCTTTTCCCTCTTTGAAGGGTTTTCGACCCAGCATCATGTCCCAGAGCTCACGCCACGGAAGAACAACATATGGATCGTGTTCGCTGAGCGCAGAAGTAAAAATCCCGCCGCGATCCGGTATCTCCTCGTTGGTATGCCCCCATCCCCGCTTGCTAATGTCAGGGTAATCCACCGTCCAGTAAGAGTCGTGGTCGTCCTCTTTTAGTTGAAGTCCTGCTATTGATCCAATGATTGGTTTTTTCCTTTTGGGCGGTTTTTTTGGCTTGCCGAAGAGGTCATTCCACGCGGTCTTTGCTTTGAATGGGGTGTATTTGCCGCACGGGTGAGCAAGGCAGCCTAGAAGCCCACTCGCGACGAGGAGGAGAAGCAGTCGGAATCCTAGTTGGGGAAGCATGGTGTTGGCGACGGCGAGGATTGTTGTGATGAGTCTTCAGTGACGTGCGGAGCCGATGACGGAAGATTTGGCGGTGAAAGTTGGTTACGGAAGCTGTCGACTGTGTCGTCTTTCACTATCGCGGCCAACCTGAAAGATGGTGATCAACGTAGCCGCTGCGGCTTTGCGTCTACCAAACCCAGGAGAGCTCACACAGGCTCATTGTCAGGGCCAAGCATCTGCTAAAATACATGCCCATATCATCTTGCAAGTGTCATTATCAGCATCATGATAATGACATCTCAAGATGATTCGGGCCGACGACTGTGCTGAGGCTGAATGCCGACCAAAACCTTGATTCCTTGCTCACAACCAAAGAGATGCTCTTCATCCATCCCTCATCACACACAACACAACACATCAATAACAACATCAACTATAAGACAGCCCTCCCTCCGGACCAGCCAAGGCAATTTCTTTCCTCTACACAAACGATTTCGCCTTCTCTGCCTCTTTTACCTCTTCTCTTACTCAACTCCATCCGAAAACATCAGGCCCGGTCAATGATGCGCCAAAGCTCTCCCCTGCGTCCGAAGGCGGACGCAGAGACGACGTGTCCCTGCCAGAGCCTTCAACGCAATGGCCAATACGCCCCGTGCCACGCTTGTGTAGTTGGGTGGTTGTCTCTTAGAACCAGCTCGTCACCTGCATGTCCCAAAGAATCCCTCAACACCAAACATCGCCATGCCGCATGGCGCCAACACTTGAACGCCCACGTTATTGTTGGCTCTCTCCTCATACGGACATGGCGTGCACTGGGCACGGCAGCAAAGAACACGGTCTCTGGCCGGCACTGGAACGCTGTTGTTATTGTCGACGACCCCAGGATTGCTTTCACCGATAGAGAGCCGTTGCTGGATGAGTTTAGATGACGCTTCGACGGGGCTACCTCGACCACATTACAAAAGAACACGATTCCAACACAACAGTGGCATTGATTTTGCTGTTGGTGATGACAGCTTGAAACAGCCACCTCCGTACACGACGGAAAAGAACACAATTCTACCATAATAACAGCATTAAAACCCAATGCCGTACAACACCGAAACCAGGCGCCTCTTCATGGGGCTATGACCGCGCTGGGCACGGCAACCAAGGCACTTGAACGCCCATGTTACTGTTGGCGACGACGGGGTCTCTCTCCAGAGGAACAGGGCATCAGCAACAGCTACAAGAAGGGTCATTTGACCATAACAAGCATCCCTCGTTTGGTTGAGGGGGTAGTATTATCCACAATAAAAACAAAAACACATTTCTCAACACATGACGGCATTCAGGCAGCAGCCATGCAACGTGAAAACTTGGAAAGCTAAATCTCGCACGCAAGATGCCACCTTTTCTCTTCTCAAGTCTTACACTCATGCCACGTATACTTGTTTTTGTCTTGTCGGTCAGAATGACCCTGATGGTGGCCCTGCGGGTCTTGGACACTCATGCATCACTCGGTCTCATGGACAGAGAACCCTGGGACAAGAAGCCAAGGAGGGCAAACGCGAAAGTAGTTCGTTTCATTTACAAATAATACATTCTCCCATACAGGCCTCAAGCCTTGGCCTTGGCCTTTCGCATCAACCCCTTGAACGGGTTCTTCCCTCTGAACCTCAACCACGTCGCCACGTAGACAAGGCCATAGTTAAAGACGATAAATCCACAAAAGATGCCCAAGTCCCGCCAGATGTTCCTGTAGTAGACGCTGAAACTGGCACCAAACTCGTCTCCAGTTGCGTATTGGCAGAACTCGCAGAGTCCCCCTTCGCCCGTCTGCACGTACCCGCCTGCCTGCTGAATGTACTGCTGCGCGTACTCTTGGCACGATTGACCCGACGGGGCCCTGAATCGTGCAAATTCCCCCGACTCGCACTCGACAGGCTGGTCGTGGATGGCAACACCGAGGAACGCCTCGAGGAGGTAGTGAAAAGGCGTGAGCCAGTACATCCACTCGCGCCAGAACGTAGGCAGGCCAGCAGGAGGGACAACAACGCCGCAGAAGGATACAACAAAGAGGAAAAAGATGGGTACAAGCAGAGAAGCGAGCAGCTCGTTGGGGGCAAACGCAGCAATGGCCTGTCCAAAGCTGACATAGTAAAGCTCAAACAGAATCATGAGCAAAAACGCAAACCCCGAAGCAAACCCCGAGGCCCGCCATCCAAAGACTCCCCACCACCAGCAGTTGAAGTAAATACCACCTGCAACGATACGGTAGGGAATCTCAACCAACACAACGGCAGTGGTCCAGGCGAACCAGCTGTAGATCTTGGCATTGTTCTCGCGCCACTGAAAGATCTGGCGAGACTTGAGAAACGCGGGCTGCAGCTGCTGGATGAGCGGCGGGCTGATGGTCAAGGTCATGAAGATGGAAAACAGCCTGTTTTGGTAGTCGATGGATGCGAAACCAATCTTGTAAAACGTGAAGCAGTTGAACAGGCCAGTGAGGATGTGCAACATGAAGCTGCCGACAATGTACTCGGGAGATCGCCAGAAGGCGACGAAAGAGCGGCGGACGACGGCCCAGGTCTGGGTTGAGAGGGGCATGGCGTACTCGCGGTCATCTTTGAGGCTTTGCGATGGTTCGACGTCTCGACGGTGCTGAATCATGTCCTCAATCTCACGGGATCGGGCTTGTCGTTCGGAAGAGTCAGCCCAGACGTCGCCCCAGTCTTGGCCGTCGTAGTCGGGATCTCCGGCGCCGATGGAGTCGAGCATGTACTCGGCTGGGTTTGCATCAGGTGGACATTTTGGCCCTCCATTCGATTCAAAGTACTGAATGAGGTTTTGGCTATCGTGGCCAAGGGGACCGTGATACACGACGCGTCCGCCGGATTTGAGGAGGAGGAGCTCGTCAAAGTGCTCAAACAGGACGGCAGAAGGTTGGTGGATGGTGCAGAGGACGGCTTGACCTGCATCTGCGAGCTTTCGAAGGAACCGGACAATGTTGAATGCAGCTCCAGAGTCGAGACCAGAGGTGGGTTCGTCAAGAAACATAAGAAGTTCGGGTTTGGAGGCTAGTTCGACGCCAATGGTCAACCGCTTGCGCTGTTCAGCGTTGAGGCCCTGTCCAACTGTGCCAATGGTAGCACCAGCGATTGGCCGCATCTCGAGCAGATCGATGATCGTCTCGCAGTACGCCATCTTTTCCTCCCTGGAAACCTCTTTGGGTTGTCTGAGAAGAGCGCTGAACTGAAGCGCCTCTCTCACTGTTGCCGTGGGTTCGTGAATATCCATTTGCTCGGCGAAACCCGTGGCTCTCTGAAACGACTTGGGAAGAGGGCGACCATCGACGAGAAAGTCGCCCGTGACGGTTCCAAAGTTGAGTCTTTGAGCCAAGGCGTTGAGAAGAGTCGTCTTGCCGGCACCTGCAGTTGCTGTCAGTCACGAATCACGGTGTCTTCAGAGTGACGTACCAGAAGCCCCCATGAGGGCAGTCAGCTTTCCCGGGCGAACGTAGCCCTGGACATCCTGAAGCAACTTCCTCTGTCCTTTTTCGTAGGGGATCGTGTAGTTGATGTTCCGAAAGGTAAACACCGTCTCGTTCTTGGCAACCTCCTTGGCAAGCTGCTCGTCGCTCTTTGTCTTCTCTGCGTTCACGCCCTCAGCGATAGGAACAGTTCGACCTGCCTCCTCATCGCTCTTTCCGTTCTTGGTCCGACCTCCTGTCTCGATGGACTCTTCAACCGCCTGGGGAACCTGACCCCTCTTGAACACGGTGATGGCGCCGCCTCCGACGTTGGGCTTCATGAGTTCCATGCCGAGCGCTGTGAGGAAGACGAAGAAGAGGAAGAAGGCCCACAGGAAGCCAAAGTTGCGCCACAGATGAGCTCGTGTGTAGCTGAAGGATTGCTGGATGTAGTCTGCGCCGTTGACCGATGTCGACCCAGGAGTTGAGCCTGGCAAGGTACAACCTTGATACTGGGATTGCGCGTTTGGACCTTGTGGAACCAGGTAGGGGGGGCGCACTGGAGGTCGAGGCCAGCAAACTCGTTGGCCATCAGGCACTCGAATCCGTACTGAATCCAGTTGATCCATCTCAACCAGCCAAACCAAGGACGCATAGAGCCAGGAGGGATCAAATACCCTGTGTATACAATCACGATTTGCACTGACAATCCAGTGAAGCGAGTTGCAATGTCGAGACTCTTGCACCATGCCGAGATGGCCCTGAAGAAGGCATATGTCGCCATTGTGGTCAGCCAGAGGATCAACGTGGCGATGAAGAACTGCGACGCCGTCCGAGCGAGATTGGACATGAAGTAGATAATAACGTTGAACAGGAAAACCTGGATAAACACCATGGGAACATCCACGACCGTCTGCGCTATCGCAAACGCGGAGGGTCGGTAGAAGGAAAAGGACTTGTGCTTGAGGAGGATGGGCTTGGACTCGAAGGCAGCAGTCTGCTCAGCCAACGCCAGCAGGGCATTAAACAGCAGCAGGAAAAAGAGTGTGCCGCCTCGGGGAACGCTCCAGCCGCCGTCTCGGGCAGGTTGTAGAAGAGACTCCCGACGATGAGGCCCTGGAAGAGGAGGCCGCCCCATTTGCCAAAGAGCGAGGCCTTGTCACCCACCATGACGAGGAATTGCCTGTGCGTGCAGGCTAGACTTGCTTGTGGAAGGGGATCTCGTAGTTCTTCTTTCTCGTGCGCTCCGACTCGTGTCTGCGACGCTCCTCGGCGAGGCGGGTCAGCTCAGACTCGAAGCTGTCCATGTCCTCGAGGTTCTTTTGGTAATCGTCGCTTCGACGGTAGGCGTCGGAAAACTCTTCTGGGGAACGTGGGATGCGGTCTTCCCAGCCGCTGCGAACACTTCGCTCGTGTTCGTCGGTGACAGAGGTGAGAAAGTCGGCGGTGGTCCATCTTTCAGGACACTCAAAGCCGAGATCGACAAAGTACTGCTTTGCATGGTCCGAGGGGCCAAAGTAGAGGCACTTTCCGTGGTCAATGAGCAGGACCTTGTCAACGAGGTCATACAGAGTCTCGCCTGCTTGGTAGAGGGACACGGCGGTTGAAGTGTCGGCCATGTTGGTCATGGCGCGGATGGACTTGACGTATTCGACGGCCGTACTCGCGTCGAGGCCTTTGCTGGAATTGTCCCATCCTTGAACCGAAGCTCGAGTGATCATGGCCTCGGCGATGCTCACCCGCTTCCTCTCACCACCCGACACGCCGCGGATAAACTCATTGCCAACCTTTGTTCCCAGCGTGTGCTCAATCCAAAACAGCTTCGTAACAACACGCAGAAACTCTCGAACATAATCCGCACGGCTCTCGCCCTCAAGTCGGGACTCCTTCCCAGGCGTACGCGTCTGCAGCGCAAACTGAAGAGTCCTCTTGACCGACAAGGTAGCATAATGCAGATCATCTTCCGGGTTGTAAATAATCTCGCCTCGAAAGTCCCTGGCCATGGTCCCAGCGTCGGTACCTCCATACGTAACCTCCCCCTCGACGGCCTCAAAGCCCGCCCTCTGGTTACAAAACGCCTTGAGGAACGTGCTACAGCCGGCCCCGGGGCGACCGAGCACGAGCAGCAGCTCGCCGGGCCGCACGCACCCGTCAAAGTCGCTGATGAGGTCCCGGACGGGGGCCTGGCGAGCGCCGCCTTGGGACCCTTTGTGAAGAGCTTGGTGAGGGTGCGCGGGAGGCCGAGGAAGAAGTCGCCGACGGTCGGCTGGAGGCTTGCGCCGAGGCCGACGCCGCGGACGGTGAGACGGCGAAAGATGACTCCGCTGTGGCGCGTCTTTTCTCCCTCGCTCTGCTTCTGGCGGGCTTGGCCAAAGATGCGCGACATTAGGCGGTTGAGCTCCTCGTGCTCTTCTTGGTCCTCTTCGGGTGTGCTCGCCGACGCCTTGCGACGGGATAGGACGCGGAAGAGGTCATCTTCGGTGCGGATGGTCCTCTTTCTCGCGAGCTCGGGTCTCTGTTTCTCGGGTCATTTGAGAGAGACTTGATGGGTGCAAAGATGGGTTTGTCGGGGTCGTCGCTTGGTGAGACTTGGTGGCTGGGTGCTGTTTCTTTGTGTTTCTCGGAGGCTTCGCGAGGGAGGATGGTACTGGAAGACGAGTTTTCATCTCTCGACATGCCAACAGCGGCAGCCGAGTCTGCGACATGCTCTTCTTTCTCCTCCGCCGTCCGTGGCTGCCAGTTTCCACCGGCCGGAGCCCCGAGAGCCGCCGAGTCCCCCCGCCCGGTGACCGGAGCATGACGCCCCGCGATGCCGGCCTCAAGTCGGTGGCTTGCATCACCAGTCGGCGTCAGGTCAATCGAGCTGATGCTGGGCGTGACCGGGTAGCCACCCGGGATATCCTCATCCCG
Source organism: Fusarium virguliforme (assembly GCA_020883615.1). Classification (NCBI taxonomy): domain Eukaryota; kingdom Fungi; phylum Ascomycota; class Sordariomycetes; order Hypocreales; family Nectriaceae; genus Fusarium; species Fusarium virguliforme. The sequence continues at coordinate 4,381,654 of JAJHJD010000005.1, forward strand.
GGGAGTCGGTCTCTCGTCAGCCATTGTGATTGATCAACTTGACGAGCGTCTGTCGTGGAACCGCAACCACCTGCGAGCGCACAAGACATTTTATCTCATGCCTCCTCATGCCCTGTGAGGCGTCTATGACGACACCAACGCACAAAGTCGGGCTTCGGACTTTTCAAGAAGCGCGACATACCGCGACCGACGCCGTTTCCCGCGCCGGGAGACACGGAAGCGGCCATAATGGAACGGATCGATCGAGGTGGTGGGTGGTTTCGTCATAGACTTAAGCCTACTTGTGAAGCTTTGACTACCCTACACGAGGGCATTTCCGCTTTCATCAGGGGACAATTGAGAGACAAATGATATGGGCACTAATTAAAAGAGATTGAAAACGACGCGTGATGTGAAATTACGCTCCCAAAACGCAGTGTAACCATCTGTTTGCAGTACAACTCTCCCGTTCATGTCGCATACTGTGGATACGGCATCACAGCCTGAATCAACCACCCCAACACTCACGAGTCAGACCAACGGATAGCTAATCCCTCCTTGTACGGGTCATACGTACATGGCAGCATTGCCCTTCTGGAAATAAACCTGGCTCCACGATAAGGACCCTGAAAATCCACACCCAACAAGACTTGGCATCGGTCAGCTTGACCTTTGATCGCGATGGGATCTCATCACACCCTCATCTACCGGCGGCGTTTGCAATAAACTCCGTGTGCAACTGCCGAAGCCAGGACTGGTACATGTGTGCACAAAAACTTGAAGAAAAAAAAGCCCTGTTACACATCACGTCGCACAAGGGCGGGCGGTGACACCTCTTTCTCTTTATGGCGTCCAACCCGGCCTCTCTGCTCTCCCAACCTCGCAGCAGACACGGACCAAACAGAGTCTCTACTGCCCGCGGGTTTCAGCTCGCTTCCCCAACGCCATGTCGACAGTTCTGGAAACACGGAAACCTCATGAACCAACCGCGTCGAGAGGGCCAGCACCCTCGCGCCCCCTCTGGCGGCTGGTCATCGTCCGGATCAAGAGGCCTGCATGACGGGGGCTTGCAGCCCTCTCTGTTTTTCTGAGGAGGAAACGGGGCAACAACGGACGGGCCTGAGTGCTCAGTGGCTTCGGCCTGTAACGGTGCCGGGGAGATCTTCCCCTCTAGGCACGCGCTACCGATCAGGGCGCGACTCGGTAATCTTAGCCTTGAGCTCGATTGGAAGCTTTACGTGATTAACCAGAGACAGAGACCAAATATAGAGCCCCCAATGCCCACTGCGAGCATGCGTCTCGGGTTACACGTTATGGAGTCGTCTCGCTCGAGGTCAACAGCGATGCATACACTTTAACGCATCGGATTCCCCTCCGCGCCAGGCAATAGGCCGTTTCACCGGCCCAAGACATGATGCGTCTCCCCTCTCGCTTCTATGGATGGGAAATTCCGTCTGCATACATTGCGGTTGATTGCTTCTGCAGCGTGGCGAGAGCCTGCTGATCACATAGGGCGCGCATGAGGCCCCGCGAGTAGGGTATATCAACGCGTTCTGCCCGTCTCGAGGGATCGAGAGGAGGAGGAGGAGGAGGAGTACTCAGGATTGCCCCTCGACAAACATGTGCCTGTATCCCACGCGCCAGCAAGACAACAATAGCAACTCGACCCGCGACAGCTTCAACTTGACAGACCAACACAACAGTCACCAACCAACAGCCTCAGCTCCACAAATGCCTTCCGCAGACCATCGGCTCAACCTCGACGGCCTCCAGAGCCTCTCCATCTCGGCGCCAGACGTCCCGAGCCCTCCCTACGAGCACCGCACCACCATGACGATCCAGCAGGACGAGCAGCACCCGCCGTCCACCCGCTGGCCGCAGGACATCTGGCTTCACAGCCCCTCGTTCCGCGTGCTGTACCAGCCTGTCCTCGTGGTCCCCCACCACCCGGCCCCCGACGACAGCGGCTCTCCCTTGCAGCAGCCCGCCGCCAATGTGCCAGATGCGCCGCTGCACACTCTGTCACAATGCCGCGAGGCGGAGGAGGATCAGCGGCCCGAGGGGAACCCCGCAGATCGCTATCAGCCCAACGGGCACGCTCATGCCGCGTCCAAGGGCGACGGGCGTTGAGGTGATGGGAGGCGCAATATTAATGGATGGAAGGGGGACGGACACATTGCAATGCGTCCATTTGCACTCGTTCAAGCCACGGTTTTTTCTTTTCTTACATGTACTAATCGGCTGGGTCTCTCTGTTTTTCTTCAAAACACACAAAAAATAGGGAAAAGGAACACAAACGCGGTCTTTTCCCTTGCATGTTTAAAAAGCTGGGCATCGCTGTATTAGCATTAGCGATCATGACTGATGATGAATAAAGATGGCTTCGCATCTGACACACTCTCTCATCAGCACTCAAACCTCCACTCAACGTCCTCCCAGCCGTTCCTCTGAGTGATCTCACCGCCGAGTCCCTTGCCGTGCTTCTCGGGATTCCTCGTCCCGCTCGCGAGCTGCCCTCAATCTCGAACCCCAAGACCAAAACCGCCATGAAGCCCAGGATCTCTGCAAACGCAAAGTTCCTCCCGGGACACAGATGCCGGCCCCCGCCAAAGGGGAAATACGCCGCCTTGCGTCTCCGCTCCGTCTCAGAGGAAGCCCCCGCCTTGTGAAGGAACCGCTCCGGGACAAAGTCGTCGACGTCGTCGCCCCAGACGCTCCGGTCGCGGTGCGTCACCCCCGCCGGGAGCTGGAGGTCGGTGCCCTTCCTGAGGAGGTACGAGCAGCCGTCGGGGCCCGAGATGGTCATGTCTTGCATGATGCGGCGCGTGCTGACCGAGTGGTTCGAGAGGCGCATGGTTTCGCGGTAGCAGCTGACGAGCAGGGGGAGCTTTGCGTCAAACTCTGCAATGTTGAAGGTTACGGTGCGTTTTTCGTCTTTAGTTATCACTGCGGCGGCCTCGACTTCTTTTCTCAAGCGGTCTACAAGACCGGGCTTGTCAAAGATGAAGAGGAGCATCCAGTAAAACGTGGGAACCGCGTTGAGGGTTGCCACATTCGGGAGGATCACCTCGAGCTGTCCCACCTCATTACCATTGAGGCCATGCTTTCGAAGAGCGCCCGCACGGTTCTTGACGAGCTGGGACGTGGTTGGGTCGTTAATGTCGCGCTCCTCCGAGTAGTACTTTCCCATGAGAGCCTGCAGCTTTGACTGTGCCTTGTACGCCTTGGGCATTGTGATGGATGGGAAGAGGGAGAGCAGAAAGTACGGGACAGACTCCTCAAACAGCCTTGAACGTCAGCAAGCTACAGCATCCGACGACTCTCACTCACCATAGATCATCAACCAATGATGGCTGTGGCCCAAAAGGATCGTGGTCCCCATACAGAGCCTTGGTCGTCGCCAGAGTCATCACGTCTCGACACCACAGATACAGGTTCTCCACCCTCAAACCCCCAGCAACCACCTCCTCCCTCCCAGAATTCGCTGCATCAACACGCACTGTGTCGCCGCTGATGGGATCCATCTTGGCAGAGATGCTCGCCAAGAAGTGGACATTCATCTTGTGCAGCAGGGAGCATGGAAGCTCGAGTGGATGGCGTCGTTAAAGTGGTTGAACACATTAGGACCTCGAACCTTGGCAAACGTCCCCTTGCTCAGGCTAAACGTATTTTGCGCAAAGTCAATCACAAAAAGCTCGAACGAGGCGATTCTGGAGCGCAGTGCCGTCTGCACGAGGTGAGGGTCGTAGATGGCGTACATCTTGCCGTGGAGCATGGGGGCGGCGCGAAGGGCCGGATTTTCTTTTTCCAGGCGTCAGCAGGTTCAGGAGGCCCAGAGCACAAGTGCAGACGCACTGGGTGATCCTGTGATAGCCCGATTGGTGCCGTATGATGCCAATGATGTGGCCGACGAAGGGGATGGTGGGTTTCACCACAGGAGGCTCGCGGGGGTCCAATCGCGGCGTGAGGAGCAGAGACAGCGCGAGGGCGCCCGCCAACAGCGCCGTGGTCCAGACTGCCGCCGCGCCGTAGTTGCCGTTGACGAGGTCTGCGGCGAGGCCCTGCAGCAGGGAGCCTTGGCTGAGGACGCCCATGGTGCCAGAGCTGTGAGATTGAGAGAGAGCATTGTGTCGACGAGGAATCGAGGGTTGTGAGGCTTTTGAAGCATCGAAATGGACGCCCGCTGATGCTTGCTAGCGTGGACGTGAGCAGAGAGAGGATTTGCGGGTTGGCCAATCAGATGGTGTTTACTTCGTAATTCAGGCCTGTGCCGTCCGGGCAGCGTAGGGCTGTTGCGAGACAGAGCTAGAGACGTGAGCCTCTCGCCGGATGAGTTGAGGTATGGTAGCTGGTGAGAGATGAAGGAGGAGGAGGGCAACTCAAAGCACGCGGTCATTGAGAAGCTCGAGTAATGGCATGAATAGAAGCACAGGGAGCAAGCCAGAGTTGGAGGAAGGATACACTGTCAAAGGCTCGACGGACGAAGAGGCAGACTAGTGAAGTTGCGATGTTCTCCTGAGTGACCACGTGACGAGGCTGCTTTCCGCTAATGTCCTGAGATAGGAGTCAAAGGAGAACCGATTCAGGATATGACGGGATAAATCAGTGCCTGTAACTGCCAGTGAGTTCATCATCTCGTGTCTACCTACAGGGTAAGTGAGCGCCGACGCGGGCTTCATGTTGGATCCACGAGATGACAAAAGATGGAAGGCCAAGGCTGGGTAGCCGAACCTGAAAGAAGTGTACCTGCAGCGCAAGCTGCAGGACCCGGAGGTATTAGCTGCATCGATCAAACGACGTTGCCTCAGCTATAAGCATGACCACCAAGCAGAACCAGAGACGAACCCGGCCGAGTCAGCTCCAGCACGCCTTTAGCTCAAAGCCAGCATATCCAGGCCAAGACAAAGTCAAAAGATGGGTTAGGGGAGCGGCTAACAATGGATCAAACCATGAAATGCGGGTCGATCCCTTGATCCCTTGACCCCGTCGCGCTCGTCTACCGTCTATGTAGCAGCTCTCGCGCGTCGGTATCGTTTACCCTGCACCTGCAGGTGGACACGGGATGAGCGTTGTTACTGCTGTCCTGTCGGTACATGCTGAACTGTAACCGGGTAGACGGATCCCATCGTGCTGCTGCGAGGGTGACGACTTTATCACGGGATGTTTCCCGTCCGGAGATATCGGTGTCCTGACAGGCGGGGACATGGGTATCTCGGTTTCGGAAAGCGCATCGACACCAGACCCAACTCTGGAATAGTACGCGCAAGATTCACCAAATCTGTAAAACTCCCTCTTTAAATAGTGACAACCCGGGCAGCAAATCTTGCTTTCATCTGCCCAGTGGAACGTGGCCTCCGGGTCCGGAAAGGGGGGTGATGCCGCGGGCCAAGCATAAATCGTGCATAAAACCGGACCATTTGCACAACTCGCCGTCCGGAAGCTGGAGCTGCCGGGCGGGGCCAGCATAAAGTCGGCGCCGACATTCCTCTTCCCCCATGACCCCCAACCCAGAAATGGATGTGAAGAGGTGAATCGGGTCATTAGACGGCCCCGACAGCCCGGGAATGAAGCATAATTCGTCTACGGGTGCTGCCATATCCACATCCTAGCGCCCTTCGCTTTCGGTATCGCTCTCGTTATGTCGGGGTTGTGATTGGGTGGTGCCATGCGCTCCAGGAGCTGGCAGATGAAAGATGTAAGCCTTTAAATGTCTTGCATTCCCAGTCTCGAGGGTGTATTTTTGAAGTGGTGACAGTCTGCGACAATACGAGTTCCTGATTCCATCAGCACATCATGGCTGAAAAAGAGTCCCCCAAGAGCATCCAGCTCGATGACATGGCCCGCCCCGAGAGCCAGAGGACACTCACGCCTTCGGTCCCCAGCAGCGAGGAGGCGAATCCGCAAATAGACGAGGAGGCGGCTGTTGGAAGAGACAATACCAAGGGCGGCGAGGCTTCGGCGTCTGCGCCTGAAGATCCCAATGCTGTTGGCTGGGATGGAGACGACGACCCCAACAACCCTATGAACTGGACGCCCAAGAAGAAATGGGGATGTATCGGTGCGCTATCACTGATGACCCTATTGACGTGAGTTATCTACACATCTAAAACCAAATACAGAGTACTAACAGCTTGGTAGTCCCCTTGTACGTCCCCAAATCCCTCGCAACCCACCCCTAACCATCACAGGGCTCCTCCATGTTCGCCCCGGGCGTCCCCGACATCATGCGCGAGTTCAAAGACGACAACGAAAACGTCGCAACCTTTGTCGTGTCCGTCTACGTCCTCGGCTTCGCCTTTGGCCCCCTCCTCGCGGCACCCCTGAGCGAGATCTACGGCCGCGCGCCCGTCTTCAACATTGCCAACGTGCTCTTCATCATCGCCACCATCATCACCGCACTGAGCCAGAACATGCCCATGCTCATCGTGTTCCGCTTCCTCATGGGCTTTGCGGGGTCCACGCCAGTGACAAACGGCAGCGGGACCATCTCCGACATGTTCCCCGTTGAGGAGCGCGGCAAGGCCATGGCTGTGTGGGCTATGGGCCCCCTGCTGGGACCCTGCATCGGGCCGTTGATGGGAGGGTACATGATCCAAGATATCGGATGGCGATGGGTCTTTTGGGTCATTGCCATCTTTGTAAGTGTTTCGCTTCCCTTGGAGGTACCCCAGATACTGACTTGACAGGCCGGCGTCCTCTCAGTCGTCTGCTACTTTGCAAGCCCCGAAACATATCACCCCGTGCTTCTCGAGAAGAAGGCTGCCCGTCTTAGGAAGGAAACAGGCAACCAGGACCTCTGCTCGGTCATGTACAACCCCAGCCTCACCAGGAAGAAGCAGTTTGAGCACGCCATCGTCCGCCCGATGAAGATGCTCTTTACGCAATTCCCCGTGCTCATACTCTCCCTGTACATCGCCATCGTGTATGGCGTGCTCTACCTCATGTTCAGCACCTTTACTTTTGTGTTTGCGCAGCAGTACGGCTTTGGCACGGGCACCATCGGTCTGGCCTACCTCCCGACGGGCATCGGCATGTTGTTTGGTGTCATGCTGTTTGGCATCATCACCGATGTCATCGTCAAGAAGAAGCTGGCGCAGAACGGAAAGACGGTGCCCGAGGACCGTCTCCCAGTCTGGTTGATCGCACCCAACGGTATTATCATCGTGGCGTCGCTGTTCTGGTACGGATGGTCGACTGAGAACAACACGCACTGGATCGTGCCCATGATTGGCGTCGCCTTTTTCTGCTTTGGTCTGATGGGCATCATGGTAAGTTGCCTTAATATGTGTAGAGAATGACGCTAACAAGTTGTATAGATGTGCCTTCAGATCTACCTCATCGACGCCTACATCCAATACGCGGCCTCTGTCGTTGCAGCCGTGACAGTCCTCCGATCAATCCTCGGAGCCATGCTTCCTCTTGCCGGCTTGTCCATGTACAATGACCTCGGCCTTGGCTGGGGCAACAGCATTCTTGCATTCTTGTCACTGGCACTTGCGCCAGTGCCCATTGTTTTTAGATACTACGGAGCCCAGATCCGTGCCAAGTGCCCGGACAACCTGGGTTGAGCGGTTTGGTGTTGTGTAGAAGGAAGAAGAAGAAGAGAGTCAATTGCCACGTCGGCAACATACATCCCCGAAAGCATAAAGCATCATTCGGAGTTCAGCGACATACCGAGTTTGTTTGTCTATAGAGTTATCGTGTAAAAATATTTAATAGAGATTATCAGATGCAAGAAGACGCTCAAGAATGGACACTTGAGTAAAAGGGCGGGAATGCCCGACTTTAAAAGATAGCGACCCGGGCCGGACCGGGGCCAATGACATGATTATGCGTAAAACAAGCTCAAGGACCTTTCTGAGCTCGCCAAGTCTACGCTTGGGCATCCTACCCACGCTGGCAGGGGCCAAGTGGCGCCATGGTAACGGTCAAAGTGCATGAACCCTCATCATCCATCTCCCGTCTCGCAAGCGAGAATACGCTCTTTGTGGCGTATTTCTTATTTCTTTGAACGATGGGTCAGCCCTATATTAGATCCCGAACCTCGGCCGTGCGTCTTACGTAGGATCACGGAGGTGGTGGCCCGGGAGGTGGCCGTCTAGACGATCGGGGAGACGGAGGAGGATGACGACTTTTTGTCCGACTCTGGACCCGTATTCCCGAGTTTCCGGATCGACATTGGGCAGAGGCTCTTTCCGTCTAGAACGATGGATTGTTCGGCCGCTCCTTGGCATGAATGCGAGGTCGCCTGATGCGATTGATAACCTGCGCTGATAGTCTACTATGTGCCGCGTGGCAAGCGAGTCAGATCAAGTGGTCTTATTTCCACGGTGAGTCGCTGCCAAGTCTCGGCGGCGTCACCAAGACTTTACACACAAGGCCACCGACAAGAGAAGAGTCAAAGAGAGCTGAATGCCCCAGTCAGGTCTGTTCCAGCAGACTGGTAACGCTGGGACCATGGAAGCCTACGTGCCGGATGATTCCATCCGCAGTGACCATGTGCTCTACCACGTCTCGCGTCGTGACAAAGAACAGCCGAGATCGCGCCGTCGAGCTGCATCGCGAAGGGCCTGACATGGTGGGGTGCACACCGAAAGCTGTGATGATCTGCTCGAGCTGCCATAGGTGGACTCATGATCCCTCGAGCTTTGAACCAGCAGGACGGGACCGGGATCTACAGCTTGAGAGGACCTCCCACGCCAAGTCTCCTAGATCTGACTGTTTGCATGTGCCATGAGGGAAAAATTGTCGCGTGGTCAGGGTCGGTGGTGAAGCTATTCCCAAGGCGGAGAAGACTGACAGGGACAGGGTGAGGCCTTTTCTTCTGGATCACGGTTAGATCACGGTTTCTCAGGCGTCCATCACGGTTAACGCCAAGACATTTTCAAGGTCAGCCCACAGTGGAACCCACGCCGCGTGTTTGAGAGACATGGTCGTCGACCAGTGAGGGTGGGAATCTGATAAGATTAGATGGCTCCATCGACAACGAACCCCACGCTTCAGAGTGTTTTTTTTCCCTCCTTGGTCGGTAAGTGGCATGATTTGCAGGGAGAAGCCCGATCTTCGGCTGGTCGCCGCTCCCGGGATGTGGCTAGGCGGAATTGTCTCCGCTGTTGACGACGAGGGTGTGTGGCGGACAGATATAAACTCGAGCTGTTGGCCGCAGGGTTGCATGGAAGGATCTGATTGTGAACTCGCATCAAGGATACAACAAGTCTTTTCATTCACATTCAACCAGAAATGGCTGCAGATACCGAATCTAATCTTCGAAGCTCGGCCGACGTCGAGGCCGCTCGCAAGGAGGAGGGCGCCGCCGTTACAGAGGAGCGCTATGTCCCGACCAACACGGATATTCTGAGTGAGACGTGGTCCAGGAGGGCCTTGATCGTCGCCTTTACGGGGTGAGTTTTCTCGATTTGTCTTCTCATCTGGGCTACACTAACAACTTTAGTCTGTTTGCCACTACCTTCATCACCTCCTTTCTCAAGTATGCGACCAAGGTGTATGATGCCTACGCCACGTCCGAGTTCAAGAAGCACTCGGCTCTGACGACTGCCAATGTCGTTGGCACCATTATCGGTCTCGTCACGTATCCAATCATGGCCAAGTTCTCCAATGTAGGCTCTAATACACACACTGCAATTCTGTTCTGACACTTTCAGGTCTTTGGTCGAGCTGAGGGTCTCACCTTTTCTATCCTCTTCCTCGTCATCTCCCAGGTCATGTACGCCGCCTGCCAGAACATTGCCACCTACATTGTAAGCCTCCCTTCTCACCATATCAAGACACTGCTAATACGTCCAGGCCGGAGGCATCTTCGAGTCCATTGGTGATACTGGATACGTCATCATGCAGCAAGTCTTCATCGCCGACACAACCAGCCTCATCAACCGAGGTTTCTGGACATCTCTCCCTGAATCCGTCGCCTCCATCCCCACCCTCTATCTGGGATCCATCGTCGCCGACAGCGTCCTCAAGCACTCGACCTGGCGCTGGGGATACGGAATGTGGGCCGTTATCCTCCCCTTCTGCGCCGCGCCTCTCATCATCACGCTGTACATCCTCCAGCGCAAGGCCCGCAGGAACGGTTACCGCCGCAAGGGTGCCTGGGACGCCGCCGACAAGTCGCAGCCTCTCAGCAAGCGCCTCATCAACCTCTTCTGGGTCGACCTTGATATCCTGGGTGCTCTGCTCCTTGTCGTCGGTCTCGGACTGACCCTGATTCCCCTGTCTCTCACTGGTGCCAAGCGAAGCGACCGATGGGACCAGGGTGGATACATCGCCATGCTGATCATTGGAGTGTTTGTCGTCGCCGTCTTTTTCGTCTGGGACTCCAAGTTCGCCAAGGTTCCTTTCGTACCTTTCCGTATGATCAAGGAGCGAACCGTCATTGCGGCTTGCATCCTGTCCATGCTCGACTTCTTCCACTACTCGTGCTTCACCATCTTTTTCCCCAGCTATCTTCAGGTTGCCGGTGGCTTCAGCCCAGGCCACTCCACCCGTATCGAGTATGACACCTAATAACCCCTTTGACACAAACGTGCTGACCTTGTACAGTAACGCCCTCCGTGTCGCTTTCCAGATCGCCTCCGTACTCGTCGGCGTCCTCATGAAGTACACCAAGCGCACTCAAATCTTTGTCTTTATCGGTGTTCCCCTCGTTGTTCTCGGCCAGGGTCTCCAGATCTACTTTGTCAACATGAACGGCGAGAGCGCCAACGAGGCCTCCTTCATCACGGCCAAGACCCTCGTCGGTGTTGGTCGTGCATTCTACCAGACAGCCGCCCAAGTCTCCATCCAGGCTCTCGTCGCCAAGGATGACGTCCCTGTTGTCACTGGCGTCTACTACGCCTCCATGAACCTCGGAGGTGCCATTGGTACCACGTAAGTTTCACAGTCAGTATTCGTCAGAGGCATGCTAACTCTCCCAGTGTGAGCGGCGCCATCTGGAACAACATGCTCCCCAAGAAGCTCGTCAAGTACCTCCCCGCTCAGGCCAAGGCCAAGGCCATGCCCATCTACAAGTCCATCGTCGCCGCCCAAAAGTTTGCCAAGGGCACCCCCGTCCGCGCCGCCATCGACAAGTCGTATTGTGAGACCCAGCAGCTTCTGGCCATCGCCGCCACGGCCGCCCTCGCGCCCATGCTCATCGTCATGTTCTTCCTCAAGACCATCGACCTGACCAAAGTGGACGAGGCCAAGCTCGACGAGAACAGGTCGACTGACGGCGAGGTGGAGCCGCCCATGGCAAATAATACCGTGCAGCAGACTGTGAAGACTGAAGGCGCATTGATACCCGAGGAATGGATGATACATAAAAGCTGAAAACTTCTCTTCTCTCGTACCTGATAGTTAATAATTGTGCATAATCTGCTCCTACTCAATGTGAGGGGTCATATTGGCTCACTTTGAGGCATCTACAACATAATACCGGGGTATTTGTTTCTCTTCCTAAGCTGATTTCCATTACTATGAAAGCTCACCTTATCCATGATGTACTGATCTTCATATTGATGATGACGCTTGAAAGTAGCCATCTCGGCCACAACGGCAAAAAACACAGTTCGACTTTAATAGCGGCAATAAAACCCAATGCCCAATGCCGTATAACATTGTAATACATAATGTATGGCCAGAGTCGTGAACAACACGGTAGTCAACCCGATCAGAGTTCACCTAAACAAAAACTCCGGGAGAGGTAGCTGGCGCAGCATCTCCATGGTCCTCCTCTCCCTCTCCCTCTCATGATTCGCCAGGTCGACTCTTTCCAGCTCTCTGAACTTTGCCTCTGCCTTGTTGACTTCCGAGCAGGCATAACAGCCCCATTGACGCTCATCGGCCGTCTCATTATTCTCACTCCAGAAATAGACTCTGCTGCCAAAGTGCTTCCTTGCAATCTTGTAAACCGCGTCGATGTATGGTTTGGCTGGGGCTGTCAGAGGCTCGCCGACCATGGAGCTGAAGCGGAGGAAATAGTCGCATCGTTCGGGGTTGCTTGGCACGTATGGGCACCCGCCAACCATCAAGGTTATGTGAGGATTGTGATGTGTCGGCATGAGTAGGACTCTGTGGTCTGACCGTATCCCTTTCTCGTCACAGACGCCTCTGTAGGCCTTCAAGATATCGTCGAGGAAATGCTGATAGGTCTTTTTGTTTTCAGGAGTCGCCTCGAGGCGTGGGTAAATGTCGAAACCGCAGGCGTAGTCCATGGCGGAGGCGGAACGGTTGTGGTATTTCGGCAAGTCTCTTTCACTTTTGACTATGGGAAGATAGGAGATGGAGTACTTGTGGGTAGACTTGGGTGATGGTTGTGTATGTGTTTGTGTGTATTGGAAGGTGGTGAGAATGGAGAGCAGGTTGGCTCTTTTTGTGCCCTGGTGCATCAAGGTTTGCTGAGGTGAAGCGCGGGTCTTGACTGTATGTGCAAGGTCGGTCAGATATTGACTTTTTATCGATGGATAACCTTCAGGTACAACCCTCATTGTGATGAAAGTTTTGTCTCTGTTGCGACTGCCTGGATCTGCAAGTAAAAACACTTCTCGGCCCTATTTGTGATTTTATCCTCACAGCACAGGAGAATGGATCAAGGCAACCCAAAAAGAGAAATACAGTTTTCAAGACCATAAGGATATTATGCCCAAAGCCTTTCATGACGGCAACATTGCAAATAGACCCTCACTCCTGTGAGCAGAAAGGTTTGGACGCAGTGCTGATAAAACCAAGAACGAGGGAAGAGCACACACCGGCGACTAGAGCTAGCCCTGGCCTCCCTGGCCCTACATGCTGACCGGCTCCTCACCCTCTCCGCTCGGCGGCAACAGATACTGGCTATACAATGACGGATGATCCGCGATTCCTTGCCAGAAAGAAAAGTCAGACTCCAAGTCTTGCCCTAGCTGCTGCCCCCACGAGGGATCAGGCTGTAACCGCTCTGACGACTGGGGTATCCCTTCTATGCCCTGCTCGCTGTGGATCAAGTCAAGAAATCGCTGGATCGTCTGTGCTGCTTTGGATAGGATGGAGTAGTTGGGGTCATCAGGGTTTACGACTGTGCCCCTCTCAACTTCGGCTGCGAGGACGGCTAAGTCTTGAAGAACCCTGGCTCTTGCTGCCCGTAGGCACTGAGACGTGGAGTTTTGGTTGAGCATGGCCATCAAGATTATGCCAGCGGCAGGCAACCCATAGTGAGCGATCTATGCCAAGTCAGCTCGAGTAAAGGCCTGGGAAGATACTACAAACCTTCCAGGTGAGTCGGGTCCCCGAGTTTGAGAGTTCCTCTCGTAGCACAACGACTTCAACGGCGAGTTTGAGCATCTCGATCGCCACTTCGATCAGCGGCTCGCCGGGCTCTGAGAGACGGTCTAGCGCCAGACGACGAAGCAGAAAGATGATGTGCAGGTAGTTGAGGCGTGTGCTGGCCACAAAATCTCGTTCGAATGGGCTGTCGGTGTGCTGTTTGACGCTGGTGCTGAGACGAAAGTGTGGTGGGAGGGCGTTCCACTGCGAGTCTGCCATTTCTTGCAACTCTCTGCAGCCAAGTTAGACGATTCATTCTGGATGCGATGTAGTTGACATGCCAGAGAAGGAATTCACTCACTTGATCTTTTGCCGGCAGTCAGTTCGGCCGCTGTCAAACAAGAGTTCCATCACCTCTTCCTTGACAAAAGCACACAGACCCGACCAGCGAGTCTCTGCTCGGTAGTTCATGACTGAATCCGGGTCCCATTCACAGGTAGCGATGGGCTCGTATGCCGTTCCACAGTCCAGGGGGAGCCAACTGTCCGGGAGCTGGAAGTAAGCAAATCTCTTGCTCAGGCGCGGCGGCCGGCCAAGAAAGAGAGACAAATTCTTGTCCGCCGAGTAGATCCTCGCAAACGCCGCTTTACGTAGCTGGATCAGGAACTGGGGCGTATCAGACTTGGAATCCAAGTTTTCGTGATAGCCTTGGGCAAAGATGGACGAGATGACGTCTCCCAGCTTTCGCCAGAGTATATAGCCTATACAGTCAACAAGACCCCAAATACAGAAGAATGACAGAACTGACTTTGATCTCCGTGGGTGTACGAGTAAATGATAAAGTACTCATATTGAATCACATGCTGCAAGTCGTTTAAGCAGTCCAAGGACAAGCAAACATCCAAGGAACTGTCGATAAAAGCCAGTAGTTTCTCTTTGAGGGCCTGCTTGCCTTTATCTGTCGTGTAGAGAGTAGGAAAGAAGGGTACATCGAACGAGGCCCGAAGCACCGCGCACATAAAGATGCTCAACGTCTCCCAACGCGTGTTCTGCTCAACAAACTGGGCTACATAGTCGGAGAAAGTCGTGGTGGCATCAAACTCGAGGGGCCGGTTGGTGTTGGATGAGAGCTTCAGGGCTAGTCTCAGGTGCCAGTTAGGGCCTTCAAAGGCGGATAAGCAAGAATAGTTGGACGTTTGAGCGCATTGGGCCACAAAAGGTTCCGCGAGAGCTAGGTTGACACCCTTTTCGATCCAAAAAGCGACAAGGCTCTCCAAGGATGAGAGACTGTAGGTATCCAACAGCTGTTTGAATAGCTCAGCCCCCTGTCTGGCTATCGGGTTGTCATTCAATGAGAGAGATTCAGGGCTCATGGAAGTTGGCGAGCTGTTATGGATTCCCGGTGTGGTCGTGGACTTTTCTGAACTGTCAGGGAATATCTGGTTGAAGATGGCGACATGGCTCGAGAGCCCGATATGCCCGGGGTTAGGATACAGATAGACCTTGTTGGCAACTAGGGTATGAGAGCTGTAGGGGACTGTGATATCTTGGGAGTCACGACGGCTGGAGATATATTGTTCAGCCTCATATCCGCCCTTGGGGAGATGGCAGTGTGATTTACCCACGAGGGCGACTCTCTTGATGCCGCTGCGCAGATGCGGCGGCACGCTTCCTCTTGAATGGAGCCAGTCTGTATGTACACGATGACTGCCTTTGCTGGCCTCGGCATCTCGAACAGACTGGACGAGCGTGGTCGCATGCCAACTTGGCTCTTCGGCAGGGATCACACGCGGGTTGTCTCGACGCCATATTTCGTGCTTGGAGGGGTTTGGTATCGGACAATACAAGTAAACGACGGACAAGATGTTCGGCGCGGAGAATTACGATGGAGGAGGATGGTTCTCCGAGATGGCGACACCGATAAACTGGGGCTGTCATTGACGAGTCGGAGCACACCGGCGTCAACGGGACTTCTCCGCTGTCGGCTGTACTTTTCCGATTCGCACTCGAGCAGACAATAACCGACGTCGGCCGGTCGAATATTACAAGAAAGGGCGCCACAAGGGCGCCACAAGGGTGCAACATACAAGACCACCTATTTCCCATCCAGGCAGGGAACTGCGAGAGCTGACAAAGAGGGGAAAGTCAGGCCAAGATGAAGGGGAGCCGGTATCTCCGGATCTGAGAGATAACGGCCTGAAAAGGGCGTCTTTGACTTGGTGCGGGGTCCACAAAGATTGGGGATTCAAGTGGAAGGAAAGCAGGTTTACAGAAGCTCGAGATGTAAAAAATAGTTGTCCTCAAGTGTGAGTGATCAAGATCCAAGCATCCCTTAGAGTCTGGACCCCCTCACACTGCGTCTCTTGATACCCTCCACCAACTCCAAAACCCTCTCTGCACACCCATAAGACCCCTGATACCCCCAACCAGCATGCCCATAATTATGAACAAGCCATGTCGTATCGTCCATCTTTTCGCTCTCAATCCTCACCCCGCCCTTTCGAAGCGGGCGTAAACCCACGCCATGTCGAATCACGTCGAGACCCGCAATGCCCTTTCCGTTGGCGATGCTGGGAAACACATCGACAACGCGCTTCATGATGCGCAGAGCAATGTTAGGGTCTGGGTTCGGGTTCCAATTCCCAATGTCGTAGGTTCCTCCTAGAATCGTGCCTCCACCGCCTGCCCTCTGCATCACGTACATATCCTCGTCAGCTCCGTCGTCTGTGCCGGATACCCCCAGCATGATGGGGCCTTGGTTGCGGACCAAGACTATCTGGCCTCTGGCGGGAGTCAGAGTGGTGTCTTTGACGCCGCCGAGCTTGAGAGAGCCTAGACCGGTGGCGTTGATAACAATCGACGCCGGGGAACCGGTGTGGCTCATGGTTTTAGCTTCGTTGATGTCTAAGAGGACCGCTCTCTTGACCACTACTCCATTTTTCAAGCATTGGCCTAGGAGCCATTGGAGGTATGTCGCCGTGTTGATGCAGACGCTGGTGAACCCGACGCCGGACTGATATCCTTGTGGCAGTTCGTCGGCCGCCAACTCACGAAAGTCGGTGAACAAGGCCTTGCACCAGGGTTCACGGTCGAAAAGATGATCGGTGGGATGGACAAGCCCTGTCATGTCATTTTCCCGTCTGAACAATCGGGCCTCTAAAGCTGCCGTGAGACATTAGTTCCCGGAGCGGGAAGGGGCACTGACCCTGGAAATGAATCCCAGCCTCGGGGACCTCCTCGGCCAGTCTTTTCAGCTCTGGCCAAGTCCGGCGTTCCCATCGCGAGTTTTCCCGACTTGCCATCCTATTCAAAGTGTCATGGTTGCGCGTTTCATAGCAGGATGGTTGTGCTCACGGCAAAAAGTTGGCTCCCGCCCACGGCGAGGTATACTCAATGTCGTAGTCACCGGGCATGTGCTTTGCCACGACGGTGACCTTGTTTGTCTTGGAGAGCAAAAGAGCGGTTGTCAAGCCGCTCACGCCTGCACTGAAACAAAGTTAGACACGGGGTGTTCTGATCCAAGGTTGGAGAGTCCCACCCCACGACCACGATGTTGTGAGACATGTTGAACACTGAGATTGATGGTTATATATGAACTCTCGTCGGAATGATTTGCGATCAATGTTGTCGAGTGCACGAGTTTCATCCTGCGAGACTGAAGATGCATCACCAAGTTGCTGTATTTAAGCGTGGGGAAGGCGGATAGCATCGGGACCGACTTGCACCGGAGCCTGGAGAGTCATTTCTCCGAGGATCGGGGAGCTCTCGAGTCCTCCGGTCTTGATCATGCTTGCAAGGCTGTGATTTTGCCTATCCGGTGCTTCTTTGGTCTCAGAGTAAAACTCATCGCTACAGGATTGCTTGTCCAAAGACGGGCGGCTCACCTCAGGCTCACCTCACCTGCTTCCCCGGTCTACGACACAGGTGCCGAGACCCCGCAAATAAGGACCCCAGGTTCACTCCAACGGCCATGTCAATATCAAGGTTTGATTGGTCTCACTCGTTTCCCGGAATTGAGTGCCGAGGAGTTGCCCCGGGCTGCCGAGGCAACCCCTCACATTGTCGATCAATTCCGTCGCCCTTGGTCGGAGGTTAGTTACGGTGGACGACCCATTAATAGGAGCTGGCAACGTGCAACTGGAGCTCTGCCATTATCTACCAAAACCAGAACCCATCATGGTCTTCCATCCACCGCCATGGGTTCCTCCGCTTCCCAGTTAGCGAACCAACCCACCCCCAACAGGAAGAAGCTGACAAGCCGCAGTCATTCCGGACTCGATCACAGTGGCCGACTTTGTTAACAATGAGGCATATGGGAGGAAATCGTTTGCTGCCTCAAAGAGCCCTTATACATGCGGCGTGACTGGCCAATCTCGCTCTGCTGCAGACGTTGCTCATCGCGTCGAGTATCTTGCACGAGCCATCGCCAAACATGTCGGGTTCGATCCTGCCGAGGGAACGGAATGGGATAGAGTGGTAGCCATCTACTCCCTGAACACTGTAAGCCTGCCTATGAAGCCACTGCGGACGCTCTGACAGCCTAGATCGACTACATCCCCGTCACCCACGCCGTTCACCGACTTGACGGCATCGTCACACCAGCAAGTGCTGTTCACTCAAGTTCCGAACTTGAGCATCAGCTCCGCTCTTCTGGGGCCAAGGCACTATTCACCTGCGTGCCTTTACTTGACAACGCGCTGAGAGCAGCACGCGCCGTGGGCATTCCCGAGAAGAGTGTTTTCCTTCTCCCTGTGCCTGGTGTTCCGTCAGACAGCAGCCTGAAGGCCATCGAGGACTTGATCTCTGAAGGGAAAACCTTGCCGTCTGTGCCTGTTCGACAATGGATCACAGGCCAAGGGAAGAGACAAGTTGCCTATCTGTGTTACTCGAGTGGCACTTCTGGGCTTCCGGTGCGTGGTATCTCGGCATATCTGTTTATGCGTCTAACAAACTCCAGAAAGCGGTGATGATATCCCATTACAATGTGATTGCATGTATCCTCCAGATACACACATTCGAAGGCGCCGACCACAAGGGCGGCTTGGAAACTCAAGTCTCTCTCGGCGTGCTTCCCTTCAGCCACATTTACGGACTCGTAGTTGTAACACATCTCGCGCACTACAGAGGAGACGAGGTCATTGTGCTTCAACGATTCCAGCTCGAGCAACTGCTGGCGGCCATCCAGCGATTCAAGATTGAGCAGCTCTATGTTGTACCGCCCATCCTCGTCCAACTTCTCAGCAACCATGACAAGTGCCAGAAGTACGATCTCAGCAGCGTCCGTCTTGCCTTTTCCGGCGCTGCTCCCTTGGGTAGCGAGGCGAGTCACAAGATGTTGGAACTCTTTCCCAAGTGGAAGATTAGCCAGGGCTATGGTATGCACCCCCTGAAACCGCTTTGAACAATTCTAACAGTATGCATCAGGTTTAACAGAGGCTTCGCCATCAGTTTTACACAGCAGTGAAACAGACTCATTGATGGGCTCCTCTGGTTCTCTACTCCCCGGGGTCAAAGGCAAGATTATTGATCAAAATGGCAACGAGGTGACTGAGCACGAGTCTCGCGGCGAGCTATACGTTCAATCGCCCAACGTGACTCTTGGCTACTTGAATAACGCAAAGGCGAACGCCGAGACGTTTGTGTGGGATGAGGACGGACGCTGGCTGAGGACAGGCGACGAAGTGCTCGTCCGCAAGTCTCCCCTCGGCTTTGAACTCTTTGTAGTTGTGGATCGGATCAAGGAACTTATAAAAGTCAAGGTGAGTTAAAGAGACTTTTAAAAAGAACGCTAGCTAACTTCTGGTAGGGCCACCAAGTTGCTCCGGCTGAGCTCGAGGCCCACCTTCTCGACCACCCGTACATTGCTGACTGCGCCGTCATTGGGGTCGATGATGAGAGAGCAGGTGAAGTGCCGCTTGCGTTTGTTGTCAGGAGCAAGCAAGCCAGCAGTCTGTCGACAGAAGAGGTTGAAAGGTCTATACACAAACACGTGGAGGAACACAAGGCAAGACACAAGCGGCTCAAGGGTGGTATCAGGTTTCTGGATCTCATCCCCAAGTCTCCGAGTGGGAAGATCTTGCGGCGGGTCCTGAGGTCTCAGGCTCTTTCATCAGAGAAAGCGAATCCTTCGAAGCTCTAGCTTGCTAGGTAATGTGCATGGTCACATAGAATATGCCGTGGATAGACATAATGATGATCTTATTCAGTTTTACCTGCCCTGACACATCCCCCTTTTCGTCCTCCAGTGCCATCGAATTACCTTCTCGGCCCGTGGCATCCTGACCATCCTTCTGTCCTCTGCATTCCCTTCATACTGCAGCTCCTGCAGATCACGCCTCCCCATTCTGCTGCCCCTTTCCAAGACATGATCGAACAGCACGACCAAACCTCTCCATCGACCGATCCAGAGTATCCTCCTTTGCCGCGGCAAAAGTCAGACGAAAACTGACCCGCTTCAAGTCCTTGACATCTGGGATGAACCAACTCGCCCTGCTGACCAGCACTCCATTCTCCTGTGCCCGTGTGAATATCTCCCCCTCAATCTCAAGATACTTTTGCCACGGCGCGGAACCATTGACCCGATTCGCACTCTTGGACAAGTCGAGGTCAATCCACAGAAACATGCCAACCTCGGGGACCTTCCACACACAATATTCCGAGGGCAGATGTCTCGTACACGCTGCGACGAGGACATCTCGCCGCCGACGATACTCGGCCGACAAGTTCATGAGCCATCGGATAAACCCCTCGTGGCCCCATGTCACATCCAACAGCTTGTATGCCATGACCTGCGATGGGCCACTTGGACAGACGACGCCGACTTCCGAGTAGCAGATGAACTTTTCGATGACCTGGGAGCTCCCCGTGACCCAGCCACAGCGCAGACCAGGTGCCAGGATCTTGGAGGTCGTGTCCATCCTGAGTACGCGGCCGGAAACGTCGAGGGACAGGTATGACGCTGGAAGGCTTCTCACGTACTCGTCAACATCGGAAGGGGCTTCATTGGCGTCCTTTCCCATCCGAAAGTAGAAGTAGGGGTCGTCTTCGAGGATGTATAGATTGTGCTTCTCAGCAAGCTGGTAGATCTCTTTGCGCCTCTCCAGCCCCTGAGTAGTGCTTGTTGGGTTCTGTCCACTAGGGATTGTGTACAGAACGAAAGGTTTGGGCCCTTTGCTCGAGTCCCAGGTTTCCAGCTTTTGATCTAGATCGGCAGGGATGATGCCCTGATCATCCATGTCGATCCCCTGGATCTTCAAGCCCTGAGCGTGAGCGGCAGAGAGTGTGCCAGCGTACATGTATCCATCCATGAGTACAGTGTCACCTGGGTTGCAAAAGATGCGAAAGGCAATCTCCATGGCAGAGGTTGTACCGCAGCTGAGACAGGTCTCCCAATCCTGGTAAGGAGGGTTGTGGAGTAGTTCCATGTGCTCAGTGAGGTATCGAAGAAGCTGAGGAGAACCGGACGAGTACCCATAGTTCATGGCGACGCCAAGGTCGTAGTCAAACTCGCCCTTTGTGCAGCTCATCCGGAGGCCTGACTTGAGAGAGCTCTGGGCGCCAGGAGATGAGCTATCTGGGCAGAGTAGTTCCATGGATTCCCAAGGAAAGTATTCAGCCGAAGGTCGAGCAGCCCCGAGGCTAATCATGTCCGGATGGTTAAAGGTTCTCGCTGCCAGCTTCAGCGGCGAGATGTTCTGATGCCGACTGCCAGCGCTGAAGCGGTCATCCCATCGCTTCGCCTTTGGCTTTCCTTCGGTCTTTTGGACCTTGAAGAAGGTCGAGGATGTATACGGCGAGACAGTTCTTGGCAGGGGCTCAGAGGCTGCCCGGTTCTGCTCAATCTGGGCAACCTTGTTTCGCAGCATGATGGCAATTGAAGGGTTGCGAATGAAGAGCAAGGAAGGGAAAGTACTTGAATGAATAAACATCGGATTTGAGACGTTGCTATTTTCGCTTGGTATTTATATGCAGAGAACACTTGCCGAAGTATTCGCCTCGACTCTCGGCTCCGGGACCGGAACCGGAGTGTCGGCGTAAGAGTGGGGATCGGCGTCTCTGATCGGAGAAACTTGCCTCGGAGGCTCAGAATCGGAGTGTTGCTTGGCCCGCCAAAGCGGAGCCTGGCCATTGTCTGCCGAGGCAGCACCAAGCTCTATCTTTCTTTACCCCAACTTCTCGCATTATTTAAACCCCAATGCATCCGATCATCCTCCATTACCACATCCATAACTCCTCTATCATCATGTCTTCATCCATCAAGCTTGCCGAGTACCTCTTTGCCCGGCTCCGTCAATTAGGCGTCGACTCCATCCACGGAGTTCCCGGCGACTACAACCTCGATTTGCTCGACTATGTTCAACCCTCGGGTCTACGCTGGGTTGGAAACGCCAACGAGCTCAACGCCGCGTATGCCGCTGATGGCTACGCGAGGATCAAGGGTCTCGGTGCCATTGTCACCACCTTCGGGGTCGGCGAGCTGTCGGCCATCAACGCCATCGCTGGTGCTTATGCCGAGTTTGCTCCCGTCGTCCATATTGTTGGCATCCCGAACCGAGACGCTCAGCACTCCCGTCGTCTTATTCACCATACCTTTAACGATGGCGAATATCGTCGCTTTGCGGCCATGCATGCGCATGTCACAGTGGCTCAGGCCTGTCTGAATGATCCTCGGACAAGTGCAGAGCAAATCGATGAGGCCCTGAGGCAGTGTCTTCTGCATAGCCGGCCGGTCTACATCGAGGTTCCTGTGGACATGGTCACCAAGCCTCTATCAGCAGACAGGTTGCGGTCCCCGATCGTCCTCCCCGAAGCACACCCGATGAAATCGAGGACGAAGTCCTGCGCAAGGTCATCAACAGGATCTACAGCGCAAAGCAGCCTATCCTCGTCGTCGATGGCGAGACCAGGCCGCTGCGAATCTGCGAGGATGTCCAGGCCCTCATCAGGCACACCAAGTGGCCGACGTGGTCTTGCCCCTTTGGCAAGGGCTTGACTGATGAGACATTGGACAACTTCCACGGCGTCTATAAGGGAAGTTTCGACGAGCAGAGTGCC
The DNA here is from genome assembly GCA_020883615.1 of Fusarium virguliforme. Lineage (NCBI taxonomy): Eukaryota > Fungi > Ascomycota > Sordariomycetes > Hypocreales > Nectriaceae > Fusarium > Fusarium virguliforme. The sequence continues at coordinate 4,403,923 of JAJHJD010000005.1, forward strand.
CAAGACTTTTATCAGGGCGCTGACTTGGTCCTCTTCTTTGGTCCGCATTTCAGCAACACCAATAGCAGCAATTACTCTACTGCCCCAAAGGATGACGCCGCTGTCTTTTTTACAATCGATGGGGTGCAAATTGGCACTCGCCTCTTCAGAGATGTATCGGCCAAGAACATCGTCTCTCGCCTGGTGCGTGATCTGGACCCCAAGCGCACGCCATCATACAGCCCGTATCCCCAACTCCCTCGCGACATCCTCCTCCCGATCCCGAACAAGCCCACGGATGAGATTCTCACCCAAGACAAACTCTGGCGGACTCTGGCAAACGTCATCGAGCCTGGAGATATTATCCTTGGTGAGACTGGCACGGCAGGCTTTGGTGTTCGAGAGATGGCTCTGCCTCGGCACACTCGGGTCTTTACACCTGTGACTTGGCTATCCATCGGCTACATGCTTCCCGGCGCCCAAGGAGCTGCACTTGCACAGAAAGAACTTGTTGAGTCTTCCAAGTACCACGGTCTGTCATCGGCAAAGACCATCCTAGTAATCGGTGATGGAAGTTTCCAAATGACAGTACAAGAGCTTGCAACTATGGTCCGGCACCACCTCAACGTCGTCGTCTTCCTCATCAACAACGACGGCTATACAGTCGAGCGTTGTATCCACGGACGGAACCAAGAGTACAATGACGTGACGCCTTGGCGGTATCTCCAAGCGCCGTCCTTCTTTGGGGCCAAGGAGACGACATATACCGGTTCGGCGAGGACCTGGCGTGAGCTGAAGGAGGTGCTTGAGCATGAGGGGCTGACAAAGGGCAAGGAGCTTAGGATGGTGGAGATTTGCTTGGATCGCGAGGATTGCCCCAAGGGGCTATTGTGGGATTATCTCGAGGCTCAGAAGAAGAAGGAGGTGTTGAACTAGACAACCATATTGTGGGAGTGCAGTCTAGATTGGTGCTGGGTATCAAGCTGGAATTAGGGAAGCTCACGATATATAACGAGCTGAAAGTCTACTGGTTCTTCTCAATAGCGTGAGTGCGTTGCTGTGACTACCTTCCATGCTTGGTCTAAATATTGAGGGTGCAGCATCCTCCATCCCGATAAAAGACATCAATATCGGGCTGCACTTGGGGAAAGAATGAGCTTGCACCCGTGGGACCGCAAGCAAGAACTCGACCTGTGTAGGTGACATCCGACGGTCGCAGGCCAGGATGAGGCGACAAAGGGGCAATTGGCCAGCGTTGAAATGAAGCCAGTCTCAAGGAGAAGCCTACAAGCGCCCTCACCGAGCCCGTCACCGCCTGCATCGATCCCTTCACGCCATCTTGAGGCTCAAAGCAGTTGACAGAAAACCTTGGCGGCATCGGAAACATCCCACACCAGGGAAACTACCGAAGCCCTCTGACGGAGTCCCTCGGCCGCACAGAGCACCCCTGCGCTAGCCTCCGTCGCCGAGCCGCCCATCACGCGGCTGAAAAAAAAAACGACAGATCAGGTACTGTATTTGATTAGCCTGTAGCGCCACCCGGAAACTTTGCTTCTGTTTACGATGCGTGTTAAAAATAAACCACCGGAATGCTGGAGGAATGCAGCTTGGAGTGAAAGGAAGAAATGGGTTGAGATAAGGTTAATATGCTTGAATTAAGCGATCATTTTGAATCCATTCTTGATCCCCTTTCATCAATCGTCTCGAAGAAAACCTCGTCCTTTGATGCCGCTGTCGGGATACCCTGGCTCGCGGACCCCGACGCCTCCCCCTGTGCCCCCTACGGGCGCCGCTTTGTTCTAGAAAGGCCTCTCGATAAGAGGCTCCCTCCATTCATTCTGCTTGGGCCGGTCCTTAAAAAGTCAATCTCTTAAAAAAAATGCTTGCTGCCCGGATTTGTCTCTCCGCTCCGTCACCCGACTTCGACCCGGCTTATTATCTATTCTCAGGCCGGTCCCTCCACTGTCAGACCATCCTCCAAGTCTCGCGATCGATGATGTAGACGAGAGCAGGCGTATATAAAGTATTCCAAGATGGCTTTTCTTCGCTATCAGTTAATCCTCAATCGTGTCTCATCACTTCAAATTCCTCTACTCAATACATCTCCTTCATCGGTGCAAAATGACCGGCCACATCTTCGACCCGAATAACGACTCGGACAAGACCATTGATCACCACCACCCGAAATGCATCCTTCGTGGTCTTGCCCCCAGGGTGGCGTCGCTCCCCAGACGTTCCGCATCGTCACCTCTGAGCCTCGCAAATTCGCGAATCCGTCGCCGCTGGGTCTCTCGGCCTTTGCTGTCACGACTTTTGTCCTCTCGTGCATCAACATGCACGTCCGCGGCGAGACGGCGCCTCACATCGCGGTCCCTCTTGCCTTTGGCTACGGCGGCTTGGTCCAGCTCCTCGCTGGCATGTGGTATGTCGTCTCGGTGCATATTTACTCCATTTCAGCGACCAACTAATTTTTCAGGGAAATGGTTGTCGGCAACACCTTTGGCGCGACAGCTCTCTCTTCGTACGGCGGCTTTTGGATCGCCTACGGCATCCTCCTTACGCCGCCCTGGAACACTCTCGGCGAAGAAGGCCCCTACGGCGGCGACACCGGCTCACCCATGGGCTTCTTCCTCACTGCCTGGTGGATCTTCACCACGATGCTCTTGATCTGCACGCTCAAGTCGAGCGCCGCCTTCTTCTTCCTCTTCTTCTCCGTCGACGTGTGCTTCCTCCTGCTCGCATGCGAAAACTACGCCAAGGACCTGGGCAATGAGTCGGCCAGGGACCAGCTCCAGCAGGCGGCCGGTTTTTTCGGCTTCCTGGCCTCGTTCCTTGCATGGTACAACGCACTGGCCGGCATTCAGGACAGCAGGTGCGTAGCGCAGACCCTTGCGACATTTCTTGCTAACCTTGTTCTAGCAACTCGTTCTTCCGCGTCCCCATGTTTCACTTCCCATGGTCTGACCAGGGCAAGGAGATGCGAAAGGAGAGGGCCCAGCACGACCTGGCTTGATTGCGCGACGTTTAGATTCTTGCATTTCTGATCATGACTTGGGAAAGACAAAAGTAGGTTAGAACGGGACTGCTTTGACTACCTAGACTAGACAGTAGCCATATTTAATGTTTACATTGACGACTTTGCTTCAATAACGTCTGATTGATAGATAAGAGTTGGTTCAATCTCTGACTGTACGCCAGACCCGGCTTCGGCGTCGTCAAGGCCGCAAACAACATCTCCGGTGGTGGTATTACCGTGGCCTCAGGCCCAGCGGCGTAATCGCTGGGCGCCGGGTGACCGACGCTAAATGCGAGGGCCAAACACGCCATGCAGGGGCTTGGCAGCGGCTACGCCATCGCCCGTCTTGGTGTGCAGACGCCTCGATTGGGTCTGCAGGGCCGATGGGCCATCCCTGTCAGTTCATGGCATCTACCGACAGACAACGCCATGCGGTCGGCCCTTTGCTCGATCCAAATCTGCCGATGCCCGTTCAAATCGGAGCGGAAGGCGCGCCAAGGGCCGTTGTGAGGCATTATTTACCGGCGCGAGGACTCGGAGCGCGCGATAAGTGTCCGGCTTCTCAAATATTGGCAGATTGACAGATCGCTTGCCCAAGCGAGCGCCGAGATACGGCCAATATTACAGCAAATGTGTAGTTTTGACTGGTCGATAAGCCATACTGTGAATTTTAATCTTCCGTCTGATTGCATCGCTCCTGTGTGTTTTATCCATGACTCAACGGCCATTTAGGCTATATCTGATCGATACGGTGGGCTGTCGAATTGCCAACCGCCGGTGCAGCTTCGGCAGCCTCACTACGAATGACTCGCTACTGTCGGATATAATAAAAGCAGGAACCTATCCTGGCACCAACGGCCTTGGCCCTCCGGCTGCACCGAAGACACCTCCGGTGAGTCATCTCCAACGCCGGCCGGCCATGACGATACATGCCCGACGGCTTATACAAGAACACCTAAAACTAATAGTCCAGTGCTCAAACTCGGTTGTGAGATCTAATCTTGAAACGAGCACGCTTATTTCGTGGGTCAGCGTGATGTCTTGACAGCTCCAGAGGGTGGCATAGGAAGGATCGTGCGTTGGATGCGGAGTCTTTAACGAGAGCCATCAACACTAAATCCCCATATTTTTAGCCGAAAAAGGTTCAATTGTGATGAAGACTGCTTGCTGTAACAAGGGCACTTGACGGCTGGCTGCGAGGCAAGAGGTCACTCGCCGTACTATAGAGGGATGGAATAACACCTGAACCGTGGTTCGCGCTGATATATGCTCTTTCCATAGATGCAGAATAGGGGATAAACATATGCCTAGGTACGGAAACCGTATACATCAAAGTCGCAAATCGTGATGCCTCGCTTGCAGCCTGGTACAAGCAACCTGTGCACCGGAACCACACTGGAGCACAGGACTGCCTGATTCGCGAGTCGGGGCCTAGATCCTTCATCAAGAAGACGTACAAGACGTATAGAAAGATTGTGGGAAGTGAATTCCGTTCAAGCGTTGCTGATAATTATGAAGATTGCGGTTTGAAAATGCTGGTCAAATCAAGACCTCCAAAGAGGCCTCTTGGCCACAACCTCGAGGAACAGAGACACAACAACATGACAGCATTAAAACCTATTGTGGTAAACAACGTAACATTGATGTCCATAAGCATCTGCTGTTGTAGTCATAGAAGACCCATACCTAGCGTAAATCCAACTTCAGATATTCATTTGCATTTTTATTCAGCAATGTGCTCCTCCGCTGATCAGGTAATGAGAATAGTCAGTCTCGCTAAAGTTGCTCTCTATAATACATATGACACAACACATGCAAGCTCCACTTACCTATGGCCGACAGTCCAGCCGGCTCTGTCTCGTTCACGCAGACCAGGGCAGGATATCCCTCATCGTGGACGTTGATATTGAGAAACGGTCGTAGCTTGTATCTTCGAGAGGTCATATATCTCTACTGCTAGCATCGTGTAAGTAAAGTGGGATACGCTAAAGAGGTGAAATGGCATTTGTGGTTCCGAGACCTAGCCAGTATGAGTCACTCGACCCTTGAGCAAAAAGGATCGAGGAACTCCATCTTTGATGTATATATACCTGTTGGTCTCAATGTAGGGATAGTCGCAACATACCTGTTATCAGAGTTAAACGAAATAAATGCAAAGTGGTTTGCCCTTTCTTGAGCCCCCGTTGATTATCGCCTGCAACTACCCGAACGACTGTCTTCATACGGAGGCGTTTGGGTTCGCACGTCGATGAGAGAGGTCTGTCAAGCCCAGGAATACCGTTACGGACTATCCAGCAGCTCATACAGACTTTGTCTCTTGTTGATTGTTATTCGTCAGTTATCTCAGTTAATGACGCTTTCAAGGGCGCCACTCGGCCACATCATGTTATTCGTCAGTCAGTCTGGAATCTGTTGGCGGCTTGAGGGTGGTGACTACCCACTAACTCAACGCCCAGATCAGCAAAGGTCTTTTCACTATCGATCCCAGAAAATCCATGTATTTCTTACGTATAGAATTACTACTTTTTGCTGAATGGTTGTGGGTTGGCATTGCCGTCGTCGCGTGTAGCCTACCCGGGAGCGCCTATTTTTCAGACTTCATTCTAGCGAGAGATCTGCAATTACGAACTATTAGTACATGAGGGCACGAAAAACTAGAAATAGGAAATTCGTTATCGTATGGTGGTTATTCAGACTTTCATACGAGCTAGAGAAAATAGTATGGATCCCTTAGCTTCAGCCCAAATCACATCAACAACTTATTACTTGACTGAGTTATCGTTCACGACCACACTCACAAAGATAGCGAACACAATCTACTCTTCTCAGCTCGACTCAAAGAAACCCAAGGGGAACTCGTTATCAGATATGGGCGTTGCCTGGTCTGCTGCCACCCACATACCTGGGTGAGGTGAGGCGACAACGTGGGCACCCACTTAAAAAGACAACCACACAACGTTCAAGGCAAGATGCTTCGCCGCATGTTCCATGCAGACCTCTTTCGGATCATCCGTTGAGAAAGCTTTGCCATTGGGCGATATGGATATGCGGGAGAAGGCGGGAAGAAGCCGGGAATGGAATCAAGAAGCAGGCATGGAGGGTTGCAGAGGCCGCCAACAACCCGGTCAAAACGGTTCTCGAGTGTCAACCCCACGTTCTAGAGCCTCGATAGCAAGTCAATCACCTGCAGTTGCATTTGCCAACACATGATACCACCCCAACGCAGGTCCTCGTACCCTCCTCCCATCTCGATCTGGTTAAAACAGTGTGGCGAGCGGCCGACCCCGTTGGCCTGGAACTCTGCCAACTCAATCTCTCTAGATTAGGTAAAGATAATGTTTATTCAACGGGTCTGACCGTGCAATCGGGTTAAGCACGCGCTTGCTCGCAACTTTGTGGTGGCGTGGTGACCAGCCCACCCTGCAAACGAGGAACATGGGGGCAAAATGCATGGATGGGGTGAAGCATGTTGCAGATACCCTGAGGTAGGCAGCCGAATGCTACCATGTGATGTTCCACGAGAGCGAGTGTTGGAAATTGACGGCCCGCTTGCGAGAGGGGGGAACACGTTGGTAAATATGAAGGGTTCCGCAGCCGAGATATGCTGTTGGGTCGTGATAACACTCTGACATAGGATAATTCTTGGTCCAATTTACTGCATGGTAAGCGTCAAAAACAGACCTTCCTGTTTGGTGAGGTTATCGCGAGCGTCTTGTCCACCCAACAGACTAAACAAAGCCCAATCCATACCAAGCCAGATGACTGCGCTATTTCTAATCAACCATGCCGGACTCCGAAGGACCTGCCCGTTTTTAAAAGCCAAGAAAAGGAACCACGGAGAATGGTGCCCTGTAAAAGACTAGCGATTAGCAACCGGCGCGGCGTGCGGCTCTGCGGATGTGCCGTGCCGCCCTGCCGTCTTGCAGAGCGAAAAAGAAGAACAGGTGCTTTTTTTCAATCTAGAATTATTCAAGATTTGCTAGGTTTCAATGACGATATTGCGGGTGAATCTTGCGAGATTGAGCACAAAGGCCAATGGCAAATCTGGGGAAGAGTTTCCATTACCTACTGCCACGCGACAAAGAGTTCCACCATGGAGAGAGGATGAATGAGGAAATGTCCAAATACGCGCGCTAAACAAAGGGTCCTTCAAAAATGACCAGGTTTTCATTTTAGTGTGTTCAAGGTTACATGATGGAGAATTTTTTGGCTTGGCTTCAAAAGTCCGTGGGGCCACCTATCGAAGCCGCTGTCAAAAGTCCCCCCCCCTCCCCTGGGCTTCACGCGCGTATTGGCACTGATAAACGCGCTGCTGGGAGATGGGAGCTACCTACTACAGTGGGAAGCTTCCAAAGGTAGAGGAGCATGGATCGACAAGAGGGCGGGCTTCAGTCAGCTGTCGTGGGGGGCACGCGACAGCGGCAATCTGGGCTGAACCTTGAGAGACCTGGGAAGGTCTCAAAGAGGAAGCTCAAGACAGAAACTCAGAAGAGGCAAAAATTAGGGGATCTGATGACTTTGGGGTTTATTCGGTGGAGAACTGGGGGAGAAAATGGGTTAGTGGATGCAACCAATCTCTAGATAACGAAACCTGGAGGTGATTGTTCAAGCAGGTGATGTACTAGCAAGACGATCCTTTGCCTCCATCTCCCTCCCGCCAAGACGACTTATTCCAGTAACCTTCGCGTCAGCATCCAAAGGGGATTTGCCTCTTCTCGTGACGGACATAGCCCCCCAAAGCCGTATTCCCGACGGCCGCCCCCAGGCCCGATTAGGAAGGTTACCGTTACATGAGAGCACCAAAAGTTCTCCCCCACAGGCTTCATGACGTGCTGGATATCACACGCTATGGGTGTCTGGACTCGAAGAAGCTGGAATGCAGTGGTTCGAGAGTAATGACGCCAAATTCTAGACGATTGTTAGTCGCGACAAAAGTGCTGCTGGTGGCTGCAAAACGAATGACTGCAAGCCACTACAGCCAACTTTTAGCTGATCGGCCACGGTTCAAACAAGTCGCAGTCGCAAGTCGAACAGGTAAAACCAGTAAAATCCAGCCATGGCGAGCAACCTTCGCGGAGCAAAGCCACACAGGGAAGAGGATCGCCACATTAGCGCCGGCTTTCCCGATCCACTCCGAGTGGCTGGGGCCAATCAGAATGCAGACATTACATATTTTCGGAGCCGAGGGTGGCTTGCTCCGTAACGCCACGGGAACGAACCACGGCATCTTTTCAGCCACGCCATCATTTTGCCCGAATTGCGCTCGGGTCGAAGAGCGGCAGCCATGAAACTTGAGCAAATCCCAAGGTCATGGTTAAGCTTGACAGGAAGATCATGTTCATGCCAAACCATCTCCGCGGGTGGGACCTGTGACTCAAGATGAGATATCACGAGAGTCGAGATACGGCTTCCCACCTCCGAGCCTCAAGTCGTGTCCCCTTGCGCTGTCTTCCCGCACTGCAGCGATCGACACTCCCTCCGTCGGCCGGCTTTCACCTTCCAAGTCGGGCAACAAACCCTTGCCCGCCATCGAATAGGCCCGATCCCCCCCTCCCCTTGTCCTCCGTGGGTGATCCACCCACTCCCGGGACGGGATGGCCCCCGCAAAGGGGAAGGACCCCCGGGGTTGAGGCGTCGGGACCTTATCCCAAACGCTGGCACTTTTGTCGCCTGGGAGTTGGTTGGCCGATAAGGTCATTTTCCCGCTTCGTCTGTGCCCTATCTCGTCTCGACTCTCCGACGTCTTGGTACTGCAATGCAAGACTCGGGTCTCTCAAGGATGGTTGCGTGCGCTACCGGACCCTGGATGATTCACTCGAGGTGGCAACGGCCAAGCCGTGCTGTCGGATACTGCATCTGTTAGGGGAATGGTGACTGGCGTTGAACTCATATAAGACTGTCCTCCTCGTCCCCTACACTCTCCCTTGTTCAGGGCATCCCTCGATCACTCGTCTGCATCACTTGTTCACAATCCCGGCCTGCATTTCCAAGCACAGCCTGCCCAAGATGACGACCACCATCAACCTCGACAACGATGCCATCGCGCAGTCCGGGCTCGTCGACCCCGAGACCCGTGGCATCCCCCAGATCCCCGCCAAGGGCTCCATCGACGTCCGCCGCGAGGTGCAGTCTGTCGACTCGTCGACCGACGACGAGCTGCCCACCGAGGAGGAGCTGCGCACGCTTCGTCGTGTCTCGGGCAAGATCAAGTGGAGCATGTACACCATCGCCTTCGTCGAGCTGTGCGAGCGTTTCTCGTACTATGGCTCCTCGGTCCTGTACACAAACTTTGTCACCCAGAAGCTGCCCGAGGGCTCCAGCACGGGCGCTCCCCTCGACCCGAATGACCAGGCTGGTGCCCTTGGTATGGGAACTCAGGCTGGTCAGGCTATCTCTCTGTTCAACCAGTTCTTTGCCTATCTGATGCCTCTTGTCGGGTGAGTAAAGCTTCACATCGCAACTCAACAACAACTGCTAACAATACCCAGTGCCTGGATTGCTGATGCCCGCCTGGGTCGTTTCTGGACTCTCCACATCGCCATCGGTATCTCCACCATTGCCCACGTCGTCCTTGTCGCTGCCTCTTCTCCCGGTGTCATTGTCCGCGCCGACCCTGCCTTTGGCGCCTTCATCATCGGCCTCATCACCCTCTGCGTCGGTACTGGATTCTTCAAGGCCAACGTCTCGCCCCTGCTTGCTGAGCAGAATGAGGACACCAAGATGCGCGTCGAGGTCCGCGACGGCGAGCGCGTCATTGTCGACCCTGCCGTGACAAACACCAGAATCTTCCTCTACTTTTACCTTGCCATCAACCTCGGTTCCGTCGCGGGCCAGATCAGCATGGTCTACGTCGAAAAGTACCACTCCTTCTGGCTGGCCTTCTTCATCCCCACCGTCCTCTTCCTGACGGCCCCCATTGTCCTGGCCATCAACAAGAAGCACTACAAGCTGTCTCCCCCCACCGGCTCTGTCCTGTCCAAGTTCCTGCGCATGTTCTTCTACGTCCAGAAGCGCGGCAAGACCTTCAAGTTCAACTGGGACCTGGCCAAGCCCTCCAACGTGCCCGCTGCTGAGCGCCCCGCCTGGATGACCTACGATGACGCCTGGGTCGACGAGGTCCGCCGAGGTCTCATGGCCTGCAAGGTCTTCCTCTTCCTGCCCGTCTTCTTCCTCGCCTACAACCAGATGACCGGCAACCTGACCACCCAGGCCGCCACCATGCAGCTTCACGGAGTCCCCAACGATGTCATCCAGAACCTCAACCCCATCTCCATCGTCATCATGATTCCCCTCATCGACCATCTGCTGTACCCCCCTCCGCAAGCTGGGCATCGCCTTCACCCCCATCAAGCGTATGACAACCGGTTTCATCATCTCGGCCCTGTCCATGGTTGCCTCTGCTGTCATGCAGCACTACATCTACACCATGAGCCCCTGCGGCAAGTATGCCAACGGCGACGACTGCGAGCCCGCTCCCATCAACGTCTGGGCCCAGTGTCTCCCCTACATCCTCATCGGCATCTCCGAGATCTTCACCAACGTCACATCCTACGAGTATGCCTACTCCAAGGCCCCCGAGAACATGAAGTCCCTGGTCATGAGTGTGAACCTGTTCATGAGCTGCATCTCTGCCGCCATCGGCCAGGCCTTTGTCCCCCTGTCGGCCGACCCCCTCCTGGTCTGGAACTACACCATCGTCGCCTGCATCGCCTTTGTCGGCGGCATCGCTTTCTGGTTCTGCTTCAACCACCTGGACTCTGAGGAAGACAAGTGGAACATGCTCAAGGCTTCCGAGTACAAGGGCACCAACCAGCCCAACGCTGTCGAGAACAAGCTGGCTCACGAGCACGACGAGGAGGACAACGCGCCTCGGGATATCGAGAAGGCTTAAATGTTTAATCACGTGGATATTGTTATGCACCTCTAGCGTTAGTATTATACCAATTCATGCTTCGCGCAATTTTGCTACACGAGTTTCCACATGCCACTGTGAGCGATTGCTGTAATGAACGAACTGTGATCCCAGAGGGACCGTAGATCTAGCCCGTGTGAAGCAATTAAGAACACTATGATTCTATCACCCAGAACCTCTGCCATGTTCCCACCCTATCTAAGCTGATGGGATGTTCAACGCCACGCCGAACCCGAATGACTCCAGACACCGAGACGATTGACTACAGTGGCATTAATCGTTTGAAGATTTTCCGAAAGTTAATTTCTCGGCCAGCCTTTTCCGTCACGCCGCTGAGTTAGCGATGACAAGCCAATCGACCTTGCGAGTGGCATCACAGACTCCCCTGGATCTATCATATGCGCCTACCTACCCAAGAGATGCAAGATGTTTCCGAAGTGATCACCGAGGCCCTACCAACTAACCCCTTAATTGTCTTGTCACGCGACTAGGAAAGCCAAGTATTTGGGTAAGGATATGGGTACTGCGAGGAGGTGAGTTTATGCTTCACGCCATGCAGAGGGGACCGAGTTCTTCACCAAGTGAGTCATCGGCATTCATGTCTTTGGATGATTATCCATGATATAAACATGGCTGGGAGCTCTTCACTTATTCCGCTCTCCTCAACCACTCACCACTTTGACATCACAGAACAAGTCACAAAGCCCTTTTCATCGTGGTGCCAGCCTCGAGCCATCGCCATGACCCTTCTGGCCGGCAGATTCACCACCCCATGTCCAGCAAGACAGGTCGTGTCGCCCTGATATTTGCCCATCTCCCCTTTGAGCTACGCTGGATCATCTGGGAATTCGCACTAAGTCAGGAGCGCCTTCTACACATTATACTCTACGGCCGCTACCCCTCTAGCACGCCTGGGAATATGCCAAATAGGAACGGGAATTATGTTGCCGTCTTGCTAGCACGTCACCACATAAGCAAGCTCTTCCGGATCAATCGAGAATCCCGGCGTGCCGCCCTTCGCTTCTACCGTGTCCAACTACCTTGCGTCTATCGTTGGAAGGGCGTTGAGAACGGGACTCTTTACTTCAATCCCGAGCTTGATATCCGACCGCTATGGGGATTTATCCGACTACGTCCTACGCCGCCAGGGCAACGGGGGGTGTTTGCCCGTTTTGCCCATCATCTCTGGCTAAAAGATCCACGACGCGTTGGTCTCGCCAACTTGGCCCTTGAACGATTGTGTTCTAGTGATTGGTTGGGCGGACACGACAACTTGTCCAGGTGGACCCTGCTTCGAAAGGCGCGCCAGAGAATCAAGTATTTATTTCATCAAGTACGACTCTTCTTTCGCCTCAGAGTGCGCATGGCCAGTCCTGGCTTATGGAAGCACCTTTGACCGGTCACCCCGCGATCTGAGACCTACGGATTTCAAAGCAGCCCAGGTCTGTATAGAGAAGCATCGGGAGCAAATCCAAGACTGGTGTAGGACGCTTTCGGAATCGCAATCCAAAGACCAAAACCAGAAAATTGAATACCGGCACTTGGTCGCCCGGCGGGCAAAGTTCTTGTCCTTCCTCAACGACCAAGCCCGTGCCATGGAGTCATTGGAGTGGGTTGGAGACGAAGTGGACAAGCGGCGAAAAGCGGATGAACTCGTGGATGATGAGGCAAACTTCGAGCAAGAGAATCAGCCAATTTTGGGTTTCTGGCTGTTCTCTGGGCAGTATCATGAGTTGAAAACCGCTCTGGTAACTTTCCAGCTCATCAAAAGCGGGAGTCTGATCGGATCCTGGAACCTGAACTGTGTTTGTTCCGCGTTTAGCAAGCTCACTGCGGCGGCTAGGAGGCGGGCTAGAGCCTCGGAAAGAAAGGAGAGAAAGGCTGTTGAATAGGCTTATTGAGAAAGAGATGAATGAAAATTACTGTAATTTTGTGAAATCTTCAGGCATACCTCTCCCAGGGCAGTGGACTGTGTAGGGTACGTCACGTGCCCCAGAAGCACTTTTCGAGGGTGCTGACATAACCCAGTCACGTCACCCCCCAACGCGTTCGCCCTTCCTGGAACAACATTGCATCAGAGGCAGAATAGGGCAATCCGCAACTCAGCTTTGAACTCGAGGCGGCAACTCATTGGCAAGGAAGAGAAAAATGCCACCTCAGGTATCCTCTATTTCCAACGACCCCTCTCAGCCGTTCGCCCTGAAGCCGCACAAATCAGCTGTGATCCAGGCATGGGTTCACAGCATCGAGCTCAACAAGCGCCCTCTCTCCCATCGCCACCTTTGAAAAGGAAGCGGGACTCTTCCCCTGCACCCCGCAGGTGCTTCTGCCCCAGCAGTCCCAACATGTCGCGGGCTGAGCCTAGGACGCCCTCGCCTCGAAAGTCCGCACGCGTGTTGCAGCGCAATGCCAAGGCCACAAACGACGAGAGCTCGGCAGTTCAAAACCTACCGACGTCTTCGCCCAATCGAACCCCAAGGCCGACGTTCCAGAGACCTAGACCAGAACCGTTGCTTTCCTTGGTGTCAGATAACAGCAGGGGCAAACACGTCCTGTCCAAGCAGCACCCCATTCTCGCCGTGCATGACCCATACACATCAACACTCCAGGATGACGACTTTGAACCCCAAGAGTCTTCACCGGACAAGGAGTCTACAGCTTCAAGGTCGTCAAGAGTCAGCACGTCGACGAGACGGTCCAAAAGTCCTGTTAAGCGCATGGCCGACCTCCAACTTAGCGCAAAGCCCATCCTCCCCTATGGCCTCGACGAATATTCGAAACCGCTGCCTTCCAGTGTCCAGCACCTCTACAAAAAGCTGCGGAGGATTGCCGAGGGGAGAAAGGTTGTGCCAAGGTGCGTCAAAAAGGCCCTCAAGCTCAAGATGGGCGCGAGGGACCATCGTCCGCTCAAGCACAACTTCTACGAGTCCAAGCAGACGGAGTGTCAGCGGCGGCCTGCTACACCGGCCGCTTGCCGGAGGGAGTTGTCCACCATCGTCGAGACATGCTCGGTTGCTCGGCTGTGGACCTCGCACAGCGTCAACGAGGCTTCCTGGAATGCGCTGGTCCACTGCCCACTGCTGAAGCTCGCTCTGTACCCCCAGTTGATGAGCCTATTGAGTCGGACGTGGACTCGGGTTCAGATTCGGATTCGGATTCAGACTCGGACCTTGACAATGACCCAGCGGAGGGCACCAGTCAGAAGCCGCTGGATCCATATGGAATTGCGGCAAACAGCCCCGTCACGTTCTGGGACATAACTACGGCTCGTCCTCGGGAGGACTGTGTCCCTCGTAACGTGCATGGCGATATGCTCGAGTCGAAACTGGTTGATTTCTGCCTTGCAGTCTCCGACAGCGACATGCTGGATGCCACTCTTCGAACCATCCAAACTGCGTCTTCCACAGGACGAAAGGGCCCCAGTTCCATCAACCACACCGACTATTCCGTTCTGACCCGACGGCCCATCAGTGTCAGCATTGAGACCAAGATGTCGGGTGGCTCTTCCGAGACGGCCCTCTCACAACTCTCCGCCTGGGCTGCGTGCCACTTTGAGCGGCTGAGCGCACTGCGGAGGTTCAAAACCGAGATGCAGGGCCAAGTAACAGAGAACAAGTCCCCCGTTTCAATAGCTTTGCCCTTGCTAGCTGTTATTGGCACAAGCTGGAAGCTCTACTTTGCGGTTGACGGCGAAAGTGAAATTGTGCGTACAAGACACCTTGTTTGCTCGCTGAGACTAGATGCTGATTGCTCTTTAGGCAATTGTTCACACCATTACGCTTGGTGATATGCAGCAGCTTGTGGGTTGCTACCAGGTTGTCGCAGCATTGCGCGAGCTGGCTCAGTGGTCTGAGACAACATTCCGGGAATGGTTCTTGGAGAATGCGGTCTTGTAGACGGTGGTGTTTGTCTTTACCGTGATGGTCCTGCTCTGATGCCGGGCAGATCACCATTTTGTTGAAAGCTATCCTTCAGTTGCGTCGATTGCCAAACAAGCCATGGTCCACCACGCTGATACCCAGTCTGGAGAACCCGCAACCTGATGGTGGCGCGGGGAAGGCGGGCGTGGTAGAGCCTCAACGGAAAAGAGGTATCACGGCGTCACCGTGGGCTGTGCCGAAGAGTTCGCATACTTAGAAGTAGACTTGGGCGATCGTAAGCTCATTCTACCGACAGGAAATATGCACACAACGTATAGTTACCAGCAGCATCTGCTGAGACTGTTACCTTTGACCAGCATCATGCACTCCGGAAGGCAGCGTTCTTTAAATAGCATCCTTGATTGAAGCTCACGCACCAATCAGGGCTCCAGCTGATCGGCCGTGAGCCTGCACGACTCCACCACGGCGATCTAGAAGCGGTCCGGGAATGCTACGTGAGATGGCACCACGCCGTTGAATGCGGGGGCACTGAATTATTCCCGGCGGCTGGAGACAGAGCTCACAGTGACTGCTCCCAGGAAGCCAGGCCAATATGCAGGAAGGGTCTGCGTGCTCGTGTCGCTAAGCCTCGTTCCAGACCTTGCTGATGATGGATCGACGCAAGGATATCCCCGCCATGTTCTGCAGGCCTGTCTCTTACGAAGTTTGCATCGAAGAGATGACGATGGGTAGTATGATGTAGTTGCTAAAGATAGATGAAAGCACGCGAAGTGAAAAGAGCAAGAGCGAGGTCTTGAATGTAAAAGGATGCGATGAACTTGCTCAGTCATCCCTTTCATCATCACTCTCAACTCAGACACCACAACAACAAACACTTCACTCACAACCACCACATCAACTACAAATACCACTTTGAGCTTCGTCCTCATCTCTTCCAACAGCCTCTCCAGCAACTACTTCCACCACCACAACAACTCCTTCTTTCCCAACCACCAACATGCATTTCGCCACCATCTTCGCTGCTGCTGCCGCCGCCCTCGCCTCAACCGCCTCGGCCAGCCCCATCGAGACTCGGGACACCGGAGCCGATCTCGCCTTTGTCATTCTCAACACCGTCGCCCGCATCGCCATGAACACCCAGACCAAGAAGGACGTGCGCATCCCCATCGGCAAGCTCACCCACTTCGACAGCTTCCCCATCTCCGAGCTTTACGTCGACAAGGTCGAGTTCGACGCCAGGGGCATTTCCCGCCCCAACATCGACAACGTCATGTGTCAGCGATACAACAACCAGTTTGGCACCGAGGTCGGCAGCGCTCGCTTCACTAAGAAGAGCCCTGGTAGGATCACCACCAAGACTGTCGACTTTGGCTGGGTTCTCTGCTACGTCATTGAGGGATAGAAGGGGATATGAGCGTACATTAGTGCTTTAGAGCTGGGGAAGGTGCGTGGTTAGCCGTTATAATGATTTGGATTTACTACTAGACTTAGAGTGTTGGTTCCTGTTTATAGACTATATAGAATAGATAATTACGAGCTTATAGAATATTTGCACTTGCAGGACTATAACGTGAAATAATTCTTCGCTCAAAACAGGTACCTTGCTAGCATGGATATTGTCCCCAGGCTACTAAGATATCCGCCTCGGAGTTGAGTGGTAACGGGAGTCAGGCGCTCCGCCTGATTTGATTTCACAAGTTTCCGTCAAGCCATTGCTGCTGGCATAGGATGCTCAACTGGGACATTTTGTAGTGAATATCCCACGTCGTTGGAGTATGCCTTGGAAGGCCTGAATGGAGGCCTTTCGTGTCAGCTTCCCACAGACACGTCGTCAAGAGGTGTGAATTGAAAGCGACCCGGAAAGGTCCGTGAAGATAAGCTAGAAGGAAGCACACGTGTTGGAATGAATCACCCGTGCTTGAAAGTAAACATTAAGTTTCTTATTTCAGCAGTGAATAACTCGAGCTGTACATGTTCTAGGACAAAGGGCCCTGACGATGGGCTCGCAACTTTAGTGGGTATTTGTAAATCAGAGACTGAAATATTTCATCGACTTTGTTCATTGATCGAAACCCAAGTCTCTGAGTACAAAAGGCCAGCTCGCTCAGAAAACAGCGTCTTCTCACAAGCAAGAGCATCTACCCTGCCTCCTATTGAGCAACCTTCGCCTCAAACCGCCCAGATTCCCTCACGCACAAAACTTTCTGGCATCCCACCACCTCATGGTCCAAGGTTAGGATGTGTCACATTACTGACGTTCACTACAACTGCGAAAGGTGCGGAGCACGAGTCGAAACGATATACAGGGTCACGCAATGCGAGAAGGCGCAGAGGCGAGGTGTCTCGCGTTGCCCGAGGATGCTATGTAAAATAACACCCACTACACTCAAAGCGAGATGGGAGACGTGCGAGCTTTGCGTCGAAGATGAAAAGAGGAAGAGAGAGGCTGAGAAGAAGCCCAATGTTATCGTCGTTAAAAAGTAGAATTAACGAACTACCTGAGGCCCGTAGTCAACCATAACTTCGTTGGTGGCCGGGCCGGAACTCTGAAGAGTGTGGATCGCTGGCAAACTAGATCGGTCGGTGATAGGAAACCGACCTCGAGCTACCAAATAACCGTTTGACGTGCCTAAATATATTAAGGGCCCGGAGTGAGACATAAGCGTGCCGCACTCATGTGGCTAGCGAATATGGACCATCAGCGTATGGATGCATTTACTCGGTGCTGAATACCTTCAACTGTGGTATTTTCTCACGCACAATACTGGCTGTGATTCTAAGCCTTTGGTATCTCTTTATTACTTAAGGTTTTCTTTTTTAAATGTGTCAGCGCTATATTCGAATGGGCCTTCCTTTATTCACAGTATCCCAAGTTTGTAGGGTATAAATAGCCAGTTCCCCCGGGCCAAAGGCTTTATCCTGTCACAACACCTATACCCACTACTGTTGAGCAGAAATCCGCTTCCACCTCACAAAAAGCCCCCAGGACACACAGATCTACATACCACCTTCACCAACTCGCGGTCCAAGGCCAAGATGTGCTGGATTACCGCCACGTTCTGGTGGTGCGAACTCTGCGACCGAATAATCCAGGCGACGATCGATATCGTGCCATGCACCAGAGCGATCGAGAGCGGCGTAAACTGTGAGACGAATAGTTGTGCCAGATCCGTCAGTAATGAGGAGATAGGGTATGAGGCCTGCTCCGAGTGCCTCGCAGAAAGAGCAAGAATGAGAAGAGCCTGGAGGCGGGCTCGGGGGCGGCATTCTTGATATCCCAACCAAGGCTTCCATGGCCTTCTACAATGTAGGGCGCTCCCCACAGACAGGCCGGTTCCGGTTCTTATTTCAGTTGATAGAACTATGACCTGACTTGTGAAACCCCAATGTGTCGTGTTTCTCTCCCGGTGAGATTCTTAGTCTTGAAGGATCGGACGCTATCATTTTGTTTGCATGATAGAGCAGCAAAGGCCGGGCTTTATCTCTATAAAGATACATGGGACGGCTTCTCTACTATCTCAAAGTGGGGGCTGCGAGTAGGCCACTCCCCGGGGTGGTTGCTGCTCTGGCGCCAAACATTCCATGATGGATTGCCATCACGCCAGTTGGCTGCTTAGTCGATGAGGGTAGCACTATCCTAAACTCTTTCGTTGGTCATCTCCTACCACGAATGTATAATCTTAGCTGGCCGCGATGCTTGATAACTAGACAGAAGAACTGGCCTAAACTCGCAGCCAACAACTCTCTGCACGGCGACCGAAGAGGGTGACGGTCAAGTTAGTCAATGACGCTTTCGAGGGCGCCTCTTGGACTGAGGATCATCGTGCGGTAAGGATTAGGGCTTCGAGACAGCCGTTCCCGTCTTTTCGAAGTCGACGTGGAAGCAGCCGAGCACAAGCTGCTCTCGTTGGCGATTTGTCATGCTGGGATCATAATGGCCGCGAAAGAAGGCGGTCCGGGCGATTTGCAGAGAAGAAGACAGAGTTACTGGGCTCGACGTGGGCCAGTAACAATGTGTCTTTGAGGCTTGGCAGGTTGACTTCCTACCCGGGCTCACACAGAGGACTGCCTTCGTATGCCAGCAGATTTTCCAGGGTGCATTACTTAGGCTTCAAGGCAAAGGTATCTGCAAAAAGTCGTGCCTAGTGCATTCCCGACTTTGATCCAGGCTGAATGCCGGTCGTAGCCCTGCTTGGGGGCGAGAGCCGTGGGCTGCCCGACTTACAGTTGTCAGCCCTCCTGGTGTGCTCAAATTGTGACGGCTCCAACGAGTCCCCCTCCTTTGTCTTGCCTCATGCGGCGGGGGCCAGATGCGAAAGCGGGCAAAGGTTTCCTGAAGTGGGAATTATAGGCTCTATTACGAAGACGCGCAAAATGGCTGATTGGCCGACTGCCATGTTGATGGGCTCACAGGACGGAAGGCTGGGCCAGACGGAACCTGGGGCTTCAAGTCTCTGCTGGGATCGACAATCACTTGACAAGGATGAGACCGATTTTCCCAACATGGTCAATATTAGCGCCGGGGCATGTCAGTATTGAAACCCGGGGAGCTGGGGTTCCCGCGGGGACAAGCAGAATAGACCATCTTCGGGCTCAATCCCATCAAGGGCCGGGCCGCAACTATAATAAAAGAACACATTTGCAGAATAGACCAGGACAAAGCTGGAGACGCGGGGAGAAGTGGCCAGGGAACCGGAAACAAGCTTAACAGTGAAGATTATCAAGGATGCCATCTAGTAGTCGATGCTATGGAACGTATATAACCTCGATACGCCGCCTGGGTTAACACAATGACTCCCCATCTCATCCTTCTTCCTCTTCATTCTTAGCCACCGCGCCCACTGATACTACAAACTGTCAGCCATGGCGAATCAAGATGCCATTGATGTGGAGTTTGCTCCAGCACCCGTCGTCCTGGATAAGGAACAGTTCCGCAAAGCCCTCGAAGAACTACCCCCGTGGTACAAGAGCCCAAGACTTATCAAGCTCTATCTCCTCCTCATCGCGCCCATCCTCACCTCGTCGTCGCTCGGGTTTGACTTGAGCTTGACTAATGGGCTTCAGTCGGTCAATATCTTTATGGCCAACTTTGGCAACCCAACTGGCTCGACCCTCGGCTTCTATGGCGCCTCCATGGCTGTGGGTGGCTTCATCGCCTGCTTTATGGCCGGTCCTCTGAGTGACCGCTTCGGCCGGAGGGTCATGTGCTCGATTGGAGCGGTCCTTGTCATTGGCTCTGCTATAATGCAAGCCTTCTCGACGAGCTTTGGCATGTTTGTCGGCGGCAAGATGATTCTCGGTCTGGGTGTCAACTTTGAACTCTTGACGGCTCCTGTTCTCGTCACAGAGCTCGCCCACCCAAGGACCGCGTCTCTATCACGTCCTTTTACAATACAAACATCTTCATCGGGCTGACCATCGGCGGTTGGGTTACCTTTGTCACATGCAGGATTGAGTCTAAGTGGTCATGGATGTTGCCCTGTCTCCTGCAGATCTGCATCCCCGCCTACCAGTGCGTCATGGTGTGGCTCTGTCCTGAGAGTCCCCGGTGGCTAGTCACCAAAGGAAGGGTGACTGAGGCTCGTGAGGTCCTCCTCCAATACCACAGCACCCAGCGCGGCGTCGACGACTGCATCGTCCAGACGGAACTGAGTGACATTATCGCCGGCGTTGAAGCAGACAGGACGCAAATCAAGCTCAACAAAGAAGGCTTCAAGAGCGTCGTCATGTCCAAAGGCAACCGCCACCACCTCTGGCTCTGCTTCTGGACGGCTGTCGGCTCGCAGTGCGGCGGCGGTACCTTTATCGCGTCCTATCTCCCCCAGGATAATAGGTGCACAGATAGGCAAGCGAAACGAAGGGCTGCAACCACCAGCCGTTGGGTAATAATGGTATTAAAGCCCAATGCCATATAATACCGTAACCTTAAGCGACCAACTCCTATAGCTATAGAAGTCAAAAAGAAGAGCTTTGCGTACCAAAGGTCACCTTTGCTTTTTGTAAAATTGCGAAAAGAGAGAATGTCCTACTGCGTCAGCCGCTTTAGAGGGAATACCTGGGAGAGTCCAGCGAGCAGAGGCACTACCAGAGCCCCACCACAAATACCTCAAGCCATGACAGCCGAGGGACATTATTTGGTCAGTCAGCCACCCTCGCGGGCAGCTGACATCACGGGCATGTCACGCCGGGGATTTTCTTCTCGGCGTATTCAGCCGATGGACCGAATGCCCTTAGAAACCAGTTCTAGGAACCCATTCGCCCGTTAACTCAGTAAGATTTAACACAATAATTTGCATACAATGCAGCGGTAGTTCACCGAATGGGACTCAAACAGCGCGCCTTGCGGCCCATCAACCAGCCTGCGAAGGCGGCTTCACCAACTGAGCCAGCGAGCTAAGTGAACATTCTCTACGAAGATGCAAGATCAAACCGCATTATGTTGTCTGTGGCTATCCGAAATAGTTCCATATAGAATACATACATAAACACGCGACCCTCCTTTCTGAGTTCTGCTCTACTACGCCTCTGATACTCCGCCATTCGCAGTCATGGAACTCACTGAGTATGGCTCGCAGTGGATATGGCACCCGGACTGGGTCGACGCAAAGCCTAATACGGCTGGTGAGCTCGTCCACTTCCGCAAGCACCTCGTCATCACCGATGTCCCGGCGCTCCCGGTTGGGATCAATAGCCCTGCCGATACACGGCATAAGCTCTACATCAGCAGTCACCTTGTTCAATTTGGCCCCGTCAAGGGTGACGAGAACCGCTGCTTCTACGGCCTGGTTGACATCAAGCCGTTTCTGCGCCAGGGTGACAACCATATAGCCGTATGGGTTCTACGCTTCTTTCATGCAACTACCTATACCACATCGTTCGCTCGCATGCCTATTGGAGGTTTCTACTTACGTGTTCTCGATCCAGCCTCCAACATCCTCATTGATAGTGATGCGACGTCGGAGACTGCCATCGACCCGTCTACACAGCTGCGTATCGACGAACCTTTCGACTTTTTTCTTCACATCTCTGAACGAACAGACCGGCGCAAAGATGGCATGATCCCTCCACAGAAGCGTGAAGCCGTCAGCTTCAAAGCCGTGCACAACATCCAGAGCTCTGTCGCTAAACCTATCTGAGATCAACTTCTTGGTGAATCTGGACGCCCTGGAAGCATCCGCCTCTCCTGAGGGACGACCCATCATATCGAACTCGAGGCTGACCACCTCACTGCTCTTTTATCCCTCATCTTCACGACTCCCGCGACTGGTGGCAGCGTTGTCAAAGTGACATATTCGGAATGCTACGAGGAAGACCCATACATCTTTACCTTTGCCCGGCGTAAGAGGGATCGATGCGATACGCACAAAAGGCTCACCGGGCCCTCCGATATCTACACACTCGGCGGCCCCGACGCCCAAAGTCTCGGGTGCCATGACTCGGAGCCTGACCACGAAATCTTCCAACCGTTTCACTTCCGCACATTTCGCTATCTTGCCTTGGATATACAAGTCGCCGATGATGCAGACCTTGTCCTTCGCAGGTATAGCATCACCAAGACCAACTACCCGCTGGCTCACAAAGCTGCCTTCGATACGGGCCATGATTGGAACTCCAAGCTTTGGTCGGTAAGCGTGAGGACTCTGGAGAACTGTGTGCACGACTGCTACGAGGACTGTCCCTTCTACGAGCAGCTCCAGCACCCTATGGACACTCGCAGTTCCTCCCTCTTCACGTACCTCGTTTCAGGAGACGACAGGTTAGCACGCCAAGCCATTCACCAGATGCACGAATCCTTCGTCCCGCCCATTGGCCTTATCCTCTCTCGGATTTCAAGCAATATGCAGCGGCAAATTTTCCCATCCTTTTCGCTCTACTGGATTCGCATGATACCTGACCATTGCGAGTACTTTGCCGATCAGGAGTTCGTGGTGCAGTTTCTCGGCGTCTGCCATAGGGTTTTAGAGACATTTTCCAGGCAGATCGATGCAAGTTTCGGCCTGGTGAAGGCGTTCAATAACGTCCTTTGGGAGTATACTGATTGGACGAGGTTCTGGACGCCATACGGGGTACCCCCCGCCTTGAAGAGGACCGGGTTTTCAACGTACATCAACTGTCTATACGCTTATACCCTTAGAAAGATGTCATGGTTTCTTGGCCGCCTGGAAAAGAGGGAGCTTGCCCAGGAGTACGGTCACCGGGCCGACGCTATCGCAACTGCCGTCAACAAACACTGCTTTGATGGGGAGTTTTTCACCGATAGCCTGGCGTCACAACCTGTGCCACCTCGTGAGTACAGCCAGCACAGTCAGGTCTGGGCTGTGATGTCAGGGGCGGCTACTGGAGAGCTCGCAGTGTGTGTACTGGACGAGGCCCTCGCTCGAGCTGACCCCCTCTCACAGGCATGTCATCTCACCTGCTCAAAGTGGCCAGTATATGCAACCTTAAGCCGCAAGTCCATCCTTCCTCGGCTTATTTAGCTGAAAAAGAGTCTTTCAGAGGCGGAGTTGAGGGTTCCTGACAGGGCGTTACGATGCGCCGCCCAAAGAGCCCTCGGCAGTGTCGCTAATAGTGGACAGCAAGTTCCTTAATGTCAGAAGGATTGCGGCTGAGGAACAAGATGAAAATGAGTCTTAAGGTTACGTGTTATACGGCATTGGGTTTTGATGCTGTCATGATGGTTAAAATGTGTTCTTTTCCATCGTGTACGAAGGTGGCTGCTTCAAGCTGTCATCATCAGCAATTAAATCAACGAAAATGAGTCTCCGGTATTGGTGTTGCGAGATCCGGCAGGGCTGAGCCTGTATGAGATCAATTAACTGCTAAACCTATATCAGCATGGGTCCCTGTTTGTTCATCTGCCAAGACGAAATCGCCAGAGCCGACGATTTGTGGGTTCTGGCTCTCTCACGTCATCTCAATGGTGCGCCCGATTTCACTCAATCAGGTTAGGGACTGTATCCAGCGGCAGTTTGTGGGTTCCCCCTGTCGCCTCGATGGCGCCCGATTTCACTTGGTTGGGGGTTGTATCCGATTCTGAACACATGCGAACTGCTGAGTCCGGGTAGCAACACACTGAAGCCATATCTTCCTGTACGTTGTATGTTGTATGTTGAATCCGCCTCGTCGTACGTAAGTTAGGATTAACTACCTGACATCAATCCAACAAGGTGGATATGGTGAGAAACGGCCCCAGGTTGGTAGTCAAAGCCCCAGTTCACGAGAGGGATGTCTTTTCTACCATAGCTGATATGGAGACAAGGGCGACATGAGAGATGAGCCTAGAGACAGGTTTCATTATATAGATGGCATAGAAGGCGTTGCAGTTTACCTGTTCCAACGGCAGATACTCACGCCTTGACTCATCACTCTGTTACAAATCCCTTCTGTTCTAAACTCACTCGTTTGTCAATTCCGATGCCATGAGGCGTCTCTTGGCCTTTTCTATCTGGGGTGTGGGAGTTCTCGCTGGCCCTTGCTGCCCGCACGCTCCCACCACCTCTGATGAACATCCGGCTTCTTCGACTGTTACCGGAGACTATCAGACATACTCTACTGGATCTGCACTGGAGTCCTCTTCTTCTCTCGAACACGAAAGCAATGGTCTGCCTCTAAACTCGGCTGTCTTTTCGTGGTCGGGCTCGGGCTCGCCTTCGCTTTCATCTGCAAGTTTCAGCCATTCGCTTGTCTGACGGCACTCTACCTCTTTCAACACTGCCAACTTCTTCTTGGCAAACTGATAACCTCTCGGTGACCGGTACGGTTCCTTCTGGTACTGGTGACAGTCCCTCCGTTTCCATTACGGCTTCTTCGGGCGAAGGCCCCTCAGAGTCCGCCACGGTTCCCTATGGCACAGGTGAAGAGCCCTCGGCCACTGGGACCGTTTCTTCCGGAGCCGGCCAAGGCCCCTCGACGTCAGGTACAGTTACTTCCGCTACGGATGACACACCCAACTCTTTGTCTCCAACTTCAGGTCGTCCAAAATCAACTGGGGACATTCCGGAGGGTACAAGCAAGGGTGGTTCAGGTGCCACATCTGGTCTCCCTAGCTTATCTGCAACAATCTCGTCAGGGTCACCAGATCTGATATCGTCCTCTCGGGGCCCTTCGGCAACCGACAGCGACCCAGCCAAGGAGCGACCGAACCTGGTCCGCCAAACTCATCCGATGCTCCTACCGGTCCCACTTCTTCTGGCGGTTCCGAGACCAGCTCGATTGGTTCAGTCGATGTAACTAAAGGTGTCAACACTCAGCCTACCTCCCTCTTCCGACTTTGTCACTTCCCCTGATAATGTTTC
Organism: Fusarium virguliforme; assembly: GCA_020883615.1. NCBI lineage: Eukaryota > Fungi > Ascomycota > Sordariomycetes > Hypocreales > Nectriaceae > Fusarium > Fusarium virguliforme. Next base: position 4,429,006 of record JAJHJD010000005.1, read on the forward strand.
CGCGACCTCAGCCACTTATTCTGGAGAACCCACCTCTGTCGGTATCAGTGAGACTCAGTCCCAGACCATTTCAGGCGGGCCTACAGCACCAGACTCAGAAAGCTCGCTTAGGACTCAGTCGGCGACCTTCTCTGATGGCCAAACTAGCACATCAGAGAGCGGTTCTAACTCTCAGCCCACGGCCTCACAGTCCTCGGAGCCATCAGATCCAGTTTCTAATGGGCAGAGCCAAGCCACTGATGATGCGACGAATACTGATACTATCCCCTCGAGTTCGGAGCCTTCTTCAACGGCCAGCGGGCATGAGGGCGGTTCGACATCAGAGTCAGACACAGTACCTTCCGGGCAACAGAGTAGCACCGAACTTGATCCCACTCAGCCATCGACTGAGACCTCCGATATGGCCTCTGTTGATGAACCTACAACTGAACCCACCTCTGGCGGCTCCGACACCACTCTCATGAGTGGATCAAACCCATCGTCTTCTGATGACTTGACAAACCCGAGCGATATTTCAGGCACCGGTGATGCTATCACCACAGAAGCTACTGCTACGACTGATTCAAATGGAGGTGCACCAACGATGACGGTCCCCCAATGACAGACAGTATCACATCACCCCCTGCTACCTCAACCGCATCGGAGACCAGTGTGCCCCCTACGACCTCTGTCATCACAGAACCCCCTGAAGACTTTTATGTCACAACAGTCTCTGGTCACCCTGAATGGAGAACCAATACATGAATCGCCACGACAGAGGACGGCTCTTCTGAGCCAACTGTTGTTCCAGTTCTTGTCGGGTGCAAGGGCTGCGGCGGACGCGACTCCGGTATCGTGTTGTTCAATTTCCCCCGTGTGACCAACACTCTCTTCAGTTTCCCGGGTTTCCCAGGGCTACCCAGATTCTCCTTCCCATGTATCCCTCCCGGCTGCTCTGAGCCCCCAAACACACCGGACGAGGATGGAAACAACGACGACGACGACGACGACGATGATGATGAGGATAAGACGTCGACAGACCCGCACACGACATGCACCGAGGAGGCCACAGCTAGTGACTGCCTTGTTTCTGGCACCACCTACACCAGGCCGGCGGACAGTTCCATCACGGCGGAGTGCACCACGACATGCACCAAGACGCATACCGGCTGCAGCGCCACTGGAATTACCAGCACGACATCCGCCGAGGTGTGCAGCCCTACAGGTGATGGTGCTTGCAGTGTATGCCAGAACTGGATTGGGGATGCTGAAGACCCAGAGCAGCTGGAGAGGAGGGGTCTCGAGCGGAGAGGCAAAGCTCAGGCGCCAAAGAATATTGGAGGTTGTGTCTGGCCAGGGATTCCCGAGTTTCCCGAGTACCCCGGCGGCGAACTGTTATTGAACAACGACGCAACACTCATTTCCAAGGGTTCAGACCTACAACACATTAAAAAAGGGTGGCTAACTACGTTTGACCCAAACACCTGCGTCCCTATGCTCAACGGCCCCGTTCCCGCGTCCGGCTACCCCCAGAACCCACCCTCATGGAGGATACCATCTGTTGATCATGTGTATGAAAAGAGCATGCTGTTGGATTACTTCAGATACATCATCGACACAAACGGTCCTGACATCAAGAGCATGACAGGATATTCAGGACTACGGCGGCGCCGGCCCGAATAATGCCCTTCAACTTGTCTTTGATGCGTACCCCGGGTCCACCGCAAACCCGATTGACCCTGTCTTGGTCCAGAACGTAAAGCATTTCGACGACTTCATTGGCATGGACCAATGGACCAATGGCCAGACAAAGGTAGGCCTTCTTCCCTTTCCATGGGGAGAGTGACCGCTAACACCATGATACGCAGGCATTTGTGGCCACTCCGGAGGAGATGTGGTGGGCGGTCAGCCCTGCCCTCGGTCAGACTGCCAATGCGGGGACAAAGGCCAAGGATGCGAGAGCCTACATAAACAAAAAGCTCGCCTTTTTTGAGCGTCTGGCTATCGGCGTTGAAATGTTCAATGTTCCCCACGCCATCGCCGCTCTTGAGAACCAAAACCAGCGCATCTACGCAAGGCTGTGAGTAGGATGCACATGATTCAGCGACGCTGTCACTGACGCTGTCCTGTAGCATTGATTTTAAGTTGCCGATGATAGCTTGAAGTAGCTACCTTTATATACGATAGAAAAGAATATATTTTAACTATACTAATAGCATTAAAACCTAAAACTATGTAATACTATAACCTTAAGTTACTTCTATAGTTATAGAAATTAAAAAGAAGAGCTTTATATACTAAGCTTACCCCTTTAATTACTTTTAATTACCTTAACCTCTGACGTATATAATAAGCATGCGTCATATCTAAGTATATATCGCACTTTTCCCTCCTATATCTAATTTTTCATTTAATTAATTAATTCTTAACTACTTAATATATTAGACCTAAATACTAAGGCTAGAACCCTTTTTGCCCTTTAGGCCCTTTAAAATAACCTAAAACTAAGCATCTAACGCGCTATAAAGGCCTATAATATCTCTAAGCATCAGCTATATCGCTATTAGAATAGCATTCTATTGCGATATAATTAGGTCCCCTAATCGCGTTAACTATCTAATCTAGAAGAATAGATTATTATTTAGTTTATTTTCGACCTAGATTCACGAGGATTTCCCCCTAGCTATATAGTATAAAAGAAATAACTAATTAATTACTTACTAACTATAATGCGCTATTAGTCGGTATATATTAGGCTTTAAACTTTATTAGGCGATATTAAGCCCTTAAGATATATTTTTTTCGGAAATATAACTACTAGAGAGCTAAATATAAAGATCTAATTATTATCTATAATTAATTTTAGCTTATAGTAAATATAATCGTGAAGTATAATATCTAATTAGATAATTGTCACGGCTATAATAAGGGCCAGGCGGGGATATATAGTAGAAACACTCTAACTAAGCCTAGGACCGAAGGGACCGAGCGTCGCTTATATTAATCTAAGGACCGAGCCTTAAGAATATTAGTCCTACCTTAGACTGATAAATAAAAGCGTCAGTCCTACCCTTAAACCTTAAGTATATAGAATATATTTATTATATTTTCTTATATAGAAAGCTACCTTAGCTATTAATATAATTTAGTTATACTTAATACCCTTAAGTATATTACTAGATATAATAATACCTTTTATTTAATTATATAATTATCCCTATTACTAATATAAACCTAATATAACCGGTTTATCCCTTAGATTTAACTATATTATTATATATTAATAGCTCTTATTTAGTGGATTACTTATATTACCTTAAATAATATTGAATATAATAGCTACTCCTATACCCCTCGCAAATAACTATTAATAAGTTCTACCTATTAATTACTTACCTATTATATCTATATAAGCTAACCTCTAGGATAAGGAAATAAGTAAAGTATTTAGCTCTAATAGAGATAATAAGGAAGTTAAGTAACTTAGAGCTTAAATTACTACTATAAATACCGAAATAAATAATCTCTATAAGACTATAGAAAGAATAACTAACTTTTAGTATATTTAGAATAAATAATATATTAATAGTATTAAGATAATTAATAACCTTATAATTACTATTATAAAAGGTAAAGATATAGGAGAAATCCTTAAGTTAAACCTATTAGAACTATTTAATAGAACCTTATATAGACTATAGATATTCCTTACTTAAATATATACTTTTATAACTTATTACTTAACCTAGTTTACTATTAAGTCTAATAAGGTCTAATATACCGCGGGGTGCCTTATAAAGTATGCCGCTATATAGTTTAAGCTAATAATAAAAGAATACCTTATGACTCTATTTATTAACCTCTCGCTATAAATTATTAACCTTTATATTAATGATAATATATTTAAAAGAGCCCTTTATTAGGCCTTTAGAACTATTAATAAGAAGGTATAAGCTAAATAAGAGATTAAGGTACTTAAATAAACCTAATCTACCTTAGAGTATAGAATAAAATACCTCTAATTAATATTTAAGCTATTATAGGATTAAGACGCCCTAATATCGCTTTTCTTTAATAGACTTAAGAAGGATATTTAGGCTAAATTATATAAGGGAGATAGGCTTAAGACCCTTATCGATTATATTAGGATAGCTATTAAGGTTAATAATTAATAGTTTTTATAGAAGAAACTATAAAACCTAAGATTTAGTAACTATAAGGCTAATACCCCTCGCTTAAATATAAATTAAGGTAAAAAGAGATATTATAATACCTTATATAATATTAAAGCTAGACTTATAGTATTAAGGGCTATATAATATAATAAGAAACTAATTAAGTATTTCTATTACTATAAACCTAACTATAAGGTAAATATATATAAAAAGAAGGTATAAGATATCGCTAAAGGAAAATATTAGCTAGGGAAGCGCTAGGAATAATAGCTACTTCTAGAAGGTAAGAAATATATAAGCTATATTTATTAATAGGGCGATATATAAATAGTGATTTAAATAATTAAGATTATTATAATAATATAATCCGGTTATAACCTAACTATAGCTATATTAAGGTAAATAGCTATATTATATATATAGGCATACCTAAGGGAGGAATAAGTAAAGTATAATATCGCTTATAGACTATACTATAAGGAATATATATAAGGTTATATTACCCTTAATAAAAGGATATATTAATATTATTATAAGTATTTATAACTCCTAGGATAAAATTAATTAAACCTAGATCCCCCTACCTAAATTAATAAAGAAAGAAAAAGATATAAAAGGATAGAAAGTTAGACTTAAATAAATTACTATTATATTAATATAACTTCATAGATATTATAAACCTATAAGCTATAGTAATTACTTAATAGGTATAATAATATAAAGAGAACTTAAGTTAATCTAACTTTAATATAATTATTATAGATAATAGATATAATAAATATAATAAGAGCTTAGGGAGATATAATAAAATATTAAGCGATATTAATAGATATAGAATAAAGACTATAATATTTAGACCGATAAATAAGGAATATATTATTAAAATAATAATATTAATATATATCTAATTAGCTTAAGAATAATAGAAAGTAGAGAATATAGAAGATATTTATATTTAAGCCTATTATAAAGAAATAGCGCTAAACCTCTATCTATTAAAACCTTAATATAACCTATATAATAATAATAAGATATTATTAAGATACCTATAATATTATAAAATTATATAGGTCTCCTATAGAGATTATTATTATAAGATATACTTATATAAGAAAAGGGAATAAGATTATTTCCCTATCCCCCTCTTATAATTAAATATATAACCCTACTTTTTATATAAAGTAAAAGACTATTATATTAAATAATAATATAAAGGAATTAAAGTAATATAACTTTAATTCTATCTATTATAATAATAAACTATATCTCTAGAATAATTTATAAATACCTTTATTTAGGTAAGAGGAATAAAGCTAGAAATAAAATAAAATAATAAAGAAAGAAGAGCTACTCTAGATAGGATTATTAAGATAATAAAAGAAGGCTTTTATACCCCTATATAAATAGGAGGTATAATAGAGGACTAAGAATAATACCTTTAATAATAATAATATTAGAACCTCGCTTATATAGGAAGAAACTGCGCTATAGGAGTATATAGAATACCTTATTAAAGTAAGGATACCTTAGATAGATTTAGGCGCTAAGGAGGAATAATAATATTAAGAATTACTCTATAGCTAAAATAATAAATATAATTATAAGGTCTATAATAATAGTAAATATAATAAGGATTATTTAAGAAGGATATTATTAAAAAATTAAGATATCTATCTATTATAGAGCTATAGGTAGAGGAAAGAAAGAAATAATTTCTATAAAGAGCTTTATATATAATTATTAATAATTAATAGCTAAAATACTTTAAACTATAAGTATAAATTAAGGGAGAATAGCTAAATACTTTAATAGATAATAAAGCTAAATAAAATTACTTTAACTTAGTGGCGGTAAATAGGCTTAAGCTATTATAGAGGTATAAGAAGGACCCTTATTTAGTATATAATCTAGAAAGAGAAAGGTTTAATTATAATAATAGAGTTATTAAATATAAGATTAATTACCTTATAGTCTTTATTAATAGAAAAAACTAAGGAATCTTATTTAATATTATATCTATACCGGGATATTATTTAATACTTAGGTACCTATAGTTATATAGGTTTAATCTATATTTTAATTAATAGATTAATTAAGTAATCTCACTTAATAAAGAAATACCCCCTAGGGAGATAATAACTTATTAAATATAAGATCTTAAATTTCTATTAAGGATAATAGAGAAATTAAGAAGAGGTAAATATAAGATACCTCTTTACCTAAAGGAATATAATATAAATAATATAATAGAAGGAAATAATAAGATTAATAGATAATTATAAATATTATAAAGTAATCTTATAAGCTAAAAAAAAACCTTAAGTAAATTAAAAAGAAACTATAAAAAAATAACTTAAGAATATCTTATTATAATATTAGATCTATAAAAGACTCTTTATAGAAGAACTTAAGATTAGCCTACTATTATATATATATTATAACCTAAAAATTAAATTTATTAATAAAAAGTAATTTAGCTTTAATAAACTCTACCTACTTAATATAATATAATTATTAATATTAAAGGAATATATTAAAGAAATAATATAGAAAGGATATATTGGGGAAAATAAATTATTTATTAAATACCTTATTATATTTATCAATATATTTATTATATTCTAATAAATAATTAATAATATACTATAAGAATATCTAGATATATTTATTATATATTACCTAGATAATATCTTTATTTTCTCTAAAATAGAAAAAGAATATATAGAATATATCTATAAAGTACTATAGATACTATAAGATATTAATTTATTAATAGAACTAAAGAAAAGTAAATTCTATACCTTAGAAATAGAATTTTTTAGATATACTATCTCTTATAATAAGATATATATAGACCTTAAGAAAGTTATAATAATTAAAGATTAAAAAGAATTAATAAATATTAAGGAAATATAAGCCTTCTTTAGTTTTATTAATTATTATTATAAATTCCTTAAAAGATTTAAAAAGATCGCGATATTATTAACTAATTTAATAAAAAAGGATATATTATTTATAATAAGGAATAAAATATTAAAAGCTTTCTATAAGATTAAGGAATTTATCTTAAGTAAATTAATCCTTAAGATATTTAATTTATCTTAATTAATTAAATTTAAAATAAATACCTTAGACTTTATATTAGGCGCCTAGATTAAATAATAAGATCATAAAGGACTTTTATATTTAATTATATTCTACTCCTATAAGCTATATAGAGTAGAATTTAATTACTTTATCTATAATAAGGAATTCCTTATTATTATTAATACTTTTAAGGAATTTTAATATTACCTTATTAAAAGCCCCTATTAAATTAAGGTCTATATAGACTATAAGAATATCTTATTATAAGTATATTAGGCCTTAAAGGCACGATTAGGGTAGAACTATAGATAAAGGTAGGTCTATTTAGTATATAGACTTTAACTTACCGGGTTCCCATAGAGGGCCCAGCGAGAAGAGTTTTAGCCGGCTTAGTTATATAATATAAGCCGGGGTTTATCTATTATCTACCCTTATTAGTCTATCTCGCGATAACCTTATAATTACCTCCCCTCTAGAGGCCTTAGTCCCTAAGGCCTTTAATAGTTATTTATTCTTAAAATAGCTTCCTTTAATATTATAGAAGCTTCTATATAATAAAGATAAATTTCCTCTAAGAACTTCCTTATTACCTTTATTAAATATATCTTTATTATATATAAATAAATAAAAATATATTTATTAGTCCTTTAATAGCTAATTATTAGTATTTACCTTTTATAGCTATAGCCTCTCTATAGTAATACCTTATTATTACCTATATAAATATTATAATCTCCTCTATACTTCTTAATTATTATTAACTTAATTTTATTATTTTTTATCTCTATCTCTTTATAATTAATAATAATAATAGCGCCTATTTTATAATATTTCTACCTTAACCTTATAATATTTACCCTTATTTCCTATACCTATATCTTCTAAAGCTATTAATTTAACTTAAATCGCGGCTTTAAGGATTTAGAGCCTAAATATAAGCCTTACCTTAGTTATATCTATAACCTATATAAGGATAGCTAGCTACTTTATATAACCTATATAGATAAGACTAAGAATTAAGGCTATTATATTATATTTAATTTATAGAATATTAAGTATAATAATATAAGTCTTACCTTATATCTATTAATATACCCACTAATATTCTTCTAGATCCCTTATAAGCTTTAGGGTATTACTTAATTCTATTAGAACTTTATTATTATTCTTTACTCCTATAACCCTATAATATCTATAAACCTAATAAGTATTCTCGCTCCTATCGCCTATAGTTATATTATTTAGGCCTTAGATAAATATAATATTACTTAAAATACCCTCGCTAAATACCTAGAGAACCCTATTATTAATATTAATAAGATAAATATCGCCTTATATAATCTATAGGAGTAGTAATTTTATCGCGAGATTATAATTACCCTTACCCTCTATAAGGTATATTATCTAATATTCACCTAATATTCCCTTATTAATCTCTTCTATAGGCTAATATTATCTAAGACTCTATTAACTTTAAGAACCGCATTAAGGCTACTTAGCCTCCCTATATCTATAACGATATTAAGGCCTAGGCCCTTAAGTAGATATTAATTTACTTAAAGACTATTAAAATTATTATTATTTATAGTAAAAAGGCCTATATTAATCTATATATCGATTTCTCTATTACCCTTACCGCTAAGATCCTTAATAGCTAGGGTAAATAATCTCCCTTAGTAGCTATTAAGTATATTAATATTATATTAATTAAGCGCGGAAGTAAGTATAAAGCTAATAATAATTAGGATAATAATAATAATAATAATAATAATAATAATAATAATATTAATATTAGCGGTAGTAATATAAATATTCCTTTTACCCTAGCTACTTAAGCTACTCTTAAGCGCTAGTAGCTTACCTCTTATAGCTATAGTATTAGCGGTTATAGCTATAGTATTAGCGGTTATAATAATAGCTCTAGTAGTTATAGTAATAGTAATAGTAATATTAATATTAATATTATTACCTTTTATATTAATACCCCTTAAGCTAGGTATATATTCTACTATCGCTTTATAGTTATTTACCTCTATATAGAGGTATCCTATTCTATCTTCTTATATTCTTATACTTTATAGGTAGTATTTTTATAACTTTAATAAGAGGCCTAGCTACCTTTTACTCTCTATTAGCTCGCCTAAATATTATCTTATTTTTTATATACCTTCTTTATAATCTTATAATACTTCTTAATTATTATTTATATATTTTCTAGGTAATAATCTAATTCTTAGGTATTCTATTCTATAGGCTAGCCTTTCTATTTTATAAGGTAGTATTTTTTATTATTAATCTCCTTATAATTAATAACTTTTTTTACCTCCTATTTATTAGGCTTATCCTTAAGCTTTAATAGAGTAATAATATCTTTACCCTATATTCCGCGGTCTTTCTATAATTCTAAGAGTAATATATAGAAAATTTATATATCCTCTTATAGGGTTCTAATAGTTTAATACTATATACCTATTTACTATATTTCCTAAGGATCTTAACCTTAATAAATTAGGGAGCTAACTTATAGTTCTTAAAACGCTAATTCTTTATAGAGATATTAATATATTATCCGCGGGTATATACCTATAGCTTATACTTTACGTTATAATATTTAGCCTATAACTTAATTACTTTCTCCTAATATTTATATACCCAGTCTCTAACCTATTATAATATCGCAATATATTCTATAATACCTTATACCTTAATTAGCTTAATAATTAAGATATAGTCTATATATCTTAAGTAATACCTAAAGAGTATATATATAGGTGAGACCTTAATAATAAAGTAATAGCTATTATTATAGGTAAAGGCTATATTAAGTAATTAGACTGCCTACCTATATAGCTTATTAATAGAATAAGCCCTTAGGTATTTAACTAAAGTCTAATAGGTTTATTTAATTTAGCTATCGGTCTATAGATAATATATAGTAAATAATCGGCGATATATCTCTCTTATCTCTATAAGAAGCCTCTAAAACTCGCTTATAATAATCTTATCTCTATTATTAATAATACCTTTTAATATACTAAACCGAGCTTCTATATACTTATATAGTAATATAGCTAACTCTATAGCTCTTAAGGTCTTTATAGTTAGGATAAATAATATATACTTAATTATCTAATATATAATTATAAGGATTATATTATATACCTCCCTATTATTTCGCCGGCTTAAGGGTAATTTAATAATAAAGTCTATATTAATCTCTTAAAATAGGTATAATAATAACGATAGTAATTATAGCTTACTATATAGCTTATACCTTAATACCTTAATGCCTTAATATATAAGGTAACTCTTAATATACTCTCTTATATTATTAATAAGACTTAGTTAATAAAACTTTCTCTTTATTAGGTCTAGCGTCTTCTTAAATCCTATATACCTAGCCCTAAGGTTATTATAGTATTAGCGAAAGACTTTTAGTCTTAATACTCCTTATTTTAAGATAATAAATTATCCCTTATACTTTAGTAGCCTAAGGTCTTTAATAGTATACCCTTTATATTAGCCGGCAGCTCTATATACCTTTCCTATAGTCTTAAGGTAATATTAATCTTAGCTCTATAGTTCCTTAATTAATACCTTAAGCTTATATATTAATTACGAGAGAAGTACTATTTCGCCCTCTATAAGTTATCTTATAATAAGATATAGGATATATTATTCCGGTATAATAACCCTAGCTCTAGATAGTTCCCTAGAGGCTTAGCTTAAGTTCTTTACCTTTTAAGTATTTTATAGAGGTTAACCTCCTATCTCCCTTACTTATCTATAAATAATAATAATAGAAATAATATAATAATAAGTATAGTACTTCTATATAGGCTCACTAGAGGGGATAGGGCCCTTTATTATAGCCATAACTTCTAGGATATATACTTAGGTAGTACTATCTATATCTTTATTAATCCTAATATCGGCGATATAATACTAAGCGGAATATAAAAGCTTATATATTAATAATAACTTCTTCTTTAAGGTAGGGAGGATATCTTTATATAAGATCTCGCTCTTTATATAATCTAGTCTTTAAGAGAGACTATTAATAAGGTTCTTTAAGCTAGCTCTATATTTAATATTAAAATTAAAGGTAGAAAGCTTATATACCTATCTTATAAGTCTACCTTAAAGCTCTTTCGCCGATATATCTATAACGCTAGTGAGGGCTTAATAGTTAATTAAGATAAAGAACTTATCTAAGAGTCCTTATAGGTAGTAACTTTAGTGCTCTAGGCTCTCTATAATAGTAAGGAGCTCTTATTAGCCTATAGCCTATCTTTATTCTTAGTCTTTAAGCTTCCTCGATTAATAGGTAATAGGGCGCTATATACCGCCTATAAGTTATATAAGGATACCTAAGATAGCTTTAATAGATATATCGGTTTTAACCTTAGTCCTTAATATTAAGTCCTAATATTAGAGAATAATTATAAAGTAGAAGGCTTATTTATAAGCTTAAAATACCCCTTTAGCCTCTTTTATCTAATAGAATAAGCTAATCTACTTCCTATTCTTACTCCCTTTAAATATCTTAATAAGGGGCCTAATAATCACTAAGTAATAGGCGATAAACTTCCTATAGAAATTATAGAATCCTAGAAATACTTAAATATCCTTAAAGGATTTAAGGGTCTATTACTTAGCGACTAATTTAATATATAAGAGCTCTATTTTAATACCTTCCTATATAATAATATATCTAAGGAATTCTATACTCTATTAGAAGAACTTATACTTTAAGAGCTTTCTATAGAGCTAAGCTTTAGCGAGCCTCTTAAGGACTTTATATAAGTACTTTATATATTCCTCCTTAGTCTAGGAGTAGATAATAATATCGTCTATATATATAATATAGTAGGTATTAAGCTTATTAGTAAGCGTTTTATAAATATAGTCCTAAAATATAATAGGTATATTAATAAGTCTAAAGGGTATAATAATATATTTAAAGTGCCTATATCTTATATAGAAGGTAGTCTTTTATTTATTGACCTTTTTAATCGCGATCTTATAATAGGCTTTATAAATATCGATCTTAGAGATCTACTTAATACCGCTAAGTCTATTTAATAGGTCGCTAATAAATAGGAGAGGGTATTAATTCTTAATTATAATATATATAATAGGTGAGTTAGCTATATAAGTGAGTTAGCTACCTATATTATGCATTAAAACCTTAAATTTTAAACTTAAATAAAAAGCAGATTAAAATAGCTAGAAACTTAAAAAAGCTATTTTTAGCTTTTTAACTATAAAATAAGCTATATATATTTTTATAAACTTTTAGAAAAATTTCTTTATAGAGAAATAGCTATTTATACAGTGCGAATAACCTATTTTATTACTTTCTTATAAAAGGCTTACCCTAGAGGCTATATAAAACTCTATAAAAATAGTTATATAGTTATTAAGCTAACTTTGGGATTTTAGCTATTTTAGGCTTAGTTTGAATTTTCTAGAATTATTTATAATACTTTTTAAATATAGTTAAAATACTAAGAAATTTTAAAGTATCTAACTCACTTAAGTGGCTAACTCACTTATCACATACGTTAACCTTATTTAGTCCCCTATAATTAATATAAAGCCTTAACCCTCTATCCTTCTTAAAAATAAAGAGGATTAAGGCCCCTATTATACTTATAGAGTATTAAATCCTCCTATTCGCTAGATTCTCCGCGATATATATATATAGGGCTTTATATTATATTATATTTAGAGGGTAGATTAGGCTATATAGTAGGTTCTTACCCTTAATTAAGTCGATCTTATATACCGCTTCTAGGAGTATAGGTATACTCTTTACCGCTTATTTATTAAAGAACCCCTTAAGTCCCTTAAGTTCCTCTAGGAGGTCCTTAGGTATCTCTAATATTAAGTCTTTAGACTTAATAAGCTTCTTATTAGCTAGCTCCTTAAGTATAAGGAAGGAAATAATATATAGTATATATACCCTCTCTTTATTCTTAATAATCTCTCGTATAAAGGATAAAGGGTCTACTTTTATTACTATAGCGTAATATTATTTATTAATTATATAGTCTATTATAATCCCCTCCTAGCCTATAGAATAATAGGCTATAATAAGGTTATATTTAGTATTCCCTATTTCTATATTAGTATATACTCGCTAGACCTTCTGCGGTCGGCTATATAAGTTAATAAAGAAATAGGTAATTTAATAGGTATTACCTATATAGGTCTTATTACCTTAGAAAGACTTAAGACTAAGGGCTATATAGTCTATAGTAGGCTTAAGTCTTAGCCTCTTTATTAGCTTTATATTAATTAAATTAATCTTAGAGGTAATATCTATAAGGACTATAATCTCTTCTTCTATAAGCCTATAGAGAATTAATATAATAATAGATATAACCTTTTTAATTAGGACTTATTTTTAAATAAGAGGTATAGATAGTTTAGGTTTAACCTCTATATGCTTTAGTTTTCCGATAAATCTAGCTCTTTAGCCTTAATATAGCTAATCTTTATTATTAAGGTCCTTTCCCCTATAGAAGTAATATTAACCTATAGGCCTAGACAGCACTTTAATAACCTATAGCTTAGTCTTCTATATTTAAAGTACTTAATAGCTATCTATCTATTATAATAGTATTAATTAGGTATTTAGCCTAATTAGCTAGATTAACCTAATAGGCCTTATAAGTATCCCGATAGGGTGCTATATCTAGAGGAGCTACCTCCTTAATAGCTTACTCTATAGCTTCCCCTATAGGAGGATAAGCTCTATTTAGTTAATAGTTTAGCGGTATTTAGTGATTATTTTTATTATTATCCCTATAGTTAGGTTATTAGCTAGCCCTAGGTATATTTAGCGGCCTAGGTAATATCTTATACCCTCTTAATATTAATATTATGCTTCTATAGCTCTTTCTTAACTTAAGGAAGAAATCGGTAGAAGTAATAATAAGCTACTAAAGCGCTCTCTTCTTACTTATATTTCTCCGGTAAGAGTATATAGAAGGCTCTCTATTATATAAAGTACTATATAGGGGACTCTCCCTCTTTATATTAGATTACTTTAAGCTTATTCCTTATTTCCCTCTCTTAGAGTTTTAGGTTAATATATTATTTCGCGATAAAATATTTAAAGTCTTTCTATATTAGCTCCCTTTTATTAAATAAGTAATTAATATAGGTCCTCTATATAGTTTATAGGGTATAATATAGCTTATTATAAGCTTATTTAATCTTTTATATATTAATCGCTTTAATATATAGCTAATTATTAATATTAAGAGCTCTAAGTTAATCTATAATTTTAATTACCTTAATATTCTCTTTAAGGTACTTATAGTTATATATTAGGGGTTTATCTTAATTACCTTAGCTAATATTTATTAAGCGATTTATTAATACCTTAAGTATCTTTATCTATATCTCGGCTTAATTAGCTAGGAACTTAATAAATATATTAGCTTAAGTATCCTACCTCTTTTATCTCTTATTATATTATCTCGATTACCTTAATTAATAGCTTAATTAGTGGGATAGGTTAGATCGGGAGCTTAAGCTTAATAATAATAATAATAACGATAAGTTATATTAGCGATATAATATGAAATATCCTCTCTTAAGAGGCATAATTAGCTATATTAACTCTAAATAGTATAATTATTAGTCCTAATTTAATAGGTAGGTAATATCTTCTAATAATAATATTAAGGAATACCCTTTAAGTATAATAAGAATACCCTATTTAGATATATAGGGATAATTACTCCTATAGATTAACTTATCTAAGTCTATTAAGTTAGGTATATTAATAGGTATAATAATCTCGGGAGGCTATATATATATACTTCCTAGTGTATTACCGGCGAAAGGCTACTTAAGTATCTCTTAAGTAGGGCCTAGAATAGTTTTAGGTGACCTATCTATCTTAATTCCGCGTTAATCTTCTATAAGGAGTAGAAGTTAAAGAATTATAAGTATATTAGGCCTTAAAGGTATAATTAAGGTGGAATTATAGATAAAGGTAGGTCTATTTAGTATATAGACTTTAATTTATTAGGTTCCTATAGAGGGCCCGGTGAGAAGAGTTTTAGCTGGCTTAATTATATAACGTAAGCCGGGGTTTATCTATTATCTGCCCTTATCGGTCTATCTCGCGATAACCTCATACTTATATTTTACTATTACGAGAGAATTAAGTAGCTAATAATTATATTATATTAAATACCTCTTAGAATTTAATTATATTATGATCTATATAAAGAGAAAAGAAAATAAAAGAGTTAATATTATTAATAGATAATTAGACCGTAATATAGGAAAGATTTAAGTAAATAAATAATTACTATAATATACCTTAGAAGGATACCTTAAATAGAAATTTATTATATAAATATAGAAATTAATACCTCTATTAGAATACCCTAAGCTTATTTAAGATTATAGGAAATAAGTTATTGACTTTATTAATTATATATAGGGATATAATTACTATAAAGATAGACTCTTTATATTTAAAGGAAAGATTATTATATTTAATAAAGTTTTTAGAAAGATCTTTAATTATTATTATAATTAATTCCCTTATAAGAGGAATTATAGGACGATATTTAAAGCTATAAACTATATCTATAATAACTACCTATTTAAGAAGGAAATCTAAGGTATAATATAATAGTATTAGAAATATAACCCTAGATAAATACTTAAGATAACCTATATAGTAGAATATAGTAATCTATTATTAAAATAAATCTTAAAGTATAATAAATAATTCCTAGATAATAAAAAATAGATAAATAATAAGTCCTAGATAGATTATAATATAATATTATATATAAGATATATAAATACCTACTATATAGATATTAAGGAATTAATAAAACCCTAAAATAAATTAAGATAATATATATTTTTCTTAATATAAAAAAGATAGTTATATAAGTTATAAATAAATACGACCTATATATAAAAATAAAGGTATAACGCTATAAACTCTATAGAAAGTTATAATTACTTCCGGTTATATAATAACCTTAGGATTTAATTACTATAGATTTTATTATTAAATTACCTCTATTAAAAGAACTAACTATTAGAAACTTCTATAATAATATTCTTATTATTATAGATAGACTTATAAAATTTTCTTATTTTATCCCTTATAGTAAATTAATAAATATAGAAGAATTTATATACCTCTTTTATTATAATATTACTAAGATATATAGGCTATTATTTAAGATTATCTTAAATTAAGGATTACCCTTTATATATAAGTTTTAATAAGGATTAACTAAATATCTTAAGATTAACTATAAGCTCTCTATAATATACTATAAAGAGATTAATAAATAAATAAAATAAATAAATTAAATATTAAAATAATACCTTTAGTACTATATTAACTATAAATAAAATAACTAAATTAGTAAGCTATTAGCTATATAGCTAGCCTATAATATAATAATTAATAAAAATATAAAGATTATATTAGCCTATATTAACTTTAGATTTACCCTAGATATCTATAGATAAACCTAAAATATAATTATTAACCTTAAAGTAATCTTTATTAATAATTAACTAAAGAATCTATATAAAGAAATATAGATAAAACTTAAATTTATTAAAAATAAAATAAATAATTATATTAATAAAAAAACGATTAAGGGATTAACTTTCTTAAAGAGAGATATAGTTTATCTTATAATAAAAAATATTATAATAAAATAATAAAATAAAAAGTTAATTATAAATATATTAAACCCTATAGAATTAAATAGAAAATCTTAAAAAATAATTATAAATTAGATTTATTACTAAAGGTTAAACTTTATTTAATCTTTTATATTTTATTATTTAAATTAATAAAAAATATTATTTAAATTAAGATTAATAATAAACTAAAAGTAAAAGTTAATAGATTAAAAGAATATATTATAAAAGCTATCCTTAATATAGATAGGATTAATAATAAAATAATATATTTTATTAAATAAAAGGACTACCTTAATATAAAAAATATATAGGAATTATTAAAATACCTTATTAATATATAATACCTTTTAAAGAATTTTTATTAATAATACTAAATATAGACTTATTAAGACTAATAGTATTTTAATTAATTAAATTAATAGCCCTAAAAGAGTATACCTCTATAATAGCGGATAATTCCTCCTAAAGCTTACCTAACTCCTTTAAGGTATAAAGGCTATCTTTAAAAGCCTTATTATTGCGCGCTTTAAGTAATTACTTCTACTTATAGATATAAGTAAGCTTAATTATTACCTCCTTAAGGGCGGCCTCTACTTAGGCCTCTTTATTCTCTAGGTACTTACGCTCTTAGATATTTTTTAATACTACTAAAGATTAATTACCTATTAAAAATACCTAAATATATACTTAAAAAGAAGCTACTTTAGCTTTATTATATATAACCTTTATATCTATATAATTAAAATAATAATTAGAATAATTAGAAACTACCTTATAGAATAAGCCCTAATAAAAATAGTAAGTATAGAGTATAATTTTAGAATTAAAAGCCTTAATATAGATAGAAAGACTTTATACTTTAAAAAGCTTATAGGAAGAAATACATTTAGAAACTTAGCTTATTATTATATTAATAATAAAGGAAGATTTTTATAAATTAAAGTTACCTATTAAAAATATTTAGTCGCTAAAGTTAGCCTTAAGGATAAAATTAATAGAGGGGAGACCTTATATTATAGCTATAATAAGGGCTAGATAGGGATATATAGTAGAAATACTTTAATTAAGCTTAAGATTAAAGGGACTAAGTATCGCTTATATCGGTCTAAGGATTAAGCTTTAAGAATATTAATCCTACCCTAGACTAATAAATAAGAGTATTAATTTTACCCCTAAACCTTAAGTATATAGAATATATTTATTATACTTTCTTATATAGAAAGCTACCTTAGCTATTAATATAACTTAATTATACTTAATACCCTTAAGTATATTACTAGATATAATAATACCCTTTATTTAATTACGTAATTATCCCTATTGCTAATATAAACCTAATATAACTAGTTTATCCCTTAGATCTAACCGTACTATTATAATAATATCTATAACTTTAATGAGACTAACTTTATAATAGGCATAATTTAGAGTGGAATAATTATTATAAGTATAAATAGGTATAGAAAGCTAAAATTAATATAGCCTAAAAACTAGGAATAAATTATAGTAATTTAGGCGATTAATATAGAAGGCTAGGCGATCCCGCTATTTATTATTAATATAGGCTAATATTACCTTATTAATTAATACCGAGAAAGTAACCTCCCAGGCGATTAAGCTATTATAATGACCTAAAATAGCGAGATTAATAATAAGACCGGTCTTAAGTAGCTTAAATACTTTAACCGGTATATAATTAATTAATTAATTAATATTTATTATCTCTTAATCCTTAATAGCTATAGAAGTTATTATTTTATTGATTTTAAGAGATATTATTAGGATAATAATATTATTACGCTCTATATATTGCCTTATTTATCTTATTTACTTTAGCCCCTAATATTAGGTATTTTAATATACTTAAGAATACTTATAGTCGAGAAATAAAGTATTTAATTAGATAATATATATAATAAGCGAAATAGTTAGATAAGCGAAATAGTTACTTTTCCCTTAATCTCTCCTCTTTCTATTTAATTATTTCTTAACTACCTAATATACTATAATTAATTAATAAGGTAAATATTATTCTTATATTTTAAGCCTATTAGAATAGTCCTAAATTAAGTCTCTAACGTGCCGTAAAGATCTATAAAGTCCGCTATAGTAATCTCCTTAACTAATATAATAGTATTCCTACTTAACGTGATATAATGCCTAATTCATATAAACTATCTAATCTAGAGGAATAGACTTTTATTTAGTTTATTTTTAACCTAGATTTATAAGGATTTCCCCCTTAACTCTATAGTATAAAAGAAATAGCTAATTAATTACTTACTAACCGTAATATATTATTAGTTAGTATATATTAAGCTTTAAACTTTATTAAGTAATATTTAGAGCTTAAGATATATATTTTTCGTAAATATAACTACTAGAGAGCTAGGTATAAAGATCTAATTATTATCCGTAATTAATTTTAATTTATAGTAAATATAATTATAAAATATAATATCTAATTAAATAATATCTATAATATTAATAAGACTAGCTTTATAATAGGTATAATTTAGAGCGGAATAATTATTATAGGTATAAAAAGGTATAAAAAGCTAAAAATAATATAGCCTAAAAACTAAGAATAGATTATAGTTATTTAAGCGATTAATATAGAAGGCTAGTTAATCCCGCTATTTATTATTAATATAGGCTAATATTACCTTATTAATTAATACCAAGAAAGTAACCTCCTAGGCGATTAGGTTATTATAATAACCTAAAATAGCTAGACCGATAATAAGATTAATCTTAAGTAGCTTAAGTATTTTAACCGGTATATAACTAATTAATTAATTAATATCTATTATCTCTTAATCCTTAATAGCTATAAAAGTTATTACTCTATTGAATTTAAGAGATATTATAAGGAGAAGAAGATTATTAGGCTTTATATATTACTTTATTTATCTTATCTACTTTAGCCCCTTAACGTTAGGTACTTTAGCATACTTAAGAATACTTATAGTTAAGAAATAGAGCGTCTAATTAAATACTCTATAACCTATATTTTAAAGATTAAGTTCTTTCTAGCCTTCTATACCGTATTTTAAGCTACTATAATAAAATAAAATATTAAGGGGGCTTTTAGAGGAGCTAGGCTTATTCCTCTTAATATAGAAAATATAATCTTAAAGCTTAATATATAGCGATATATACTAACGCCGGTTAAGGAGGTAGCGAAACTATTAACCCCTTAGGCCTTAAGGACCCTAAAGACCTATTACGGCTATAATAAGGACTAGGCGGGGAAGCACGGTAGAAATACTCTAACTAAGCATAGGGACTAAAGGGACCAAACATCGCTTATATCGGTCTAAGGACCAAGCTTTAAGAATATTAATCCTACCCTAGACCGAATAATAGAAACATTAGTCTAATTACCTAACCTTAAGTATATAGAATATATTTATTATACTTTCTTATATAGTAATTACCTTAGCTATTAATATAACTTAATTATACTTAATACCCTTAAGTATATTACTAGATATAATACTTTATTTAAGACTATAATATAATATTCTCTACTATTAATATAAACCTAATATAACCGGTTTATCCCCTAGGAATTTAACTATACCGTTATATATTAATAGCTCTTATTTAGTAGATTACTCGCATTACCTTAAATAATATTAAATATAATAGCTACTCCCGCTACCACCGCGAATAACTAATAGGGCCTACCTATACCTACCGCGCCTACCTTAGTTAACCTAATTAATATAGAAATAAAAGATATCTCTAGCGCTAGTAATAACGACGAGGAAGTTAAATAGCTTAAGGCCTAGATTATTACTATAAGTATTAAGATAGATAATCTCTATATAACTATAGAAAGGATAGCTAACTCCTAGAGAGTTTAAAATAAATAATATATAAATAATATTAATATAATTAATAACCTTATAATTACCGCTATAAAGGGGAGAGATATAAGAGAGATCCTTAAGCTAAACCTACTTAAATTATTTAATAGGACTATATATAGGCTATAGATATTCCTCACCTAAATATATACTTTTATAACCTACTACCTAACTTAATTTACTACTAAATCCAATAAAGTCTAATATACTATAAGATATCTTATAAAGTATACCGCTATATAATTTAAGCTAATAATAAAGGAATACCTTATAACCCTATCTATTAATCTCTTACTATAAATTACTAAATTTTACTTAAATTATAATATATTTAAAGGGGCCCTTTATTAGGCCTTTAGAACTATTAATAAAAAAATATAGGCTAAATAAGAGATTAAGGTCCTTAAATAAACCTAATTAACCTTTAAGTATAAGATAAAATACCTCTAACTCGCCTTAAAGCTCTTATAGGGTTAAGAGCCCTTAATATTATTTTTCTTTAATAGACTTAAGAAAGATATCTAGGCTAAGCTATATAAAAGAGATAGACTTAAGACCCTTATTAATTATATTAGAATAGTAATTAAGATTAATAATTAATAGTTTTTATAAAAGAAACTATAAAACCTAAGATTTAGTAACTATAAGGCTAATACCCTATGCTTTAATATAAACTAAGGTAGGAAGAGGTACTATAATACCTTATATAGTATTAAAGCTAGACCTATAGTATTAGGGGCTATATAATATAATAAGAAACTAATTAAGTACTTCAATTATAATAAACCTAACTATAAGGCAAATATATATAAGAAGAAGGTATAAGATATCACTAAAGGGAAGTATTAGCTAGGGAAATACTAAAAATAATAGCTACTTCTAGAAGGTAAAAAATATATAGGCTATATTTACTAATAGGGCGATATATAAACGGTAATCTAAATAATTAAAATTATTATAATAATATAACCTAATTATAACCTAACTATAGCTACACTAAAGTAAATAGTATTACTATATACCTAGGTATACCTAGTAAAAGAATAAGTAAAGTATAATATTACTTATAGATTATACTATAAGGAATATATATATAAGGTCACGCTATTATTAATAAAGGGATATATTAATATTATTATAAATATCTAGAACCCCTAGGATAAAGTTAATTAAACCTAGATCCCTTTATTTAAATTAATAAAGAAAGAAAATATAGAAGAATAGAAAATTAAACTTAAATAAGTTATTATTATAGTATTATGACCTAATAAATATTATAAACCTATAAATTATAGTAATTACTTAATAGATATAATAATATAAAGAGAACTTAAGTTAATTTAATTTTAATATAATTATTATAGGTAATAGATATAATAAGTATTATAAAAGCCTAGGGAGATATAATAAAATATTAAGCGATATTAATAGATATAGAATAAAGACTATAATATTTAGACTAATAAATAAAGAATATATTACTAAAATAATAGCACTAATATATATATTTAATTAACTTAGGAATAATAATAAGTAAAGGATATAAAAGATATCTATATCTAAGCTTACTATAAAGAAATAATATTAAACCCCTAGCTACTAGAACTATAATATAACCTATATAATAACGATAGGATATTATTAAGATACCTATAATACTATAAGATCGCATAAGTCTCTTATAGAGATTATTATAAGATATATTTATATAAAAAGAGGGAATAAAACTATTTCCTTATCCCCCTTTTATAATTAAATATATAACTCTACTTTTTATATAAAGTAAAAGACTATTATATTAAATAATTATATAAAGGGATTAAAGTAATATAACTTTAGTTTTATTTATTATAATAATAAACTATATCCCTAAAGTAATTTATAAATACCTTTATTTAGGTAAGAGAAATAAAGCTAGGAATAAAATAGGATAATAAAAAAAGAGGGGCTACTCTAGATAGGATTATTAAGATAGTAAAAGAAGGCTTTTATGCCCCTATATAAATAGAAGGTATAATAAAAGACTAAAAATAATATCTTTAATAATAATAATATATTAAAACCTTATTTATATAGGAAGAAACTATACTATAAGAGTATATAAAATACTATATTAAGTTAAAGATACCTTAAATAGATCTAGGCGCTAAAGAAGAATAATAATATTAAGAATTACTTAATAATTAAGATAATAAATATAACTATAAGGCCTATAATAATAAAATATAATAAGGATTATTTAGGAAGAATATTACTAAAAAACTAAGATATCTATCTATTATAGAGCTATAGGCAAAAGAAAGAAGAAAATAATTCCTATAAAAAACTCTATATATAACTATAAATAATTAATAGCTAAAATACTTTAAATTAAGAGTATAAATTAAGGGAGAATAAATAAATACTTTAATAAATAATAAAGCTAAATAAAATTATTTTAATTTAATAATAGTAAATAGGCTTAGGCTATTATAGAGGTATAAAAAGGATCCTTATTTAATATATAACTTAAAAGGGGAAAGATTTAATTATAATAATAAAATTATTAAATATAAGATTAATTACCTTATAGTCTTTATTAATAGAAAAAACTAAGGAATCTTATTTAATATTATATCTATATTAAGATATTATTTAGTACTTAGGTATCTATAATTATATAGGTTTAACCTATATCTTAATTAATAGATTAATTAGGTAATCTCCTTTAATAAGGAGATACCCCCTTAAGGAGATAATAATTTATTAGATATAAGATCTTAAACTTCTATTAAAGATAATAAAGAAATTAAAAAGAAATAAATATAAAATACCTCTTTACCTAAAGGAATATAATATAAATAATATAATAAAAAGAGATAATAAAATTAATAGATAATTATAAATATTATAAAATAATTTTATAAATTAAAAAAAAACCTTAAATAAATTAAGAGAAAACTATAGAATAAATAACTTAAAAATATCCCTCTATAATATTAAATCTATAAGAAACTCTTTATAGAAGAACTTAAGACCGGCTTATTATTATATATATATTATAACTTAGAAATTAAATTTATTAATAAAAAGTAATCTAGCTTTAATAAACTCTATCTACTTAATATAATATAATTATTAATATTAAAGGAATATATTAAAGAAATAATATAGAAAGGATATATTAGGGAAAGTAAGTTATTTATTAAATACCTTATTATATTTATCCTAAAGAAAAATAAAAAGCTTTACCTTTATATTAACTTTAGAATATTTAATATTATTATAATTAAGGATTATATATTATTACCTCTTTTTAATAAATTAAAGGATTAATTTTTTAAAATAAAATATTTTATTATATTTAACCTTAAGGGAGCCTATAACTTAATTTAGATTAAGGGAGGATATAAATAAAAAACCGCTTTTTATATTAAATATAAATTATTTAAGTATCTTATTATACCTTTTAGACTTATTAATATACCTACTATATTTTAATAAATAATTAATAATATATTATAAGAATACCTAGATATATTTATTATATATTACCTAGATAATATCTTTATCTTCTTTAAAATAAAAGAAAAATATATAAAATATATCTATAAGGTATTATAAATACTATAAGACGCTAACTTATTAATAGAACCTAAGAAGAATAAATTCTATACCTTAGAAGTAAAGTTTTTTAGATATATTATCTCTTATAATAAGATATATATAGACCTAAAAAAGGTTATAGTAATTAAGGATTAAAAGGAATTAATAAATATTAAGGAAATATAAGCTTTCCTTAGTTTTATTAATTATTATTATAAATTCCTTAAAAGATTTAAAAAGATCGCGATATTATTAATTAATTTAATAAAAAAGGATATATTATTTATAATAGGGAGTAAGGTATAAGAAGCTCTCTATAAAATAAAGGAATTTATCTTAAGTAAATTAATTCTTAAGATATTTAATCTATCTTAATTAATTAAATTTAAATAAATACTTTAGACTTTATATTAAGTATTTAAATTAAATAATAAGATAATAAAGGACTTTTATATTTAATTATATTTTACTTCTATAAGCTATATAAAATAAAACTTAATTACTTTATCTATAATAAAGAATTTCTCGCTATTATTAATACTTTTAAGGAATTTTAATATTACCTTATTAAAAGCCCTTATTAAATTAAGGTCTATATAGACTATAAGAATATCTTATATTTCACTATTATTAGAGAATTAAGTAGCTAATAATTATATTATATTAAATACATCTTAGAGTTTAATTATATTATAATCTATATAAAGGGAAAAGAAAATAAAAGAGCTTGTTATGGATGCACGGCCAAAGAGGCATAGTTACTAGGTAGGCGCAATAGTTAATTAATGACTGAAGCTTAATGAGATTAAGCTGAGGTAAGCCCCCCTAAAAGCATAAAGACTTATCTATAAGACCGGCCTAAAAGGGCCTAGTCACGTGGATCCCTTTAAACCTCTATTTACTATAAAGCGCTATAATAATTATCCTCCCTCCTAAAGGTAGTTATCTTTAGTTGCCGTGAATGCCCTTAATAAATATCTTAATGGCCTTTAATGGTCCTTAATAGTTACTAAATAGTAATAAATATACCCCGCGCCGGTAGAATAAAGGCGGTATCGCTTTATTTATTATTATTATAAGGCTTATTATTATCCCTATTTCTATAGTATTTTAGGTCTCTAGATATTAATAATAATAATAATTTCCTATAATTTATTTCTTTTCTTCTCTATCTCTTTTCTATTAATATTATACTTTCTCCTACGAAATAACTATAATAACCCTATAATTCCCGGTTAAGATACCCTCTATTGCGTACTCTCTTTAGCCTAGCGGCCCTATAAGCGTTAATTAATAGTATATATATTATTTTTATTTGGCGATTTAGGCTAAAGGTAAGGCTATTAATGCCTACCGTATTATTAATCGTCCTTTTAAGTATATTTAGATTAATTATGCCTTTCGCGACTTTAATTCCTCTTATTATAAGTACTATAATAGCTTTAATAGTTCTTATATACTATAAATATTTTATATTTCTATATCTTATTCTTTTTAATAGCCTTATTAATTTATAATAAAGCCCCCCTATTATCCTTAATAGGGATATAGGTGATCTCTTGCGCTAATTTATATTTATTGACTCTATTATTAATTAGCTTATAAATAGCCCTAATATTAATAATAGTATTATTAATAATTATTTCTTTAATACCGATATCTTATATCTATTTATAGTAGCGGCTAATTACTTTTACCTTATATTTAGCGCTATAGAGAATGCCTACTATATATACTTCGGCCTAATTAGAAATAAGAAGGATAATCGCGTAAGTTACCTCCCTTTTATTATATTTTTATTCTTATTTTTAATCTTCTTAGATATAGGATATTATTATATTATATGAGGTTTTTATTACCTAGTGATATTAATAGCTAGTGAGTACCTTCCTTACTCCCCCTCTTAATACTATAAGTCTTTACCTTTTTCTATTAGGTTTTATTAATATTTTATTAGATTAATATCTAGTAGAAGTAATAGTATTATATCTAGCGGCTTTATAGCTAGGATATTAACCTTAGTATTATTGCTTAGTGTATCGCTTAGCTGGCGTTTTATAATTTACTCTACCGTGCGATTAATTAAGACTCTAATGCTAATTAATACCTTATACTTTTTACTAGTATTCCTATATAGGGCTATAGAGGGATAAACCCTTATAGGGCTTAAGTTTATTTTATTTCCTATAGTTATCGCTAGTATTTTAGTGTGGTATAATACCTTAGGTATAGGTTTAATTTATATATTTTATTTAGTAGATTTTTTCTACCTTAATATAATTATAGGCGCCCTTTTTATTTAGGCTATTTTAGCTTTTTAGGCTATTTTTGCTTTTTTTTACCTACTTTTCTCGCTACTTCTAGATAGCTTTTTATATATTTATTATTTTATTTATATCTACCTATTAGTTATATTCTATTAGCTAGCTTTTTTACTTAATAAAAAAGTAAATATCTCCTTTAATCTTCTTTTTTACTTTAATTTATTTAATTTCTTATTTTAATTTATTTACTTTTAGGTCTAATATTAAGAGGGTTTCTTCTTTATTCCCTTCTCTTTATGCCTAAGGCTTTAATAGAGTAATATAGAAGATATTATAAATCTATAAGTATTTATTTAGTAAGGCTAAGTAATAGGCTTATAAGCCGAGTTTTTTTAAGACCCTAAAGGGTTTAATAAAATAAGGAATTAGTTTCTTTTTCTCTTTCTTAAACTTTAAGTTCTTTATCGAGAGTATTATTAAGTCTCCCTTTATAAATATAAATAATTTATAATAAGAATTATAGTATTTTATCTACCTTTTGATTACTTATTTTTAATATTCTTATAACTATTAATAGATTTCCTGAAGTTTTTATAAGCGCGCTTTAATTTTAGGTATACCCTCCCTTAGGTTTTTATCCCTAAAAACTAGATAAAACTCTAGCTTATAGCCTATAAGGGCTATATTAAGAGAGATACCTATTATCTTATTTATTATAGAATTATAAGTAAATTAAGTAATTAGTAGTAGCTTTAGTTAATATTTAGGATAATTATTTATAAAGTATTATAGGTAGTAACCTAAGGTTTAATTTATTTACTCTATTTAATTATTAATTTAGGGATAAAAGGCGGTTAAAAGCCTTTACTTTATCTAAGAGATAAAATATAACTTTAATTAAAATTCACTTATGAATATAGGTCTATAATTAGTAATAATACCCTATAGTGCCCTAAATTATAATTTAACCTCTTAATAAAAGAGCTCTATTAGGTCTAATACCATTATTATAGTATTAATGGTAAGGAATAAGTAGTATTTTATAAATCGGTTAATAATAACTAAAATTATATCTATTTCTTAATCCCTTAATATAATTAATAGTAGATTTATAATAAAGTCTATCGATAGTTCGGTTATAGGTCCCTAGGGAATCGGGAGGTTATTAAGCTTACTATAGGGGCGATATCTATATAAGACTGTCCCCTAATATACCGGGTAGGTGCGCTTATATTCCTTAATATTAGTTTTAAGAGCTTCTTAATAGAACTTCCTTTATAGGAGGTCCTTTATTCTCTTAATTCTAAAATAGCTAGCTAAGGGGTTATTATAGTATAAGCTTAAAATCTTTTTTTATAAACCTAGGTCTTATAGAATATAGATATAATTTCTAAAGAATAATAGATTATCTTTCTTAATATTCTATACTTTAGGGTTTTTTACCCCTTTTAATAAGGAAACCTAGGTCTTTCGTCGGGTATCCTTATCTCTTACTTAGGCTAATTTAATTAGCTTAAGTAAGGGACTTAAGATTTAGGATTATATAGGGTTTTTCTATTATAACCCTACCTTTATTATTAGTCCTAGAAGTAGGTCTACTATAAATAGCTTCTCTTTAACTTATTCTCTAAATTTATTAGGATACTCTTTTATTTTAGTACCTTCTTATAGTTATTAAGTAGGGGTTTCTACTCCCCCTAAGGATAATTTATCCGCCTTATTTAAACTAGAGGCTAGGGACTCTATTGCTCCTATTATAGGCTCTATACCCTACCTCTCTTTTATCTATAACTATATAATAACTACAATCTTAGCTATCTTCTAATTTAATAAATTAATTAGTTCTTTAGTTAGGTCTAAATTAGGGATATAACCTAATAGTCTCGATAGTATATCGGCTAGGTTTATCTTCCCCTTTTAGTACTAAATAATAAAATTATATAGTATTAAGTAAATATACTACCTTATTTGCCTCCTATTAAGCTTTAGGGTCTTTATAAAGGACTATAAGTTCTAATAGTCGCTTAATACTTTAATTTAGGTTAAGGCCCCTTTAAGGTATTATCGCTAGTATTTAAAGGACTTTACGATAGCTATTAATTTATATTCCGGGGTATTATAATTTAACTTAGATATATTAAACTTCTTAGATTAAAATATAATTAGATATTATCTACCTTTATTATCTAGCTAAGAGAGGATACCTATTATAGCTATCTTAGAAGTATCTATCTCTATCTATATAGGTTATATTAGATTAAAATACTATAGAAGAGGTGCTTCTTAGAAGGCTTAGATAAGCCTCTAAAATACCTCCTCTTTCTCCCTATTTAGGGATATATTCCTAGGCTTTCTCTCGTTTTTTATTCCTTTTAGTAAACCTATAAGTAGTTATACTACCCTTAAGTAAGTATAGATAAAGTAATAATAAAAGTTATAAAACCCTAGGAAAACCTAGATATCTCGGTAGGTAATTAATAATAGCTATTTTATAATAGCCTTAACCCGCTTAAGGTCTATTAATATACCTTCTCTAGAGATAATAAACCTAAGGAACTTTACTTATTTTTAATAAAAGGTATATTTTAATAGCTTAGCGTAAAGTTTAGCTTTCTATATCCTCTTAAGTACCTCTTAAATAGCCTTTATATATAAGTCCCGATCTTTTAAATAGATTAAGATATTATCTAGATAGGCTATATAAATAGTATTAAGAAGCCTATATAAGGCTTAATAGATATAGTATTAAAAAGTTATAGGTATATTAGTAAGCCTAAATAATATAATTAAATACTTAAAATACCTATAATATATATAAAAAGCTATTTTCTATTTATCTCCCCCCTTAATATAAATATAATAATAAATATCTTTTATATTAATCTTAGAGAAATACTTCGCCCCTTATACCCTATTAAGAATCTCTAAAATAAATAGGAGAGGGTATTAATTTTTAATTAAAAGGGTATTAAGGCCCCTATAGTTAATATAAAGGCATAGGCTCCTATCCTTCTTTAATATAAAGAGAATTAGGGCCCCTATAGGACTTTTTAATAATTAAATCCTCCTCTTCTTAAGGTTATCTATAAGGTATTATTATAGCTCTTTAAGCTTAGCTTATAAAAGAGGATAGATCGGCCTATATAGAGGTTCTTAACCTTTAATTAAATTAATCGTATAATTAGTGCTATAGTATTGCGGTAGCTACCTAGCTTTTTTATAGCTAAAGACTTTAATATAGTCCTTTAATTCGTCCGGTAAGGGGGTATCTTCTATAGGTTTTAGGGGTTTTTTATCTAGGAGAAAGTAAGGTTCCTTATATTATATAATTAAGAATACCCTATTTAGATTTTCTGATTTTTTATAAAATTTATATATTAAAAGAACTTTAATTTTATTTATATTTTTCTTAAATTATTAATACTATTCTCCTCTATTAATTATAATTAAAAGGTCTTTAATAGTAGATATTAATAATAAAAGAGGGTTTCTAGAGGGTTTTATACCCTTTTTAATATTAATATAGATTTACTTAAAGGAGTAAGTCTCCCCTTAATAGTTAAGTATCGTTATTAGGACTCTCTATTTATAGTAAATTTAGAGATTACTCTCGCTAATAACTTAATATAGTATTATAACCCTATTAAGTTATTTAAGGCCCTACCTCTAGGCGAACTTTTTACTTATATAGTTAGATATTATTACTATATTAAGATAAGTAAATATTTTAATTATCTTTTAACTATAAATTAAGAGGGAAATATTAATACTAGGCTTAACCTATATATACCCTTCTTTAGCTATAGCCTAAGCCGTGCTTATAGCTTAGTTAGGTTTTTTAGCTAGGTGACTTAATTAATTATATTTAGGTTAGATTTTAGGTAGAAATATAAAAGGTAATACTTACTATAATAATAGTAATATTAAAGGGTCTTACCTTTTTTACCTTTAGGGTTTTATTTATAATTTATAAAAGTTTCCTCTATAGTTTATATAGTAATTAAGGGGGTTTTATATTTCTCTCGCTTAACTTATTTTTTAATAGGGTAATTAATTAACCTTAACTTTCTCTTCTTCTAGATTATTATATCTTAATAATAAATAGCTAATATAATTATCTTATTATAGGTCTACGGTAGGGAAGATAAGTTAAGGTTAATATAGTTACGTAGTTTATTATATAACTTTATGAAATAGAAAAGAGCCTATTATCTTTTAACCTATCTTAAGAAGTATTTCTTAATAGAATTAAGATAGATATAGAAATCTTAGGGAGTTTAATCCTCCCTTTATTTAGCCCTTTTTAATTATAATATTAAAAAAGCCTCCCTATTTTCTATATCTTTAATTAATAATAGGGTCTACCTTTTAAATATATCCTAGTCTTCCTCTAGCTTATATTACTATTCCTCGATATATTTACTTAGGTATTAGTCTTATCTTAAATATCCCTTATAATCTATATAATCTAAGGTAAGAAGGATCTTTTTATAACTTTTCTAATATTAATAGCGCGCTCCCTAAAAAGTATACTATAGGTTATTAAGTTAATTATCTCTTTTATATAATTATAAGGAGGGTTAATTCTTTAATATTCTTAATCTTAACCTCTCTCTCCTTAGATAAAGAAGAATTGGATAAGTATTAATAATATTTCTAGCGTCTTTTAGTATCGGTATAATATAATAACTTAAGTAACTCTCGCTTCCTCTCCTTTAACCTCTTTAATTCTTTGAATTACTTTATATATTCCTTAACCTTCTATTTTTACTCCTAAATCGCCTATATTTCGGTGGATTTATTATTAGGTTTAGGTTATTAAGGAGTGATATTAATGACTTCTGCGGTCCCTAAGGATAATAGGTTTAGAGTGCCCTCACGGGCTAACTTTAAGAAAACTATCGCCTAGGTAGCCTAATAGGAGAAGCTTTAGAATTATTATAGATATATAGCTAAAGAGGTATAGTTATTAGGTAGGCGTAATGGTTAATTAATAACTAAAGCTTAATAAGATTAAGTTAGGGTAAGCCCCCTTAAAAGCATAAAGACTTATCCGTGAGACCGGCCTAAAAGGGCCCGGTTATATGGATCCCTTTGAACCTCTATTCACCACAAAGCGCCATAATAGAGCTAATATTATTAATAAATAATTAAACCTTAATATAAGAAAGGTTAAAGTAAATAAATAATTACTATAATATACCTTAGAGGGATACCTTAAATAAAAACTTATCGCATAAATATAGAAATTAATACCTTTATTAAAATACCTTAAGTTTATTTAAGATTATAGGAAATAAATTATTAATTTTATTAATTATATATAAGGATATAATTACTATAAAGATAGACTCCTTATATTTAAAGGAAAGATTATTATATTTAATAAAGTTTTTAAAAAAATCTTTAATTATTACTATAATTAATTCCCTTATAATAGGAACTATAGGCCGATATTTAAAGCTATAAACTATATCTATAATAATTACCTATTTAAGGAGGAAACTTAAGGTATAATATAATATTATTAAAAATATAACCTTAGCTAAATACTTAAGGTAAGCTATATAATAAAATAAGGTAACCCACTATTAAAATAAATCTTAAAGTATAATAAATAACTCCTAAATAATAAGAAAATAAATAAATAATAAGTCCTAGATAAACTATAATATAACTTTATATATAAGATATATAAATACCTACTATATAGATATTAAGGAATTAATAAAACCCTAAAATAAATTAAAACGATATATATATTTCTTAATATAAAGAAGATAGTTATGACGGTATAGTTAGATTCCTAAGGGATAAACCGGACGTACTAGGTTTATATTAGTAGTAGAGAATATTACGTCGTGATCTTAAATAAAGTATTACGTCTAGTAATATACTTAAAGGTATTAAGTATAACTAAATTATATTAATAGCTAAGGTAGCTAATATATAGGAAAGTACTATTAAGTATATTCTATATACTTATATAGTTTCCTTAGATCGATTACTTTAGCGTTCGGTCTAGGGTAGGACCGATATTTCTATCCTTTAGTCTTAAGACCGAGACTAATAAAGTTTAGTCCCTTTAGTCTTAGCTTAATTAGGTTATTCTATTAGGCTTCCCCGCTTAGTCTATATTATAGCCATAATATAAGGTCTCCCCTCTATTAGTCTTATCCTTAAGATTAGTTCTAGCGATTAAGTACTATTAGTGAGTAACCCTAACTTATAAAAATTCTTTTCCCCTATTAATACGATATTAGGCCGAGTTTCTAAATATACTTCCTCGCGTAAGCTTTCTAAAGTATAAAGTCTTTCCGCCTATATTAAGGCTTTTAGATCTAAGATTATACCCTATACTTACTACTTCCATCGGGGTTTATCCTATAAGGTAGTTTCTAATTATTCTAATTATTATTCTAACTATATTAACGCTAAGGTTATATATAATAGGGCTAGAGTAGCTTCTTTCCGTAAGTTTATATTATATATTTCCTATAATAGGTAGCTAATCTTTTATAATAATAAAAATATTTAGGAGTATAAGCGTCTAGAAAATAAAGAAGCTAAGGTAGAGGCTATTCTAGAGGAGGCAATAGCTAAGCTTACTTATATCTAGAAATAGAAGAGGTTACTTAAAGCGCGAGGTGATAAGGCTTTTAAGTATAGCCTATATACTTTAAATAAGTCGGGTGAGCTCTAGGAGGAGTTATCCGCTATTATAGAGGTATACTCTCTTAGGGCTATTAATTTAATTAATTAGAATACTATTAGTCTAGATAAGCCTATATTTAGTATTATTAATAGAAGTTCTTTAAAAGGTATTATATATTAGTGAGGTATTCTGGTAATTCCTATATATTTCTAAGTCTAGATATTTTTCTATTTAATAAAATATATTATTTTGCTATTAATCTTATCTATATTAAGGATAGCTTCTATAGTATATTCTTTTAGTCTATTAACTTCTACTTTTAATTTATTATTAATTTTAATTTAAATAATATTTTCTATTAATTTAAGTAATAAAATATAAAAGATTAAGTAGAGTTTAACCTTTAATAATAAGTCTAATTTATAGTTATTTTATAAGATTTTCTATTTAACTCTATAGGGTTTAATATATTTATAGTTAAGTTTTTTATTTTATTACTTTATTATAATATTTTTATTATAAGATAGATTATATCTCCCTTTAAGAAGGTTAATCCCTTAATCCTTTTTTTATTAGTATAGTTATTTATCTTATTTCTAATAAATTTAAGTTCTATCTTTATTTCTTTATATAGGTTCTTTAGTTAATCGCTAGTGAGAATTACCTTAAGGTTAATAACTATATTTCGGGCTTATCTATAAGTATCTAGGGTAAACCTAAAGTTAGTATAGGCTAGTATGATTTTCGTGCTTTTATTAGCTATTATATTATAGGCTAGCTATATAGCTAGTAGCTTTTTAATTTAATTATTTTATTTATAGTTAATATAGTATTGAAGGTATTACTTTAGTATTTAATTTATCTTTTCTATTTATCCGTTAGTTTCCTTATAATATATTATAGAAAGCTTATAGTTAATTCTAAGGTATCTGGTTAATCTTTATTAAAACTTAGATATAAAGGGTGGTCCTTAGTCTAAGATAATCTCGAGTAATAACCTATATATCCTAGCGATATTATAGTAGAAGAGGTATATAAATTCTTCTATATTTATTAATTTACTATAGGGGATAAAATAGGAAAATTTCGTAAGTCTATTTATAATAATAAAAATATTATTATAGAAATTTCTAATAGCTAATTCTTTTAATAGGGGTAATTTAATAATAAAATCTATAGTAATTGAATCCTAGGGTTATTATATAACTGGGAGTAATTATAGTTTCCTATAGGGTTTATAGCGTTATGCCTTTATTTTCGCGCATAAGTCGTATTTATTTATAATTTATATAATTATTTTCTTTATATTAGGAAAAGTATATATTATCTTAACTTATTCTAGGGTTTTATTAATTCCTTAATGTCTATATAGTAGGTGTTTATATATTTTGCGTACTAGGTCGTATTATAGTTCGTCTAGGACTTATTATTTATCTGTTTTTTCGTCGTCTGGGAGTTATTTATTATACTCTAGGATTTATCCTAATAGTGGATTACCTTATTCTACTATATAGGTTATTTTGAGTGTTTACCTAGGGTTATATTCTTAGTAGTATTATATTATGCCTTAAATTCCTTCCTTAAATAGATAGTTATTATAGATGCGGTTTATAGCTTTAAATATCGGCCTATAATCCCTATTATAAGGGAACTAATTATAATAATAGTTAAAGATCTTTCTAAAAACTTTATTAGGTATAGTAATCTTCCCTTTAAATATAAGGAGTCTATCTTCGCGGTATTTATATCCTTATATATAATCGATAGAGTTAATAATCTATTTTCTATAATCTTAGATAAGCTTAAGGTATTCCGGTAGGGGTATTAGTTTCTATATTTATGCGATAAGTTTCTACTTAAGGTATCCTTCTAAGGTATATTATAATAATTACTTGTTTATTTTGACCTTTCCTATATTAAGGTCTAATCGTCTATTAATAATATCGGCTCTTTTATTTTCTTTTCCCTTTATATAGATTATAGTATAGTTAAATTCCGAGAGATATTTAATATAATATAGTTACCGGCTATTTAATTCTCTAGTAATAGCGAAGTATAAGATATTCTTATAGTCTATATAGACCTTAATTTAATGCGGGCTTTTAATAAGGTAATATTAAAATTCCTTAAAAGTATTAATAATAGTGAGGAATTCCTTATTATAGATAGGGTAGTTAAGTTCTACTCTATATAGCTTATGGGAGTAGAATGCGATTAGGTATAGGAGTCCTTTATTATCTCATTATCTAATCTAGGCGCTTAATATAAAGTCTAAGGTATCTATTTTAAGTTTAATTAGTTGAGATAGGTTAAATATCTTAAGGATTAGTTTACTTAGGATAAGTTCCTTAATCTTATTAAAGGCTTCTCGTGCCTTATTTCCTATTATAAATAGTATATCCTTTTTTATTAAATCGATTAATAGTATTATAATCTTTTTAAATTTTTTAAGGAATCTATAGTAGTAATTAGTAAAACCGAGGAAGGCTTATACTTCCTTAATATTTATTAATTCTTTTTAATCCTTAACCGCTGCAACCTTCTTAGGGTCTATATATATCTCGTTATAAGAGATAATATATCCGAGGAATTCTACTTCTAAGGTATAGAACTTACTTTTTTCTAATTCCACTAATAAGTTAGTATCTTATAGTATCTATAGTACCTTATAGATATATTCTATATATTCTTCTTTTATTTTAGAGAAAATAAGGATATTATCTAGGTAATATATAATAAATATATCTAGATATTCTTATAGTATATTATTAATTATTTATTAGAATATAATAGGTACATTAATGAGTCTAAAAGGTATAATAAGGTACTTAAATAGTCTATATTTAGTATAAAAAGCGGTTTTTTATTTATATCCTTCCTTAATCTAAATTAGGTTATAGGCTCCCTTAAGGTCGAGTGCGGTAAAGTACTTTATCTTAAAAAGTTAATCCTTTAACTCACTAATAAAAGGTAGCGGTATATAATCCTTAATTATAATAACGTTAAGTATTCTAAAGTCGATATAAAGGCGAAGCTTTCTATTCTTTTTTAAGACGAATATAATAGGGTATCTAATAGATAACTTACTTTCCCTAATATATCCTTTCTATATTATTTCTTTAATATATTCCTTTAATATTAATAGCTATATTACGTTAAGTAGGTAGAGTTTACTAAAGCTAGATTACTTTCTATTAATAAATTCGATTTTTAGGTTATAGTATATATATAGTAATAGGCCGGTCTTAAGTTCTTCTATAAAGAGTCTTTTATAGATTTAGTATTGCGGTGGGATATTCTTAAGCTATTTATTTTATAGTTTCTTCTTAATTTTCTTAAGATTCTTTTCTAATTTATAGAATTATTTTATAACTCTTATAATTATTTATTAATCCTATTATTTCTTTCTATTATTTATTTATATTATATTCCTTTAGGTAGAGAGGTATCTTATATTTACCTCTTCCTAACTTCTCTATTACCTCTAATAGAAATTTAAGATCTTATATCTAATAAATTATTATCTCTCTAAAGGGGTATCTCTTTATTAAAGGAGATTACCTAGCTAGTCCGCTAGTCGAGATATAGGTTAAACCTATATAACTATAGGTACCTAAGCACTAGATAGTATCCTAATATAAATATAACGTCAAATAAGATTCCTTAGTTTTTCTATTAATAAAGACTATAAGGTAATTAATCTTATATTTAATAATCCTATCGTTATAGTTAAATCTTTCTCCTTTTAGGTTATATACTAAATAAAGATCCCTTTTATATTTCTATAGTAGCCTAAGCTTATTCGCTATCGCTAGGTTAAAGTAATTCTATTTAGCTCTACTATCTACTAAAGTATTTAGCTATTCTCCCTTAATTTATATTTATAATTTAAAGTATTTCAGCTATTAACCATTTATAGTTATATATAAAGCCCTTTATGGGAATTATTTCCTTTTTTCCTCTACCTATAGCTCTACGATAGGTAGGCTTTTTAGTTTTTTAATAGCATCCTTCTTAAATAGTCCTTACTATATTTGCTATTATCGTAGGCCTTATAATTATATTTATCGTCTTAGCTATAGAGTAGTTCCTAATATCGCTACTCTTCCTTAGCGCTTAAGTCTATCTATAGTATTTTTAACCTAATAAGGTATTCTATATACTCCTATAGTGCAGTTTCTTCCTATATAAGCGAAGTTCCGATATATTATCGTTACTAGAGGTACTATTCTCGGTCCTCTATTATGCCTCCTATTTACGTGGGGGCATAGAAGCCTTCTTCTACTATCTTAATAATCCTATCTAGGGTAGCTCTTCTTTCTTTATTATCTTATTCTATTTCTAGCTCTATTCTTCCTGCCTAAGTAAGGGTGCTTATAAATTACTCTAGGGTTATAGTTTATTATCGTAATAGGTAGAACTAAAGTTATATTACTCCGATTCCCTTATACTATTATCTAATATAATAGTCTTCTACTTTATATAAGAAATAGGGTTATATATTTAGTTATAAGAGAGGGATAGGGAAATAGTCCTATTCCCTCTTCTTATATAGGTATACCTTATAGTAATAGTCTCTATAGGAGACCTATATAATCTTATAGTATCGCGGGTATCTTAGTAGTATCCTATCGTTACTATAGGGGTTATATTAGGGTTCTAGTAATTAAGGATTTAGCGCTACTTCTTTATAATAGGCTCGGATATAGATATCTTCTACGTCTTTTACTTTTTATCGTTCCTAAGCTAATTAGATATATATACTAGTGCTATTATTTTAGTAATATATTCCTTATTTATTAGTCTAAATATCGTAATCTTTATTCTATATTTACTAATATTATTTAGCGGCTTATTATTTATAACGATTATATTAAAGTTAGATTAACTTAAGTTCTCTTTATACTACTATACCTACCGAGTAATTACCCTAGTTTATGGGCTCGTAGTGTCTATTAGGTCGCGTTACTATAATAATAACTTATCTAGGTCTAACTTTCTATCCTTCTATATCTTCTTTACTTTTCGCTAATTTAGGTAAGGGGATCTAGGTTTAATTAACTTTATCCTAGGGACTTTAAATATTTATAATAATATTAATATATCCCTTTATTAGGGGTAGTATAACCTTATATATTTATTCCTTATAGTATAGTCTATAAGCGATATTATACTTTATTTATTCTTCCGCTAGGTATACTTATACATGCGGTATAGCTATTTATCTTAGTGCGGCCGTAGTTAGGTTATAACTAGATTATATTATTATAATAGTCCTAGTTATTTAGATCGCTATTTATATATCGCCCTATTAGTGAGTATAGTTTATATATTTCTTACCTTCTAGAAGCGTTTATTATTCCTAGCGCTTCCCTAGCTAATATCTCCCTTTCGCGATATCTTATACCTTCTTCCTATATATATTCGCCTTATAGTTAGGTTTATAGTAGTAGAAGCACTTAATTAGGTTTTTACTATACTATATAGCCCCTAGTATTATAAGTCTGGCTTTAGTGCCATACGAGGTATTATAGTATCTCTTCCTGCCCTAGTTTAGGTTAAAGTGCGGGGTATTAGCCTTATAGTTACTAATTCTTAGGTATTATAGTTTCTTCTATAAGAACTACTAGTTATTAATTTTAACCGCTCTTCTAATATAATCGATAAGGGTCCTAGGCCTATCTTCTTTATATAGCTTAGCCTAGACGTCTTTTTAAGTCTATTAAAGAATAATAATATTAGAGCGTCTTAATTCTATAATAATTTAGATATTAGCTAGAGGTATTTTATTCTATACTCTAAGGTAGATTAAGTTTATTTAAGTGCCTTAATCTCTCGTTTAGCCTATACCTTCTCGTTAATAGTCCTAAAGGCCTAGTAAAGGGCTCCTTTAAATATATTATAGTTAGTATAAAGGTCGGTAGTTTATAGCGAGAGTTAATAAATAGGGTTATAAGGTACTCTTTTATTACTAGCTTAAACTATATAGTAGCGTGCTTTATAAGGTATCCCGCGGTATATTAAACCTTATTAGGCTTAATAGTAAATTAAGTTAGGTAGTAGGTCATAAAGGTATATATCTAGGTGAGGAATATCTATAGTCTATATAAGGTTCTATTAAATAATTCTAATAGATTTAGTTAGAGGATTTCTCCTATATCTTTACCTTTTATAATAATAATTATAAGGTTATTAATTATCTTAATGCTATTATATATTTATTCTAAATATTAAGAGTTAGTTATTCTTTCTATAGTCTTATAGAGGTTATTTATTTCGGTACTTATAGCGGTAATTTAAGCCTTAAGCTACTTAACCTCTTTATTATTACTACTAACGCTAGAAATATCCTCTATCTCCGCGTTAATTAGGTTAACCGGAGTAGGCGTAATAGGCGCGGGCGGGCCCTACTACTAGTTATTCGCGGGGTAATAAGAGTAATTATTGCGTTCGATATTATTTAAGGTAATATAAGTAATCTACTAAATAAGAGCTATTAATATATAATAATATATATTAGATTCCTAAGGGATAAACCAAATATATTAGGTTTATATTAGTAATAGAGAATATTACGTTATAATCTTAAATAAAGTATTATATCTAGTAATATACTTAAAGGTATTAAGTATAACTAAGTTATATTAATAGCTAAGGTAGCTAGTATATAGGAAAATACTATTAAGTATATTCTATATACTTATATAGTTTCCTTAGACCGATTACTTTAGTATTTAGTCTAGGGTAGGACTAATATTTCTATCCTTCGGTCCTAGGACCGAGACTAATGAAGTTCGGTCCCTTTAGTCCCGGCTTAGTCAGGTTATTCTGCCAGGCTTCCCCGCCTGGTCTATATCATGGCCGTGATAATAGTTATATAAGTTATAAATAAATATAACTTATACGCGAAAATAAAAGTATAACGCTATAACCCTACGGAAAATTATAACTACTCCCGATTATATAATAACCTTAGGAATTAATTAATAGATTTTATTATTAAACTACCTCTATTAAAGAACTAATTATTAGAAATTTCTATAATAATATTTTTATTATTATAGATAGACTTATAAAATTTTCCTATTTTATCCTATATAATAAATTAATAAATATAAAAGAATTTATATACCTCTTTTACTATAATATCATTAGGATATATAGGCTATTACTTAAGATTATTTTAGATTAAGGACTACCCTTTATATCTAAATTTTAATAAAGATTAACTAGATACCTTAAAATTAACTATAAGCTCTCTATAGTATACTATAAGAGACTAATAACTAAATAAAATAAATAAACTAAATATTAAAATAATACCTTTAATACTATATTAACTATAAATAAAATAATTAAATTAAGAAGCTATTAATTATATAGTTAGCCTATAATATAATAATTAATAAAAATATAAAGATTATATTAGCTTATATTAATTTTAGATTTACCCTAGATACCTATAGATAAACGCGAAATATAGTTATTAACCCTAAAGCTATCTTTATTAGTGACTAGCTAAAAAATCTATATAAAGAAATATAGATAGAACTTAAATTTATTAGAAATAAAATAAGTAATTATATTAATAAATAAAGGATTAAGAGATTAACCTTCTTAAAGGGAGATATAATCTATCTTATAATAAAAAATATTATAATATAATAAAATAAAAAAACTTAACTATAAGTATATTAAACCCTAAAGTTAAATAGATAATCTTATAAAATAACTATAAATTAGATTTATTATTAAGGGTTAAGCTTTATTTAATCTTTTATATTTTATTATTTAAATTAATAAAAAATACTATTTAAGTCTAGATTAATAATAAATTAAAAGCTAAAGTTAATAAATTAAAAAAAAATATTATAGAAGCTATTTTTATTATAAATAAAATTAATAATAAAATAATATATTTTATTAAATAAAAAGACTACCTAGACTTAGAAAATATATAGGAATTATTAAAATACCTTATTAATATATAATACCTTCTAAAGAACTTCTATTAATAATATTAAATATAGGCTTATTAAGGCTAATAGTATTTTAATTAATTAAATTAATACCCCTAAAGGAATATACCTCTATAATAGCGGATAACTCCTCCTAGAGCTTACTTAACTCCTCTAAGGTATAAAAGCTATACTTAAGAGCTTTATTACCCGCGCTTTAAGTAATTATTTCTATTTATAGATATAAATAAGCTTAGCTATTACCTCCTTTAGGGTAGCCTCTACCTTAGCCTCTTTATCTTTAGATACTTATATTTATAAATATTCTTTATTATTATTTAGGATATTAGCTATTAGCTATAGAGAGAGGTAAGCTTATAAAAAGAAGCTATACCGGCCCTATTATAAATAACCTTTATATTAATATAATTAAAATATAATTAAAATAATTAGAAATAACCTTATAGGATAAGCCCCGGCGGAAATAATAAATATAAGGTATAATTTTAGAATTAAAAGCCTTAATATAGGTAAAAAGACTTTATACTTTAGAAAGCTTATAGGAAAAAATATACTTAGAAATTTAGCCTAATATCATATTAATAATAAAAGGAGATTTTTATAAATTAAAGTTACCTATTAGAAATACTTAATTATTAGAGCTAGCCTTAAGGATAAGACTAATAAAGGGGAGACTTTATATTATAGCTATAATAAGGACTAAGTGGAGAAATATAGTAGAAATACTCTAACTAAATATAGGGATTAAAGGGACTAAATATTACTTATATTAATCTAAAGACTAAGCTTTAAGAATATTAATCCTACCCTAGACTAAATAATAGAAATATTAATCTAAGTACCTAACCTTAAGTATATAGAATATACTTATTATACTTTCTTATATAGTAGCTACCTTAGCTATTAATATAACTTAATTATATTTAATACCCTTAAGTATATTACTAGATATAATACTTTATTTAAGACTATAATATAATATTCTCTACTATTAATATAAACCTAGCACGACCGGTTTATCCCTTAGGAATTTAATTGCACTATTATAAGACCGTACTTAAGGCTAGATCTTAGTCTAAATACCTTAAAAGATAAATTAAAAGGCATAAAAGTAGCTCCCTAGAGTTAATTCTAGGAGCCCTAAAGTCTCTTATTAAGGGAATAAAGGTAATTATATATAAGAATACCTTATTAAGATCTAAGAATTAAGACCTTTAATAGGTAAATAATATATTAAGCCGGCGCTAGAGGGTAAAAAGGACCTAATTATAGAAAAGAGGGGTAATAATAATAGAGGAAGGAAGGTAAGTAATTAATTAAATAGATATTAATATATAGGTAATAGCTAAATTATCGAGAAGTAATAATTAAAGAAGGTTAGCGTAATTAGGGGTTTAGCACTATAGTATCTATAGTAAGCCTAGTTATAATATAAGAATATATTAAGTAGTAATTAAGATATCTAGGGAAGAGTATAATAACTAATTTTAATTAATTAAATAGTTTATTATTTTTTATTGCGATTTCTATCTTAAGGGTCTAGGAAAAGTATAATGTATACTTGGATGCGACGTATGCTTATTATATATATTATAAATAAGTCTAATTTATTTAATTTAATAATTAGCTATATTAATAAATAGCCTTAATTTAATAAAATTAATATCTAAAGAATTAAAAGGCTCCCTTAAGTAGCTCGCTAATAAGCTTATTAATAATAAGCCTTTTATTATTAGAGAAGAGAAATTTAAGAGAGCCTTTATTAGCGATAAAATCTAGCTATAGCTCTAGTAACTATTAGACCTAGCGGAGTAACTACGGCTGTGAAGATGACGATCTAGAATAAGTCGGTGGCGGGATTTAGTGGCCTAAGAGTCATACGGGAGGAGTTATTCAGAGGAGTCACTCGGAGGAGTTATTCGGGCCGGGTTGGGGCCGGTTTGGGGGTGGCTTGATCGGGCCGGGAAGCAGGAGTCAAAGGCCTGCCGGGGGCGACGGGTTAGTCGGCCGGGGGCAGTAAGGAAAAGTTAAACACGTGGAAAATGCAAGTCTTCTGTTGCACAATGGAGTCGAACACAGTGGTCCTGTAGCATAGACATGGACAATAATGCAAAGAACTGCATGAGGGAGTCCGCCGTGCGAAACGGCCTATGGTCATTCGCTGACCGATACAAGACGTTTATGCAGGACAGGTTCACCGGGACTGAGCCCCATTCCATCAACAACGCCGTTGTCGACGCGAAGAACAAGCTCTTTGCCGCCCTGCAAACCGACATGGCCGCTGCCTCCAGTATTCGCGGCATTACCCAGGTGAGCGTTCCAATTTGGCAAGCGAAACAGCAAAACGTTGCCGACGCGAGCCGCGTGT
Source organism: Fusarium virguliforme (assembly GCA_020883615.1). Classification (NCBI taxonomy): domain Eukaryota; kingdom Fungi; phylum Ascomycota; class Sordariomycetes; order Hypocreales; family Nectriaceae; genus Fusarium; species Fusarium virguliforme. The sequence goes on from JAJHJD010000005.1 coordinate 4,472,684, forward strand.
GGCAGGTGACAAACCCCAACTGGAGGTGGACCTACATCACCAAGCGAGACGAGGAGGACGGTCCCTCCTGCGGGCTGCCCTCGCTGTCCATGTCCGAGCCTCTCTCTACTCTGTCTACGTCTGTGAAATCGACCGCTTCCAACGATGACGATTCTTCAACCGGCAAGACAAGTATGACCAGCAAGACATCATCCTCCTCATCTTCCAGAATCATCACGGCAACGCTCACGCAAGCCATGCCAGAAGAAACAATATCTACACTCTCTGGTTCCTCTTGCTCCAAGACTGACATCCACACGCAATGTGCTATTGGTCATGGCGGTCAGCAGGCATGTGTCGAGACTCGAGAGAACAAGCTGTGTCGTGGGTTGCCACCACGACAAAGACGACCCCACCAAGAGCCCCCCCCGACACTCAAGAGCCCAGACGTGTCCCAGAACACGAAGCACTGCTACAACTCGGGCCAGAAGTCAAGCTACGGAGCCATCGAGAAAGCCGCCGAGTCCTTCTGCAACGACGTGATCAACGAAGAGGAGCAGGGCCCCGTCTGGTCCAGCTACAAGCTCGAAAAGCCGAAACAGCCCGGGCATGGCTACCATTTCAAGATTTCCTTTGAGATATATGAAGGATGCGTCTGGACTGCCGACTACGATGAGTGTATGCGTTATCTGCGTGTTCCCATTGACAGTTGCGACTGCTCCGCCAAGAAGAACAAGCAGGGTGGCTGGGTTGAGAACAACTGTATCAGGGCCAAGATTGATCCCAACAAGGGTATTCTTGCTTAGTTTCCTTTGTCATTTTACATTGCTCTCTTGTTCTAAATTGCACACATTTCATAGATTACATGGACATACCATACCATCTTTATCCTCTGGCAGAGGCCGTGTTGAGGAGAACCATGCAGCGGCCCAACGCTTTCAAGAAGGGAGCGAGCAAGAATCATAGAATTCTCATCGATACCTTAGCCAAATACCCACTAACTATCCTTTAACTTTGTCACTCTTTCTTTGTGTCTGTTGTTTTGCTCTCGATACCCAGTGCGAGTTCGGCGTGTATCTGGACTATAGGCTTGAATCTCTCGAGAGTGTTGACGCACGCCCTACACTATTGGTCTGTATCTCTCAGTCCTTCAAAGGAGATGGAGAGGACATAGGCCAGCTAAGGGACGTCAAAGCGCGACATGAAGCGTGTTGATCCTTCCTCTTTCAGTGATTGACTGTGTTGGTGCAGGGTAACCCACTGTGAGGGGTAATCGCCGACATCTCCGGCTTGTGCCCACGGTAGCAACAGACTATTCAAGTGAGTTTCCAATATGTATCCTAGCTCTGGTGCATAGAAACAACTGTATGGTAGGAAAAGGCGTGCTCCCGATGCTCTTGCGGGACACTGGAATGAGTACAGCAAAGGTAGAGTGGTGAATCAAGTACGGCATGTGCGAATGGAGCGAGGTTTTAATCCTCCTGCATTTTATTAACCTCTGAACACCGTCATACTCAAACGCGCAAAGCTTAGCAGGCATTAATCGAGGTACAGCGCACCCTACGACATCTCTGTGTCCTCTGGCTTGCGGCCCCATACAACATAAAACTTCTGATAACCGTGCATCCTCTGGTCTGCTAACGCCCTCCTCACGTTGATAAGGTTGACCTGTACCTGTCAGTCGAGTCCTGAATTTGCCTGTCAAAAATCTCACCTCAATCTCCTCCTTCGTCATGCCCTTCACGCGATGCAACAAGCCGTAGCTGAGCGCCTGTAAACCCTCGGCCACGTTTGCGTGCCACAACTCTCCAAACCTCTTGAGCCGGCGGTTCTTGGGCCACCCGTTGATGGGAATCTTGTAAATCTTTTCGTGGATGTCGACGAATCCGGCCTCCTTGAGGGCGTGCTTTATTGACGAGGCACCTGGCAAGGGTCGGTCGGCGAGTACGCTGGCGTCGACGATGTCGTCACACCACTTTTTGAAGGCGTTGTCTGGTGTGACCGAGTCGTCGTCGCACTCCATGAGGCCCTCCAGCTCTTGACATTCTATCCATCCGCCGGGCTTTAGGCGCTCAAAGGCTGGGTGGATGATTTGTGTCGTCATATCGGCCCAGCAGCCCATGGTCACTCTGGTGTGTATGAGGTCAAAATTGCACCAGTCTCTGCCTTGAGGCCACTCGTCGGTTCTAGAATCGTCAGTTTAAGCGTCAACACAAGGGCTAGTGGACGCACGCATCGTCAATTATGAACTCAACATTAGGAGGAACCAACTCGCTCTGGATAGGAGACAAGTCGGTGCCGATGATCCGGGCCATGGGAAACTCATCTCCCAGATCGATGGCCCAGCAGCCGGACCCTGTGGCGATATCAAGAACCTTGTGCGGGGGGTTTTCATCGTCAAAGGGAGCCAGGCAACTCCGGCCATCTAAGAGGATTTTGAGAGTCTCGTGTTGCGTATTCAACCGCTCAACCTCGAGCAGGTCGTTGGGATAGTAGTAGGCTGCGAGGTCAGCTTCCGCTGCGCTTGAGGGATGAGGGCAAAACGTACAGCCGGCGCGATAAGCATGGTATGTCCGCCCGTTCTCCTTGTGGAACTCGTAGATGCTCTCTGCCACGGATGCGATCGGTATCTCTGCGACAAGTCAGCGCTGAGACGAGACATGCTGGCGGTAAGGGTGAGCTGACAGCGTGGGACGACTCCAGGGATTTGACTGCTGAGTGTGAGCATGCGGTGCAACCAGGGCCAAGCTTTTCCTGTGAGACTCACGTCGACTTCGATCCCCCTCGTATAGTCGAGGTACGCCTCGAAGCTGAACTCATAGTCGGAGAGACTGTCTCTTGGGCCATTGGTGTTGGGCATTTGGGGATCGTCAGAGTCAGAGGCGAGTTTTGTGTGGGTCGCTCGCTGCCTTGAAGATTGGAAGAGTCGGGCGGATCGACGCGTCGCGGCCCAACGGGGGGATTTTTTCAAGAGTGGAGAGGGGTGAGGTGAGCACAGGCAGGGAGATATCTTTTTTGAGGGGGGGAAAAGAGAGGAGAGGGAATAAAAGGGACGGGAGAGGACAGGCGCCTTTGTTGGTGGTGGTGTGTGTGTTTCTGTGAAGAGGGGGAAAGAGGGGTTTCAGGCCGAGAGAGAGAGCAGACACCGACAGACTGGGTCAAAGGGGGTGGGAATGGCTGAATAAGACACAGAGAGGACCCGAGGGGCTGGTTGCTTGGGAAAAGCTGATACACGGGGACCCGGAGGATCGGGACGGGGGTTGGCGAGTGTGCGTGATCCAAGACAGGGGAGCCAGTTTTTATTGGGCAATTTTCTTGTGTTGTTTTAGGGCAAGCCTTCGGCGAACCAGGGGGCGCTGTGAGAGGCTGGAGCGAGCCAGATCCGGCGCCCTGGGCGGGGAATCCGGTCACAGTGGATGGGGGGCCCGTCTGGCACTATCTTGATCATCAGCAGCTACTTTTCGATGGTGGTTTCTGGGGTTTCGGGAGCTGGGCTGGAACCTTTTGGCCACTTTGTCTCAAGGGTGTAGCACGAGTAAAGAGTTAACTTTGTCACATTCAACACCATATCGGCGATATAACTTCTTGTGCCGGGCCTGTTCCTCCTCCTCACACCCACGTCCCTGTCATTTATGATAAGGTGCACAGTAGCGGATGTTTCCTGGATTGATTCCTTTGTCCTCTCTGTGGCGCGTTCCAGGCCCATGATCTGCAATCGCTTTCGGTCTAGACACTTGATTCAATGTCACCAGGCTGCCGTGTGTGGCTGCCCAGCACACGCCAGAACCTTGACCGTGTGCTGCACTGTGCTGTACCCTCAATCGTATTCTCTAAAGTCAATCTCGACGAACAAAAAACTCCAGCCCAAGCCCGAAACATTCCAAAAAAGACAGACGCGGTTGTCAAATAAACTTTTGACATCGGCACATCCCAGTCCCCGCCCTGACAGTGACATTCTAGATCCATGACTCACGACAATTCCCTACTGTGTGATCTTTTCTTTGAGCCGCGCAGCTACGGTTTCTCCGAGCTGCCTCAACGACGCAGCACCCATCATCTCCAGCACGCTGACCTGAAGCCCCGACGCCTGGCGGAACCATCTTCGCAGCTCAATCGCCGTGAGAGAATCCAGGCCCATTTCCGAGAGTCTGAGGCCTGTGTCGATGGCCGTGTCCGGCTTGAGCAGGAAGTCGTTGATCTTCTTTCCAATCTCCACAGCCAGGAAGTCGATGGTAGCCTCCTGTGCAAGGGTATCGACGCCATCGTTATTGGTCAAGCCCTGCAGGAACTCCTTTAGGCTGTGGCTTTCGCCTCGTGTGTCAGGTGCGTCTCCGACAGCCAGGTTGTGGTAGATTCCCATACGTCGATCTCGACGCCAATTGGTTGGGTTCTTGGGATTATCGAGGTGAAGCTCTGATCTCAGCCCCATGATGATGTGGCCCTTGCTTTCCCATCCAGACCAAGAATCTGATGATAGGTCCGTGAAGTTGCTGGTATCTTGACCGGATTGAGGTGTAGAATTGAGGAGAGAAGCCTCCACGCTGTCCAAGAACTCTTTCTCTCCTAGGGTGTAGAGACCTTGCAGCTTGATGCTTCGAAGTGCGGCTGGGTTCTGAGCCACGAAGCCGACATCTTCGATCGGGCAGATAGAGAGGACTGAAGCTGGGAGGCCAAGCGAACGTCGATACTGGCCGAATGATTCGATAAAGGTGCATCCCGCTTTGTAGTTACCCTGCCCAGGTTGGTCGACGACTGTGACGGTAGAACTGGCCAGCCAGAAGTAGTCCAGAGGCTGGTCGATGAAGGCTTCATGGAGATTCCATGTACCGTGGACCTTTGGTTCATTTGCATCTCTCCAGTCCTCCCACTTCATGTCGAGGAATGGAGAATCCTGTCATGTATCAGCTGAATGTCACACGTTGTTTGCAATGGGGCGACTTACTCTCTGCACCATTGCAAGGTGGAAGACACCCTTGATCTGGGTTGGTGACTTCTCAATCGCCTCCTCCACATCCTCACGGTTGTTGACGCTCCCCTTGACCATGGTGACAGTGCATCCCATGGATTCGAGCTCTGCTGAAACGGTGTTGCCTGCTGGGTCACTTCTCGACAAAAAGACGAGGTTTTTAGCACCATGCTCCGCCATCCAGATGCTCAGTGATCTTCCAAGACCTCCCGTGCCACCGACGAGCAGATAGGCCGCATCAGGATCAAACTTGATGTTTTGGGCGACTGCTCTCGCTTCGAGCGTCGACGAGTCTGTGGGCAGTTTGAGGATCACCTTGCCCATGTGTTCTCCGCCCTGAAGATAGCGGAATGCTTGCTTGATATCGGCCGCGTCAAACGATGTGATGGGCTGCAGCGGGAGGAGCTTCCCTTGCTCGAAGAAAGCAAGGGTTCTTTGCATGACGCTGTTGGAGAATCAGTATCCATGAAAATAAGACGGAGAAAAGTTGTACTCACTCTCGCAGCACGATGCCTTGTTCCTTCATCATGTACATCACGTCAATGCCGCAATACGATCGGTTTTCGAGGAAGCGGCTCATGTCGAGTTGACCGAAGGCAGCAAGATCACGCTTCCCGAGCTCGAGCAATGATCCGTTCTTGGCAACACACTTCCAGGAAGCATGCAGGAGCTCGCCGGGGAGTGAGTTCAGGACCAGGTCAACTCCCTTGCCTCCTGTCTGCTGCATCACTCCATCGAGGAATGACGTGTCTCGCGAGTTGAAGATTCGCTCCCGTGGGATGTTGTAGGTCTCGACCAGATAGTCCTTCTTCTTCTCACTTCCAACGGTAGCGTAAATCTCTCCGCCCATCATCTGTGTGACTTGGATGGCAGAGAGGCCAACACCGCCGGCAGCCGAGTGAATCAGGACGCTCATCCCCTTGTGCAGTCTCCCAACATCGAGCAATGCGTAGACCACAGTAGCAAAGCAGCCCTGGATTGTCGCTGCCTCTTCAAAGGTCATGTTCTCTGGAAGCTTGTGAATGAAGTGATCCGCCACCTGGACATGTGTGGAGAAGCCACCCTCGTAGGTAAAGGACATGACTCGATCGCCGATGCTGAGGCCTGTAACTGCGCTTCCAAGTCGCCTGATTGTACCGGACACTTCCATACCCAGGGAAAGATTGGAAGATTGGGATGAGATGAGGCCCATGGCATAGACAACATCACGGAAGTTGAGGCCAGCAGCCCAAACCTCGACTTCGACGTGATGCTCGGGGAGGGTGTCTGGGAGTTGGAGAATTCTCCAGTCCATCGTCTCCAACATGCCTGGTTTCTCAATGTCCACCTTTTTCATGATCTCTCCTTGGCCTTGGTCGACCGTTGGGGAAGCCTCCTCCAGAAGCGAGAATGGTTGATAACGTCCAACACAGATGACACCGTCGTTGACAATGAATTCCCTGTCCGGTTCAAGGCTCTCGTTGTCTTCGTCCCGGATGATCTTTTCAAACAGCTGAGAGACCAGACAGCTGAGCTGGGCCTCCCAGCTGCCAACCTCGAGCGTGTAAAAGCCGAGTCCAAGTTCTGACCGCAGGGTGCGGGCTACACCAAGCGTTTGTGCAGACCCTGGGTCTGAACACTCAACTTGGATCGAGTTTGTCAACCAGAGAATCTTGTTTGAGCCGATACTCTTGGGAAGCTGCTGGAAGGTATCAAAAGCTTCGGCTGAAATGTCCTCGAAGAAGTTGCGCTCGAGATCAAGACAGGAGATGATGTCCTGACCCTGAGGGATGTCGTCTCCGATACGGCGCTTTTCAACGATCCAACCTCTTTCTTCTAGCGTAGTAGCCAGGTGTTCAGCGATTTGCCCCTCCGGGCGTCCAGACAGGAGAGTGATGCGAGCCGGTTCGGAGATCCGGGCAGGTTGCTTCTTGGCCACGATGACAGCAAAACGGCGATACGGTTCCTCATCGTCAAATGTGACTGCATCAGCTCCGCTGTATCCGGCAGCCCTGAGGTCCTCGTCCCAGCGCGACACTGGGACGTAGGGCTGGTCGAAACGATTGTCCTCTTCTCCTAGCCACCACCCTGAAAAGTTGCCAAAGATGTAGTTGAGAGATCTGGTGACACTGCACAGCTCTGTCATCACGAGCATGCCGTCTGACTTGAGCAAAGGTCGGATGTTGCTCAACGTCTGTTGCAAGCAAGGCGTCGCATGGAGGACGTTTGCAGCGATGACGAGATCATAACTCTCCTCTTGGAAGCCTTGTTGAAGCGGGTCTTGGTTGACGTCCAGAATCTTGTATTCCATGTTGGAAGCATGTGCAAAACGCTCTTTGGCAGCCGGGAAGAATCCTGCAGAGATATCGGTGAAAGTGTAGACAGAATAGGCCGGCACTCCATGAACATCGACGATGCTCCGCAGGATGGTCTCGGTAGTACCACCAGTCCCTGCCCCGAGTTCAAGAACTCGTAGATTGGGCCTGGTATGGACCAGAAGGCGCAGGAAGTTGGAGTAGTCAAACGTCATGACGTCATAAATCTGGGCGAGGACGTGGTCTTGGAGAAGGATGTCGAGTGTGTCGGTTTCGCCCGTGAAGATCTTGTTCATGTTATCGAGGAGGCGCCTCATTCCGACGATCAAGGCTTTTTCAGGGAGTTCCAGCAGGACTGTAGTGAGTTCCTCAATCTTGGCTTGTCTATCCGCCCTGGAAAGAGCAACAAATCTTTCAGATTCCTCGACCAGCTTGTAACGTCCAGCTGCTGCAAAGCCAATCTGTTGGTTGACCCAGTCGCGGAACCTTGCAAAGTGAGGCTGGCAAGGCTGGAGGTACCTGACCTTTTCCGCTGTCTCGAGGATACAGAGTAGACCCAGCTCTTCCTTGAGTTGGGACTCAGGCCTGTAAGAGGCTGGTGGTGTGAAGAGAGTCGAGGCATCAACAAAGTCAAAGTGTGGGAGCCACTTCAATCTTGCCGCGGCGTGAACGTCTCGTGCTTCAGGGGTATCGTCTTCTCCCAGTGCCTGGAATTGGATTCCGGAAGCACGGAAAGCAGCCTTTTTATCGGCAGTGAACTCAATGCATGGCTCGGAACCGTACATATTCCATGCTTTGGCATCCATGACATCGGCTCCTGGACCAATCTCGAGCTCCTCAATGGCAGTGGGTACACAAAGCTCGACCAGGTTCCGACCAAGTCCCTTGGCCTGTGCAACCAGGAGTAACTGGAGGCCAGCATCGATAGTTGCTGGGTGAAGTGTGAAAGGAGCGCGACTCTGTTGGTCTCGGTTGATGACCTGGGCAAAGGCCAACTCTTCCGAGACTGCTGAGGTGACGTTTGACAGTCCTCGGAACTGGGGTCCGTAGATGAAACCCACACTAGCCAAGCGGCTGTAGATGGCAGAGGCGTCGACCTTGCGAGGGAGGACTTCTGGCGTCCAATCGCTGGTCCTGCTGTCCTCGAGTAGGCTCACTTGGCCAGTGCAATGCCTCACCCAGCTTGACCCGCTGTATGACGAAACAGAAAACTCAAACCACTCCGAGAATTCTGTGTCGTTCAGCTTGTGTCTGTGCAGACTAGTCAACAGCTCGGTCGGGGCTGATTCAGACAAGAGCAGGGCTGTCTGTGCGACGACATGTCGAAGCCGATAACCAGCACCCCGAGGCGCGTGAGTAAGCTGCCGAATGGCTTCACCAGCGACAGCGATGTAACCGGCAAAAGGGAAGACGATGTCGTTGTGGAGCTTGTGATCAGCCAGCCAGGGCTCATCCTCAACATGAAGAATGTTCCGCCATTGTGGTTCAGCATCAGTGCCCTCGAGGACACGGGATCCCAAGAGGCAGTGATCAGGGTACTGTCGAGTCCTCCATGCCTTGGATATGCGGCTCTCAAACCAGTAAGACTCCTTGTGGTCCCATGGGTACGCAGGCAACCCTGAAATCGCTTTACCAGTAGGGAACAAGGGCTTCAAATCCATGTCGAGCCCTTCTTGGTACAACTTTCCTACTGCCGAAAGGAACGCAGCATAAGAGTCCTTGCCACGAGCTTGGGTTGCTGCATAGTGACACGGTCGAGACAAGTGGGAGCAGATCTGACGCAAGGGGCCAGCAAGAGTAGAGTGCGGGCCAATCTCGATGAAAGTGGCATCACCTTTGACTGCCAGCAAGTTCAAGACCGCCGAAGAGAACCTGACCGGAGACGTGAGGTTTTTGATCCAGTATGAAGGGTCCCGGATGGGATCATCCACTAGCTTTGTTGTCACCGAAGAAAACATGTCGGTTTTGACTATAGGCAGGTATTGGGCAAGTTTCGGCAAGTCGGACTTGAGGAGGTCGTGATAGTCTGTGCTGAGAGGAACCATGTGATCTGATCAATTAGCCTAGAGTATCAAAAAGGGCGGAGGGAGGGGATACGAACGGGAGTGATAGGCCATGTTGACCTTGAGCTTGCGGGCAAACATGTCAGGCAACTTCTGCTTGATGGCCTCGACAACCTGCTCAACCTTGTCGACATCGCCAGAGATGGTGGAGCTGTTTGGGCTGTTCTCGCAAGCCAGAACGACTCCATCAACCAAGTGTTCAGAGACGTCGACGGCGCCCATTCCGACGGCTGCCATGCTTCCTACCAGTTCCTGCTTGGTTGTGACGTAGCCGCGGTAGTAGGCGATGGTGATGGCTTCTTCTATCGAAATGTGTCCGGCTGCGTATGCAGCAGAGATTTCTCCGCTTGAATGGCCAACAACAGCAGTAGGTGCGAGTCCCAGAGTGGACAGCTTGTTGTACAAGGCCACTTGAACTGCCGTACACAGAGGCTGCGAGAGTTCTGCCTTGTGGACTTGGGAAGTCTCGGCAGGCTTGAGAAGCTCGTCTAGCGTGGGTTAATCAGCCATACACTGAATGCTGAGGGGGCAACTGTTCTCACCTATGATATTCCACGTTGGCGGGAAACTCAGTCGTTGCAATGCTGCATCCATGCTGAGCAAGTCCGCACGGAATGCCGGGTCACTCTCGATCAACTCCTTGGCCATTTCAGGCCATTGTGCGCCCTGACCGCTGAAGACCGCAACCAACGGCAGTGTGTTTGGCTGTGTCCTGCCTAGCCCCGAAGTTTCGGTAAAGTTAGTTCCGTCCAGAATGGCAAATGCTCTGTGGGGGAGGTGTTCTCTGTGGATGGCGCGAGTGAATGTGAGGTCCGATACAGACTCAGGATGATTGGGGACCCATTCTTGATGGTTCTTGATCTGTTGTATGAGGGAGACGTCTGTATTGGCTGACAGAAGAAGGAGTTCCAGGTTTGGGCGTTCACTCATGGATAGATCAGTCTCGTCGAGCACGTGTTGCCCATTCAAAGAGGATGTGCCGTTCTGTTGAATGGTGGCCTTTCCGTATGGATTGAAAGCCTCGAGTATGACCTAAATACATGTAAGCAACCGAAACCAATGAGAGTGGGCGAAGAGTTCGTACATGGGCATTGCTTCCGCCAATGCCGAACGAGTCGATGCTGGCCCGAGGTTTGCGATCTGATGGGAACGGGGTTGGGTTGACAGGGACAGTCAACTTGTACTTGGAAAAGGGAACTTGGTGACGTGTCAGTTTTATTGAAATCCTTGAAGGGTAGGACTTTGATGCATACTCTTGGGGTTGGGGTTGATAAACTTGATGTTGGGTGGGATGATGTTGTGCTCGATAGCGAGAACACACTTGATGACAGAAGAAAGTCCGGCAGAGCCTTCACCATGCCCCAAATTGGGTTTGACTGAAGTGATGTAGATCCCATCTTGACCAAAGACTTTGCCCACGGCCGTAGTCTCGATGGGATCTCCTGTGGGTGTTCCAGTACCGTGACACTGCATCGTTAGCACGAGACACGTTGGCTCGTTGTGTACTCACCTCGATGAATGCTGTGTCTCGAGGATCCAAGCCAGCATCGCGATAAGCCTTCCTCATCAGAGCCTCTTGTGCAGCTCCGTTGGGAGTGACAAGACTGACGCTCTTGCCATCGCAGTTTGTTGAAGTGCCCTTGATGACAGCCCTCACCGGGTTGCCATCGCGAATGGCATCAGAGAGACGCTTGACGTAGATTGCCGTGATAGCCTCAGCTCTTGCGTATCCGTCGGCTGAGGCATCGAATGTCTTGCAGGACCCATCCGGAGCGAGGAGTTCACCTGCAGACATGGTGGCTGTGAGAGCGGGGGTGGTGATCATGCTGGCACCTCCAACGACAGCACCTGACGCATCGCCCCTCTGGATGGCCCGACATGCTTCATGGAGGGCGATGGTTGAGGCCGAGCACCCTGTTTTGATAACCATACTGTGTGGCAAGACGTCAGTATTGTGAGAGAATCAGTGTCATGTGTTGGGTCATCTTACCTGGGGCCTCGAAAGTCGTACTCGAATGACACACGGTTGGCCATCATCAAGTCGCCATGTCCAGTGACCGCGTGGACACCACCTTGCTGGGGCTCCTTCGTGCTCATCATCAACCAGTCATCGCCAAATGTCCCTATATAGCAGCCCAGCTGCTGTCCACGATAGTTGACCTCTCCTGCATCCTCAAGACACTCTCGGGTGACCTCGAGGAGCAGTCGTTGTTGTGGGTCAGCTTTCTCAAGCTCGGTCTTTGTTAGTGTGAAAAAAGATGTGTCCAGACAGGATAGATCCTCGTCGAGAAAGTATCCGTGTCTGACCTTGACGGTATCCTTGCCGCCGAGACTGTCATCAAACCCGTCAAGGTTGTAGCGGTTACTTGGAATGGGAATACGGGCATCCACTCCATTGTACAGGAGGTTCCAGTAGTCGTCACAATTCCGGATGCCTCCAGGAAGGCGGAGTCCAATTCCGCAAATGGCGATATCAGAGGATGTTGACTGATCGATGTGTCCATTTTGCCGATGCTCATCAAGGAACTGCTCATGGGACATGGAAACACCAGAATCAGATGAACCTGGTCTTCTCGTCTCCGCCGAGGGAGGAACTTGAATGGAGTCGTTGCTCATGATTGTAAAACGCAGAGGGATGAGAACAAGAGACTTGAACGATTGCGTCCCAGAATCCCCAAAACTGAGCACTGCGCCGATATCTAGCAGCAAACGAGATGCGGCATTTCTGATATTAAGAATGGACCTCTATCTATTCGTAAACGCGGGATCCATGCCCTTCACGCCATGCCCAAGAACATATCATATTCGGGCTCCACCACCATACCACATGGGCCGCCGCTCGTGCTAGCAAGCTGCAAGCAACCTCCTGCTTCGCCCGTCCTGCCGGGATGGTGCAAACCACTGGCGGCAAATTCCCTCAATCCAGACTTCTAGCCGATGATGCTGGTGGAGACGGAGGTTAAGCTATCTCCTCTCCGACAACCCTGCTGTGAAGGCGCGAACTGGTGCCATCTGCTCGGTGACTGCAGATACGGACGGCAGTGGGAACCAGTGGAGTTAGCTCAGAGGCAAGAGTAAAGATGGAGGTAGATGAGCCAACCAGGCCCTGGTCAACACCTGATCTGGCGTTGACGTGTCCCGCACCACCTTGAGGCCAACCCCAGGAGCGGTTCCAGGTGACATTGCATGGGACTGACGTGGTCACTCGTGGAAGCCATTTCCGCCCGGCTCTGCAGGAAGACGCATAGCCGGGACACAGGCAGCCAGTGGTTCTCCTCATCCAGACCGTCGGTAGTGGATATGCCCAATCTACAGGGGATGCTCACCCACACGGGTCAGAGATACGGCGGATGCCTGGATACAGGTTCTCGTTGCTCGGAATACCCGGACCTGTGGCGAGAGACCCCATTACCGAGAGGCCGCACTGCTTTATGCACCTCTGGTGCAGCCGGGTGTGGTGGTGAGTGCATGTCGTGTCACCTGCCTATTGGCCTCGGCTCACCGCCTCCAGGGCTATGCATGCATAACCAGAGGCTTCTATCAAGTGCTGAAGAAAGTCGCAATGCGAACGACTGCTCGCCAAGGACCTTGGTCAAGCTACTCTGGATTTGAGAACCGTTGGAATTGCTAGTTCTTTTCCCCATCCTTTGACGCTTTGACGCGCCCTTGATACCGACGCAAAGGCTCCCATCTGATCCTCGACCCACTCATGGAGCGCCGGGGACCCGATCTCTTGCATACAATCTGCGTCTAGATTATAAACAGAGACCGCTGATCCAGAGACCAAACCGCAACTAGCCTAGAACCCTATCCTAGGCGCGATGGATGCCCTCGCTCAAGATCCATGCAGCTGTGGAGTTTGACGGGTGACTGACTGCAACGGGCTTTCTCTGCAGTCCGTCATCCTTCGGCCCGGGCCTTCGAGTCCGTCTTGCATCAGTTCTTGCTTGAATTTGAGCTATTGAATTTAGCGTGAGTACTAAGGCCTCTTCGCATGCGACCTGATCTGAATTGGGTGAACCGAGTTTGGATGGGTGGTCATGAACGTGCTCCGGAATCAACGGTTCTCTCATCCATGATTCCTCGCGGTGACAGTGTTAGTGGTCTAGATGCTTAGCCGGCTCTATCACTGGGCGTTATCTGCACTTGTCAACCTGATCATGATCATGAGACCGGTCTACACCGCTTGATGAAGCGAACAAAGCGAAAACCGAAACTTGACAGGTATCCCCATTCACAGTTCCAGCCGAGAAGCGGTAAAACGCAAACAGAGGCATCCTAGCTACTACCGTAAATCAAATCATGCCTTCCGCGGCTTTGTAGCCTTGAACACAAAGATCATGCCCACGATTTTCGTCTCGACCTCCTCAAACTCCTCCTTCAGCACCTTCTCAAACACATTGGGGTCTTCCTCGTAGTTGTCAAAGATACCCCGCTTGTTGTAGAAGCCCAAGGCAAAGTTGGCAACAAAGCCCGGGCTCTTCCCAGCCTGGGCCTGATACCCCTGTTCCGTCTTCTTCCACACCTTGCCCAGGATCGTAGATCCGACCAGCACACCATCATCCACCAGAATACTCTTGGCGTTTCTGATTGCTCGGGACTTGGATAAGGTTGGTCCGGGCATGTGGTGCATGACGAGTGAGATTGAAGCAGAGCCAAACCGCTCCTTTTCCAGCGTAGCAGGGAGTGGTTTCCCCGCGTCGGCATGAACAGTGCGGATGTCCGTCTCTGGGTAGCGGGACAGGATCCCCTGCTGAGCCGCCGCGAGAGAGGCTTGACTCAAGTCGACTAGAGTCACATGCTGGTCCTTGGGCTTTCGGCCCAGATCTTTGATGGCCCTGGATGGAAAGTAACCATTTCCAACGCCAAAATCCACGTGTCTTGTAGAGAAATTCCCCGAGAACAAGGGACGGAGGTGTTTTTGCACAGAGCAGCGCCAGATGAGCGGAGCTGAGACTCGGATGACATAGAGGTCATATATGAACAAGACGATGGGGGTGAACCGTATCGATCCAGCGTTGTGAGCCGGCGCTGAGACTGCCATTTTGGAGCAACAGTCCCACTGTAGGAAAACAGACTGGTGTAGAGAAATCCAAGTCTTCTCGGAGCCTTTGGCTCAGGTGGAATATTTATGCCGATGTCATCATGGGTTCGTATGCGTCTAAGCGGGAACGGTGATTTATCATAAGAGGGGTAACTCGCCTGATTGTAAACGGAGGTCTAGACGGCATGGGCTGACAACACATCCATGCATTAGCACAGACCGTTCGGCTCAAGGACAGAGGCCGCGGGACCGGGCTCTCGCAACCTGCTCGAAGTGGAAACGTACGATTTTAGCGCGGTGGAGATGTGCCCTGGTCATTCCTATTCAATGAAGAACTAAGTTGAGTCTGTATATTTACAGAATTGTTCCGAAGCTAACTATACCTGCTTGGGAGTAATAAGGCCTCTAAATACACGATAGCATAGTACCGGCATGCTCATGATTCTCATTTCAAAGCAAAATGTAAACTCTACCCTTTTGGTTTACTCACGCCCTTGTTCCTTGCTCCTCGTCCCACTGCCACTGGCATTGCCATTGCCATTGCCATTGCCATTGCAATCTACCAGCATCTTGAGTGCGTTGTAAACCTGTCCGAAAAAAACCCTCACCTTCCTACCTGTTTGTTGCAAAACACTCCCACTTTTGTCTGTTCGGTCTGGGGGCAAGCCACCTTCGTGGCCCGGATGAAGTAGGTCCTCGTGCGCCGAGAGTTGGCTTCCGCCGTCGTCTCTTCTACTCCCAGGACAAAGACCATGTCCAGCTCGGCCTTGACCTGACGAGTCACTAGACATGCGAGGTGATTGATCATGGAGGCTTGTCCCAGCTGAAAGCTGCCCACCTCGCGGCGCTAAACCGAAGGTCGTTTCACTCCCTATTGACTCGAGCCTGCCTGGCGGTTCCTACCGGTGCCCTTAAAGGATGCTGGCATGGATTTCGGCGTGGCAGAATAGGCCACACCATTGCCTATGCCATGAAGGCCACAGCTGTCGGCGGGTTGCGAATTGGGTGGAGGGCGCGGCGCGCGGGTTCTGGCTGGAGGTATGTCGTCCGCTGAATCAGATGCATCCTACCCTCCCTGAGCTAGTATTTCTGAAGTAGAAGAGCCCTCCCTGGAGGTGGAAGATCCCAAGCTTTGCTGGGAAGGTGGACCGCGGACTGCAGAGCAGTCGGACGTCGCGTCTTGCGTGGCAAGAGATGAGTCTACCTCCTTTGGCACGTCAACAGGTTCAGGCTTCAGTAAAGAAAGCTCGGTCTTCCTCCGGGTGGGAGGCTCTTTCCGTCGCCAAATACAATAGTATATTGTCCTTCTCGCAGTCGTCGCATAATCTTTGAAAGGTGGCTTTGACCTCAGTGCAGCTCGCTCTATCCTTCGATTTCATGCGGAGCAGCCTCTCCTCGATAAAGACCAGCATATCCGTCTTCGAGCTCAGTTATCCCAGAAGGGCCGGGCTGCAACTATAATAAAGAACACATTTTCAACACATCATAGCACCATAGCCCAATGCTAACACAGTGGCTTTGCCTCCCCGATGCCACTGAAGACCGGAACATGAATCCTCCATTGTTGACCCTCAAATGACTCAATCTCTCTGCTCTTCCATGATGAGTGAGAACAGTTCGATCGTCTTGAAACTGCCATTCGAGTCCCTCCTTCCGAATGATTCCTCGGGCTCTCGCTTTCTCTCAAACGGGAGGTCATCATCGTCAATGCCTTCTGCAACGAAGTCCGGGGTTACCTCGAGCTTTTCGATGAGGATCAATATGGCGATAATTTCCTTTCTTTTGAGAAGTTCTTCCGAGCCTGGCATCCTTGTCGGGCTAGGGGCATGCTGATCGCTTCTGTCTGGGATTCAGTTCCGACAGAGAGGGCCGCTGTGAGCGCCTCGGTGACTCTCCTCTCACAGAGAAGTTCCTCAAGCCTATTCCGAGGCAAGAATTTATCGTCACTACCTCTTTCGCGGGTAGGGGTCATGCACCGGCGAATTCCGCGTCCAAGTGATTCTTGGGTAACGCTGGGTTCACTCGTGCTGGTTCCGTTCCCGCCATCCTCCGCAGGGGCCGTTGCTGGGACAAGAGACTGCGAAAGGTCCCCCTTGGAAGTAGATTCATTGGAGGTAGATTCATTGGAGGTAGATTCAATCTCGCTGACTCCTTGGAAGGAGACAGTTCGCCTCCCCCTTCCGGTGGCGTCTCGTGACATCGGAACAACAATGTTGTCTTTCTTGGCCAGATGCTTTTTGACACGAGTTAATGCTAGTTAGATAGCGCACATGTATTTGTGGAACCGTACATAGATACCCTGTGAAATAACTGTCGGCAGCTTCAGCGCCGAAAAGAGGCAGATTTCGAAGTTCAGGGCAGGACACGAGAATGGCATGCAAAAAAGAGGATGGTTCGACATGATGTAACAGGACTTGTTGTCTTGGGGACCCCTTTTAACACAATTTGCAAAAGATATCAAGGCCTTGATTCAGGCTTGCGGCGGACAGTTGAACAGTCTGCCCAAACGCTTCAGCGCCGCCTCCTCGACAGTGCGTGTACCGAGTGGCTGTGTGCCTTCACAACTGAGGGCAAGGGCCACAAGGCTGTGGGCCGGTTCATCGTCTATCTGACCAAATCATTAGTTCAGATATGCAGGACATAATCACGCATCGTTACTCGCCGGTCCCTGAATGAGATTAATCGTCGCACTGGGAGGGGTGGGTTTGTTACTCCGCCTGAGAGAGTTGCCTCGGCGCGTAACACAGCATTCTCACTGCCACCTATTGTCAAATCACTTCCATTTATTGTCAAGTCACTGCCACCTCTCCTGCAAATCACAGTAGGTCAGGAGATTGCTAAGCCCCGGCTGTGTGTACGTGTACGGGTGCGGGGCGGCCAAAGTCCTATTTGCACATATATTACGAGGTTGCAGCTGGAGTTCTGGTACGAACTCTAGACAGCTGACTACCGAAATCATAGTGATTCCAGATCTTATCGCTAAAGTAACGGGTTTTTACATCAGCTTGACCTTTGTCATGTCTAAGCGCTGTCATAAACCATCACAGTCTATCCAATTTTGCCCATGAGATGACACATATGCATCCTAGGGCATATGGTAGGCGACGGGGTGAGGAATGCTTGGAGTATAGGGTAGTGGTTTTGTTGGGCTGCTCAGTGACGGGGGTCGGACAGGACCTTGAGTCAGGCCAATCACAAACGCCAATTTAGTTCGAGCTGACACACAGGAGCGACGTGTCGGAGAGATTTCATCTTGACACTATCGGCGTCATGTTCTGCCGCCGGGTGATCGAAAGCGCCGCACTCACATGGAAGGTTTCCGGTGTCTCATTGATATAGACCGCTGAGATTCACTTCATCCAATACTCACAGCTCTCAATACAGTCTCAAATACAAATTCAGCATCTTTCCTATTACATCCACAAAACCCCTAAAATGGCAACCTTGCTCACGCTGCTCTACCCGCTCCCAGCCGCTGCTGGTATGTCTCACTCTTCCAGAGTCTAATACTCCAAGGTAGTCGTAGGGGAACTTTACTGAGTAGCCTCTAGCTGCCGCATTTGATGTCGACTACTACCTCAACAAACATATACCACTTGCCCGAGACGCATGGTCCAAGTACGGGTTGACAAAATGGTCGGTCGTAAAGCTGAGCCCCGACACCGGCTATGCGCTACAGACCATCATGACTTGGGACAGCTCGCAGAGCCTCGGCAAGGCAATGCAGGAGGCGGGCGCCGAGGTCATGGGGGATCTCAAGAACTTTAGCTCGGAGAAACCAGTTGTGATCCAGGGAGTAATTGCTGCTGGAAATATGGTCTGAAGGTTGAGCTGTCACCGAGCAGGAGGTCTCATGCTTGGGAGGGTTTGGGAAGTCAGAGGAAGATAGGATGTCTAGGCACTGTCTTTTGGTGATCTCAAGGTCAGTGACAGGTGAAATACAACGTTTCCTAGTTGGAGCCGAGCCAGCGTGCGCGCCGACTTCCGTTTCATCAGACAACCCATGTGTAATAAGCCGTGGCACAATCGCATTAGAGAACTTGAGCCGACACTGCGCTGAATAGGCCACGGCGTGCTTCTTCTTGCCGCCAGTGCGTCAACCAGTCTGCAGCGGAGGTGTGTCGCAGCTACGGTTTTGAACTGGATAGACTTGAGTGGGATATGAAGCTCGCTCAATAGTGATCAGACGATTTTCCCAGGGCTATTACTAGATAGTGATGCTAAGATCGCCGGCCGTTGATTAATTCGCAGTGCATTGCTCGGTTTGAATCCCACTCATGGTCCTACCCTCCTATGTGCGCTGAATCCAGACGAAGTCGAACCAATGGAGTCATCCGATCATCAGCCAACCAACCTTCATGATGAGACATGGGCCTGCGACCCCCATCCAATTCCGAGCGGCGCATACGCGTCGGCTGACATGCCCTTGAGCCTGAGTACGTTTACGCCCAACGAATCGCTTGGACGTCCTTGTCCTGGCATGAATACCCCTCTTTTACTCCAACTTGTCATATCATCAACAGCCCTTCTAGTTATCCTCTTCTCATCCATCAGAGTCATCTTCAGTATTTATGAACCTGGTGTTTCTTTACAACCCGCCTTGCACAGCTGTAATATCTCCAAGCCCTGACATCGATATCCCGTCGCAGTGCTGATATCTCTAACCAGACTCTACTTTTCCATCCTCCTTCAAGCTCCCTGGCTGATATGCCTAGTAGGACCAAGTATAGGATTTACATTGCTGTCCATCGGGGAGATCCCGTGGATTTCTCAAAGTACCGGCACACTGGGCTCTGGTGCGTGCCAGAGGACAGTTCTTCGCACTACTACTTTCATGTCAAAGGCTTCACAGGGGAGTTCATGTTTGAAAGGCGCAAAAACTTTGACCCAACAACCTCGCGCACTTTCGCCACAAAAGTCAACGTCGGCAAAACCAAGCATTCTCTGACTTGTTCCGATCTCAATAGGCTGATGGAATCAGTCGTTGTGGATAATCACGACCCGGAATTCAACTGCCAACAGTGGGTTGATTTCGCGCTTGGGACACTGTGTCAAGCAGGTTTTCTGGGTGAAGATCAATACAACTCGGGGTTGGATGAAATGATTTGTGCAACCATGGAGGCCGAGGATGAGCCTCTAGCACAGTGATAGTTTTACAGGATAATGGATATCGAGACAACGATGACCATGTAGAATTGTCTACGGACAGACTAACAGTTCTGCCACTTGGATATTGCAATAAAATCAACCAGCTCATCATGGTACAACTCGGGGAAAATATCGCCGGCGTATTTTTCCCATTCCTTGTCAGTGTTGCGTTGGAAGAATTTGACATACTCCCAGTATTCTGGATACCACCCGCTATCCTCCCAATCAACGAGGCCCTTGATTTTGCCCTCTTGAACCAGAATGTTTCTGGGCGCAAGATCGCAATGAGTGAGAACAACGCGATGATTGGTTCGTAGCCGCCGAGAGAATGCCTCGCGCAAGAGCGGAGGTGTATGTTCGTAGAGGCTGGATAATAAGTACTCGTTGAAGGCGTCTTCGTCACGACACGGGGGGTGATGGTATGTAAAGTAGAGCCTCGTGTCTCGGATTTCGGTACCATCACAAGCGGCGATGAGATTGGGGGGGGGGCTACTGATCTCATTGTCTGGATGATCTCTCGGAGCTGCTGTGCTATACTTTTTCTTTCCTCGGTTGACATGTCGGGCCACGCCTTATCCAAGGGTCGACCTTCAATGTAGTCCATGCGTATGTGACTTTGGCCATTGGAAGCCGTGGATGTGTCTTGGACAAATGGGACTGGGATACCAGCCCGAGCAGCCACTCTGAGAGCCTCAGCCTCTCCCACAGCTATACGCTGCCCGGACTTGACGACAGTACCGTCAGGGTGGTGGACGACTTTGCGGTTAAACATCTTGTGCAAGACCACAGCGCCTATCATGGATCCAATTAGTTGAGCAGAAAGAGTCTACCTTGGGCCCCTTGCATGAACTCACCTGGCGCCATCTCATCGTCCGATTCAGATTCATCAGACGACTTCGCTTGCCCTTTCGCTTTTCTTATTTCTCTGAGCCTGCTTTTATAAAGGGACTCTCCCGGCTGCTTGCCACGTGAGCGTGACACAGCATACGCTGCTGAGGCAGAGGGTGGCGAGCTTTCCATGGCTTTCATGGGAGATTGAAGTTGTGTGGCAGAGACATTGACATCGGCGGGGAAGTTGTCAAGTTGTGATGATATCACGTGAGGAAAAGGATGAGCAACACAGACTCAAGTGCCCGAGATAAAGTGTGTTTGTTCTCCAAGTTTTCCAACCGTAAACTCTGTTCTTTGAAATAGAACAAACCCATAATTGGCTTTTTGCTTTTCTTGTATCCAAGACTTCCCGACTTCAGGTAGGCGCTCATCATTCCTCGCGCAAGGTCGCCGAGATAGCCTTCATACCTCCCTCAAGCTCCTGGCGCGTGGGCCAACCATACCCCAGCCGGAAAAAGTTATCAGGCAGTTCAAACCAGTGACCGGGGCCAACATAGGTGGCGTGCTTGTTGAGCAGTCTGTCATAAAAAGCGAAACCACCGTTGGGCTCCTTCTTGATCCTGGGAAAGCAGACGACGCCCCCGGTAGGCTTGACCCATTCAAGCAGCTCCTCATTCTCGATCCATGACTCGGCCATCTGCAGACGGACTCTCATCTCGTCCGTAGTGTCAGCCAGGATCTTCTGTCGCCGGGAGAGAACTTGCGTGGCAATCCACTCGTTGATGACGCTGCCACTGATGCTGATCTGGTCTTTTGCCGCAAGAAAGGTCTCCTGGAGCTTCTTGTTGGCGCTGATGAGCCAGCCGATGCGGACACCGGGAATTCCGAATGACTTGGACAGCGAGCTCACGCCCAGGACGTGGTCACCCAGAGAGGCAGCCACGGGGAGCTTCTCGCCAAAGGCGATATCGCGGTATGTCTCGTCCACAAGTAGAAGGACACCCTTATCCTTGGTGATGGCGACGAGTCAGTCAAGAACCTCTCGAGACAGGGTAGAGCCAGTAGGGTTGTGAGGACGGGTCACGGAAACAAGGCGAGTGTTGGGCTTGATGGCGGCCTCAATCTTGTCGACGTTGGGCTGGAAGCCAGACTCAAATGTGACGTCAATGTAAGAGATCTCGCAGCCGACGGCCTTGGGAGTCTCAAGATTGGTTGCGTAGTTGGGGCGAACAACAACAAGGTGATCGCGCTCTGAAGCACCCACACTGGCCAATTGGGAAGTGGTGATGATGAAAAGTGCCCCGGCGGCTCCCGAGGTGATGAGAACATCATTGGTGCTCACACCAGCGTCCTCGGCGATGAGCTTTCGGAGCTCAGTCTCGCCTCGGTGCTCATTGTAAAGCAGGGTGAGGTTGGGGATCTTGAGTTGCAAAGAGTCGATGGTCTGGTCCGTGATGGAGCTCTCGGAAAGGTTGAACTTGATCTTGTCGTACCCGTACTCCTCAGGCGACTCGATCTCGATGGCCATGCGCTCGTACTTCATTTTCGTGTTGTTTGTGGGCTTGATGGGATGAGAAGAGTAGAGAGAGTTTGATGGAAGTGAGCGTGTTGGTTTCAACCACCCTCAGGACAGGGGCCGGCTTTCTAGCCTTATATATCTCTTCTCGCCATGATGTTTTGGCTGTTGACTTGAGTATCGCCGCAGCTCAGAGAGCGGGGCAAGTGATCGCTTCGACTTGCCCTCCCAGTTCGTCGAGTGTGGGTGACGCTTCGAACTGCCCCCCCACACGAATTCCCGAGATCAGATCTCGGAGGGAGCAGCTGGCGAGAAGCGTCCATCACAAAGATTGTTCCCACTCTAGAGTTTGGCCTCTTCCTGCTTCCGATGACATCGGATGACTTGTCCGCAAATAACCGAACATCCATAATGATCTGCCCGGTGCGTATTCTTTTTGTTCCCCATGGCGTTTGCTGTACGGCGGAACCGACGGCCCACACAGCACTATCCGTGACATAATAATTTGTATTTCTAGGGTCTCCAATGGCAGGATGGCTTTGGTGATGATCATGCTGGCGGCCGCTGACTTCGCCCCCGAGACTGACTCTTTAAGGCATTCCACAGTCGCCGATGACGCCCTAGTCGGTATCTCCATCATTCTTCATCATTCTTAATTTAAGGCTCCGAGAGGCCATGAAATGTTGGTGCTTAAATCTCGTAGCAGGTTATCTTGTCGCTGAATGCCACGTACTAACCACTCCATCAAATGAGCAGCACGCGTACTCCTGTCTCGAACGCTCGATCCATGCCTTTTCTCTCCTGATGCCGCTGCCACTTCCAGCAGTCTCTCATAACCCTTAGTACCGTGCTGCCATTCCCGAACCTCCGGCACTCATCCACAAAGTTGGAAACAAGTGATTCAAAGAAGTCCTGGTGCTTAGGCTCGGCCATGCTTCCGAGAACGCAGAGAGGCCACACGAGGCCTTGAAGAGAAATGACGCGGGGCCACACACGCAGCACGTCAACAGCCCTGCCGACATTGTCTCTGATTTCAGAGAGTGATGCCCACGGCCCAGACACGATGGTACTTGAGAGAACAAGTGAGGCGAGGGCAAAGAAGAGAGTGACCCATGCGGCCCAGGGGGCTTCAGTGCTTCCCTGTCAAGGTATCAAGAGTCAGCTTGTGTGAGCAAATGTGCCTCGTATTCGATTCAAATCTCACCTCCACTATCGATTCCAACTTTTCGATACCGTCTTGTAGTCGTCTCTCAATCTCCCGGCTCCTCATCACCAGGTCTGGCACACTCAATGTCCCTGATTCCTGCATATCGTTTTTCCAAGCTTGGAGGTGTGCCAAATCGCCAATACAAATCATGGCCCAGCTGTAGCACCCCATAAGCTCCGCTGTGTCAAGGTTCGATTTCTCGAGCCATTGTCGGTATGCAATCTTTGGCACTCGCCCTGTGGAGACACATGATAGAATGTCAAACCATATGGCCTTCACCAGGAGAAAGCTAAAGTCCGCATGCCTTTGATGTGCAGTCCGGGCGCATTCATCATGGCTGTCGGCTGTGTCTAGGCCAGCGGGAGACATGGAAAGGCCAAGTAGGGCTTCTGGTGATTGCATGCTCAAAAGGCCGGTGACAGCATCCAGATGAGGGAGCCAATCGTACTCTGCCCCATTAAAGACCTAAACAAGGCTGAGTGTGAGATGGAAAGTTTTCAGAAACATTCACTGCGACGGCCAGTCCATGTCTTACCTCGAAACTTATCAGCATCAGACTGGAAGCGGCAAATTCGGCCAGTCGAGACTTGTCGCTGAGGAGTGCCTCTGTCTCAACCTGGCGCGAAAACTCGCAGAGTTCACGCAGGGCCTTTGAATGATACTCGAATGCTTCCTGATTGCGCAAATAGTCTTTCTGCCGAGAAGACTGGAGATTGTTTCGGTGAAGGGCGGATAGCGCCAATGCCGCGTGATAGAGGGGGCCGCCGCTGCTCAAAAATGTGAGGAGCCAGCCTCTATCACCTAGGCGGGAGCGGGGCTGAAAGTAAGGATATTGCCAGTAAAAGACATGGTCGAGATAGTGCATGACCAGAGACGCTGACTCGGGCTGAAAGACACACGAGGGAGTTGCCTGTGGAGGCACGCCAGTGGGGATGCTTCTCTCACCTTGGGAAGGGCCATGGCAATATTCTGGACTCGGTCCTGCCGGGGCTGCACTGAATCTATGCTCATGTCTACTGCAAGCATCCCCGGAAACATGGCGACGATGCGAAGTTGATGTTGGCGGCGTGGACGGGTTCCTACTCGATATCGGTGGAGAAGTAGTCGGTCTAGTCAAAGAGGTCTTCCTCTGAGCCTGTCTATCACGGTGCTGTGACTTCCGAGAATTCCGAAAATTCTCCTTTACGGACTTCTTGACGGACTTCTTGATGCTCGTGAGCTCCCTTGCTTCCGCAGCGGCCCCATCCATCCACGAAGGCTTGGGGCCATAGCCGTGACATGGGATATGCCGGTCCAGGCACTCCCTGCATGAAGGCGCTTTCAAGTCACACTTGCGGTGTCGGAGCTTGCAAGTCCAGCATCCAGATGAAAAGCGTCTCATGGTTTAAGGCCTTGTTGCTATGACGGGAGGGTGCGAATGTGTGATGCGAGATTGCGTGGAGGGGGTCGCGAGACACAATATTGATGGGACCGGACCTTTGTTGTTCCCACTCTACACGCTAATCTTTGCTACGACTTTCCTTTCAGGGACGCCTTCCCATTCGCCTTCTACGTAGTCTAGGTAGGTAGGGTTCGAACTCGGGGGACGGCAGACGTTAAGGCGCAGCTTGGATGGTTACTAAAAACCGTCAAGGCTGGCAGCACAGTAGCAGTCTACATACTGAAGTCTTTCAAAACACAACAGGATCCATACCCAGCGGTCGGTTGCTGCCTGCCACACATGGCTCATCACGACCATGTGCGACACGCTCGACGGAGCGGTTCGTGGCCCCTCTTGGGTAGCCAAGCACGATGCTAACAACATGATGTTTCGAGACTCCAGATGTCCCAATAGTTTTCAGGTTCGTCAAAGAGCTTGCCGCCTGCCAAAACGAACTCGATATCATAACGACCACCAAGGAAAAGCTCCGCAGCACAATGGCATTCGACCCCGACGAGTCAAGAACAAGTGCTTCCGCCGAGCCCGTGACTCTCTTTCGACCCGCTCGCTGCCTTCTGGCTTCAACGGGGCTGGTGAGCCTGTAGGCATGGCGCTGTACTTTTATAGCTACGTGACATGGCACGCAGCACCGGGCATCTATTTGGAGGACCTCTATGTCCTGCCATCTGAGCGGAGAGGCGGCCATGGAAAACGCTTGATGGACGCGCTTGTTCAAGAGCTGCGCGCTGTTGGGGGTGCGAGGATAGAGTGCAGAGTCATGGAACAGAACGAGCCAGCTCTTCGCTTCTACGAGGGCCGAGCCAAGGTCATGGACGGGTGGAAGGATATGAAGCTTGAGCCAGCAGATCCCAATAGTCCCAGGACATGTGAAGGTACCCTGTCACTCCTCGTCCTAGTTCTTGTAGTCAATCTGTTTGGTAATTCTCTCTTGCTTTCGGAAATTGACGTGGGGAAAGTGAAAGGCCAGGTAACCAAAGAAAGGCGCCCTTAAAAGTTGTGACAGAACGCTCTCAAATATACAACTATCTTCAAGCTCAATCCATCAAGGGCCAGGCCGCAACCATAATAAAGAATACATTTTTAATACATTAATAGCATTATAACCTAATACTAATATAATAGCTTTTTTTTCCTCTTAACCTTTAGCTATATAGCTACCTATAGTTAATAAGTTAAATCTAGCTATATTATTATAAAAATTTAATCTTTCTTATAGGGTATATAATTAGCTCTAACCTCTATATAAAAAAGAAGAAAATCATCCCTTTTTATCTCTTTTATATTATAATATCTATTATTATAATATCTATAAGTAGAACTATTATTACTACTGCGGACGGTATAGATAAGTATAGGGACTTATACCCTCTTTCTATATTACTACCCTTAACTATTAATAAAAGGGCCCTTATATAGAAGGTTAAAGACTTCTTAGTCTTCGACCTAGATTTAATAATAGATAACTAATAGCTATAGGCTAGCCTCGATAAGGCCTAGTACGTCGAGTTAGCTATTATTAGCGCCCTAGCCTTTATCGCGGCTATAGAGGGCCTAGGGGCCCCTCAGAAGGTTAAGACCTTTATCTATCGTAATAAGCTCGAAAGGCTCTAAGAGCTCGCGGACTAGGAGCTTAAAGGTTATCTCTTTATTATCGATATTAAAAATAATATTAGTTAGGTCAATAGCCTTCTTTAGCTTACTAAAAAGCTTAAGCCGGTCTAAATATAATAAAGGGATAACTAGCTATTAGAGAGGTTAAGTTATAAGTTATAGTAAGTAACTCGTAGATATTAAGGTCATAAGGCTAATAAGGCAGAAGGTTTTTAGTTATAGCTAGCGGGATAGGTTAATAGGAAGGAAGAAGGTTTTAGTTATAAAGATAGAAAGGTTATAGAGTAGGGTTATAGCGAGATTTAGGTAGATTAGAGCGTGAATATAACTTCTCGGTTAATTGCTAAACTTTAGCTGTATATATTAACTTTGAACATAATGCAAATATGCAATAGCTCGGACGCTCAAGTGACTATAGAAGGTTAATAAAAGTCTACGTTATTATTACACTACAGAGAAACCAGACACTGCTTAAGGGGTGGACTAGGGGCGAAATCAAGTATTCTTTTCATCCCTTAGTATCTATACTTTATAGTTTAGAAATATCTATCTATCTTTAAGCTCAATCCATTAAGGGCCGGGTCATAATTATAATAAAGAATATATTTTTAATATATTAATAGTATTATAACCTAATACTAATATAATAGCCTTTTTTCCTTTTAACCTTTAGCTATATAGCTATCTATAGTTAATAAGTTAAACCTAGCTATATTATTATAAAAAGTTAATCCTTCTTATAAGGTATATAATTAGCTCTAACCTCTATATAAAAAAGAAGAAAATTATCTATTTCTATTATCTTTTATATCGCAATATTAATATTATAGCACTAACTTAAGTCATATATACCTCTATAAAAGATAATTAATTAGGGTTAGCGACTTATAGTATATACTATAAGCCCGGCCCGGGCTTATAGAAGGACTCACGACTCACTATAAGCCGCGACTTATAATTATAAGTTATATCTAAGTATATAGAATATATTTATTATACTTTCTTATATAATAGCTACCTTAGCTATTAATATAACTTAATTATACTTAATACCTTTAAGTATATTACTAAACGTAATACCCTATTATTTAAGTATAGCGCGATTAATCTCTCTATTAATATAAACCTAATATAACTGGTTTATCCCTTAAGAATATATATAATCGTTATATATTAATAGCTTTTATTTAATAAATTACTTATATTACCTTAAATAATATTAAATATAATAGCTACTTAAGTAACCCCTATAAATAACTACTAATAGATCCCACCTATTAACTACCTACTTATTATATCTATCCCGGCTAACTATAAGGATAAAGAAATAGACGATATAGATAGCTTAAATAACGACGAAAATGAGTAATTATAAGCCTAAATTACCGCTATAAATACTAAAATAGATAGACTCTATAAATTTATTAAGAGAATAAGAGAATCTTAATATACTTAAAATATATAATACCTAAATAATATCTAGAATATTAATAATATAGCTATTATTACTATAAGAGGAAAAAATATAAGAGAAGTCCTAAAGCTAAACCCTCTAGAGATATTTAATAAAATTACCTATAAGCTATTAATATTCCTTATATAGCTATAGGCCTTTATAACTTATTACTTAACTTAATTTACCCTAGCATCTAATAAAGTCTAATATACTATAGGGAGACTTAAGAACTATACCGCTATATAATTTAAATTAATTATAAGGGAATATCTTATTACCTTATTTATTAAACTCTTACCCTATATTAATAACCTCTACTTAAACTATAAAGCTTTTAAAGTAGCGCTTTAATAAGTCTTTAATACTATAGATAAGAAAATATAAGTATTATAGTCTAATATATATAAGTCACGTGCATAAACCACCCCCATAAATTCCTCACTAATTAAGGAATAATCATACCTAAATACTAAACGATTATAATAATTACCTTTTAGATCACTATAATTAATTACATAATCACCCTAATTAAGACCCTAGGCTATAATAATTAAGTACTATACCTATAAATATATAGAATATACTTATTAGTACTTTCCTATATAATAGCTACCTTAGCTATTAATATAACTTAGTTATACTTAATACCCTTAAGTATATTACTAGATATAATTTATACCCTCTTTATTTAGACTATACCTTATACTCTCTATTAATATAAACTTAATATAACCGGTTTATCCCTTAGGAAATATATAATTATTATATATTAATAGCTCTTATTTAATAAGTATATTATATACTTTAAGTAATATTATTACTATAGCGCCTAATACTAAAGTACCCTTTATTAGCTATAGTAAGGGAATAATTATATTATAGTTAGAGGTAATATAGATACCCTTACGGGAGATAATTATCCCTATAGATATAGACGATAATAAACTAAGATAGATCGCCCCTATATCCTATAAGGCTAAGGTTAGGAAGCTTTAATATAAATATAATAACTTAAGTAAATAATATAATAATCTCTTAGATAGAGTATATAATAATACTTAAATTACTTATGAATACCTAAAAATAATAGAATAATCTATATAGAAAATATAGGATTAATTCTATATAATTATAGAATAATAATAATAATAATACTAATAAACTATTAATAAATAATAAATTAAAATTAATAAACTTATTATATTTTAAGTATAATAAAATAACTTAATATAATAATAGGTCTATAATCTTAATAATTTAATACTTAAATATAATACCGCTAGGATAATTTATAAGGATATTAATAAAATTATTAAATTAAAGGACCTAAAGCTATTTAATAGATAAGCTATCTATATTAAGATATTCCTTATATCTCTTAGGGTATATTATTAATATTTCCCTACCTAAATAGCTACCGCTAAAAATAAAATCCTTTATATTAATAGATACCTTATCGGTAGTATATTTATTTAATTTAAACCTAAATTATATAACTACCTTAGGAATAAACCTATAGAAAAAACCTAATTTCTCTTTATTAACTATAAAAACTTTAAAGAAGTAATTAAATAGAACTTTAGAATTATTAATAAAAAATAATAGGTTATATAAAAACTTAAAAACCTATAGTAGAGTAAGGCTATATCTACCTATATTATTAAGTTTATATAGATTATTTTATTCTTTAATTAAGGAATTAATACCTTTAAGATTACCTTCTATAAAGGGCTTAAGAAAGAAATTAAAGATAAGCTCTATAAAATAGATAAACCTAATAACTTATAAGATTATATCGATATAGCTATTAAGATTAATAATTATTAATTTAAATAATATATAGAGAAATTTAATAAAGGAAGGATTTAGGGAGAAAAGAACCTTATAAATTAAAGTAAAAAGAGGAATTATAATACCTCCTATAATACTAAAGCTAGCCCTATAATATTAAGAGCTATATAATATAATAAGAAATTAATTAAATACTTTTATTACTATAAACTTAACTATAAAGCGAATATATATAAGAAGAAGGTATAAGATATTACTAAAGGGGAGTATTAGCTAAAGAAGCACTAGGAATAATAACCGCTTTTAAAAGGTAAGAAATATATAAGCTATACTTATTAATAAGGCGGTATATAAATAATAATCTAAATTATTAATATAATCGCGATAATATAGTCTAATTATAACCTAACTATAGCTATATTAGGATAAATAGTTATATTATATATAGGTATACCTAGCGAAAGAATAAATAAGGTATAATATCGCTTATAGATTATATTATAAGGAATATATATATAAAGTTACCCTACCTTTAATAAAAGGATATATTAATATTATTATAAGTATTTAAAACCCCTAGGATAAAATTAATTAAACCTAGATTCTTTTACCTAAATTAATAAAGAAGGAAGAAGATATAAAAGGATAGAAAGATAAACTTAAATAAATTATTATTATAATATTATAGCCTAATAGATACTATAAACCTATAAATTATAATAACTATTTAATAAATATAATAATATAAAGAGAACTTAAGTTAATCTAATTTTAATATAATTATTATAGATAATAAATATAATAAATATAATAAGAACTTAGGGAAATATAATAGAATATTAAGTAATATTAATAGATATAGAATAAGGATTATAATATTTAGACTAATAAATAAAAAATATATTATTAAAATAATAGTATTAATATATATATTTAATTAATATAGGAATAATAAAAAATAAAGGATATAAAAGATATCTATATTTAAGTCTATTATAAAGAAGTAATATTAAACCTTTATTTATTAGAACCTTAATATAACTTATATAATAATAATAAAATATTATTAAGATATCTATAATACTATAAAATTATATAGGTCTCTTATAGAGATTATTACTATAAGATATACTTATATAAGAAGAGGGAATAAGATTTTTTTATCCCCCTCTTATAACTAAATATATAACCTTATTTTTTATATAAAATAAAAGATTATTATATTAAATAATAATATAAGGGAATTAAAGTAATATAACTTTAATTCTATTTATTATAATAATAAATTATATTACTAAAGTAATTTATAAATACCTTTACTTAAGTAAGAGAAATAAAGCTAGGAATAAAATAAAATAATAAAGAAAAAAGAGCTACCTTAAATAAGATTATTAAGATAATAAAAGAAGGTTTTATACCCCTATATAAATAAAAGGTATAATAAAGGATTAAAAATAATACCTTTAATAATAATAATATATTAAAACCTTATTTATATAGGAAGAAGCTATATTATAAGAATATATAGAATAGCTTATTAAATTAAAGATACCTTAGATAGATCTAAGTACTAAAGAAAAATAGCGATATTAAGAATTACTCTATAATTAAGATAATAAATATAATTATAAGGCTTATAATAATAATAAATATAATAAAGATTATTTAAGAAGGATATTAAAAAAATTAAGATATTTACTTATTATAGAGCTATAGATAAAAAAAAGAAGGAAATAATTCCTATAAAGAGCTCTATATATAACTATAAATAATTAATAATTAAAATACTTTAAATTAAAAATATAAATTAAGGGAGAATAAATAAATACTATAATTAATAATAAAGCTAAATAAAATTACTTTAATTTAGCGATAATAAATAAGCTTAAGTTATTATAAAAATATAAAAAGGATCTTTATTTAATATATAAAAAAGAGAAAGGTTTAATTATAATAATAGGATTATTAAATATAAAATTAATTACCTTATAGTCTTTATTAATAAAAAAATTAAAGAATTTTATTTATATTATATCTATATTAAGATATTATTTAATACTTAAATATCTATAATTATATAAATTTAATTTATATCTTAATTAATAAATTAGCTAGATAATCTCCTTTAATAAAGAGATACCCCCTTAAAGAGATAATAATTTATTAAATATAAGATCTTAAATTTTTATTAAAGATAATAAAGAAATTAAAAAGAAATAAATAAAAGATATTTCTTTATCTAAAAATATAATATAAATAATATAAAAAGAAGAAAATAGGATTAATAAATAATTATAAAAATTATAAAATAATTCTATAAATTAAAAAAAAACCTTAAATAAATTAAAAGAAAATTATAGGATAAATAGCTTAAAAATATCTCTTTATAATATTAAATCTATAAAAAACTCTTTATAAAAGAATTTAAGATTAATTTATTATTATATATATATTATAACCTAAAAATTAAATTTATTAATAAAAAATAACCTAATTTTAGTAAACTTTATTTACTTAATATAATATAATTATTAATATTAAAGAAATATATTAAAAAGATAATATAAAAAGGATATATTAAGAAAAATAAATTATTTATTAAATACTTTATTATATTTATTTTAAAAAAAAATAAAAGTTTTACCTTTATATTAACTTTAGAATACTTAATATTATTATAATTAAGGATTATATATTATTACCTCTTATTAATAAATTAAAAGATTAATTTTTTAAGATAAAATATTTTATTATATTTAACCTTAAGGGAGCCTATAATTTAATTTAAATTAAGAAAAAATATAAATAAAAAATTACCTTTTATATTAAATATAGATTATTTAAGTATCTTATTATACCCTTTAGACTTATTAATATATCTATTATATTTTAATAAATAATTAATAATATATTATAAGAATATCTAGATATATTTATTATATATTATTTAAATAATATCTTTATTTTCTTTAAAATAAAAGAAAAATATATAGAATATATCTATAAGGTATTATAGATACTATAAGATATTAATTTATTAATAAGATTAAAAAAGAGTAAATTTTATACCTTAAAGGTAGAATTTTTTAGATATATTATCTCTTATAATAAGATATATATAAACCTTAAAAAGGTTATAGTAATTAAGGATTAAAAAGAATTAATAAATATTAAGGAAATATAAGGCTTCCTTAATTTTATTAATTATTATTATAAATTCCTTAAAATATTTAAAAAGATTATAATATTATTAATTAATTTAATAAAAAAAGATATATTATTAATAATAGAGAATAAGGTATAAAAAGCTTTCTATAAGATTAAGGAATTTATCTTAAGTAAATTAATCCTTAAGATCTTTTATCTATCTTAATTAATTAAATTTAAAATAAATACTTTAGATTTTATATTAAGTATTTAATTTAAATAATAAAATAATAAAGGATTTTTATACTTAATTATATTTTATTCCTATAAGCTATATAGAGTAAAACTTAATTACTTTATTTATAATAAAGAATTCCTTATTATTATTAATACTTTTAAGGAATTTTAATATTATTTTATTAAAAGCTTTTATTAAATTAAGGTCTATATAGACTATAAGAATATCTTATATTTTATTATTATTAGAGAATTAAATAATTAATAACTATATTATATTAAATACCTTTTAGAATTTAATTATATTATAATTTATATAAAGGGAAAAAAAATAAAAGAGTTAATATTATTAATAAATAATTAGACCTTAACATAGGAAAGATTAAAATAAATAAATAATTATTATAATATACCTTAAAAGGATACCTTAAATAAAAACTTATTATATAAATATAGAAATTAATACCCCTACCGGAATACCTTAAGCTTATCTAAGATTATAGAAAATAGATTATTAACTTTATTAATTATATATAAGGATATAATTACCGCAAAGATAGACTCCTTATATTTAAAGGGAAGATTATTATACCTAATAAAGCTTTTAGAAAGATCTTTAATTATTACTATAATTAATTCCCTTATAATAGAAACTATAGGCTAATATTTAAAGCTATAAACTATATCTATAATAACTATTTCTTTAAGGAGGAAATTTAAGGTATAATATAATATTATTAAAAATATAACCCTAGATAAATATTTAAAATAACCTATATAATAAAATAAGGTAATTTATTATTAAAATAAATCTTAAAGTATAATAAATAACTCTTAGATAATAAAAAAATAAATAAATAATAAGTCCTAAATAAACTATAATATAACTTTATATATAAGATATATAAATACCCGCAATATAGATATTAAGGAATTAATAAAACCTTAAAATAAATTAAGATAATATATATTTTTCTTAATATAAAGAAAATAATTATATAAATTATAAATAAATATAACCTATATATAAAAATAAAAATATAATGCTATAAACCCTATAGAAAGTTATAATTACTTCTAATTATATAATAACCTTAGGATTTAATTACTATAGATTTTATTATTAAATTACCTCTATTAAAGCAATTAATTACTAGAAACTTTTATAATAATATTCTTATTATTATAGATAGACTTATAAAATTTTTCTATTTTATCCTTTATACTAAATTAATAAATATAAAAGAATTTATATACCTCTTTTACTATAATATTACTAGGATATATAGGCTATTACTTAAAATCATTTTAGATTAAAGATTACCCTTTATATTTAAGTTTTAATAAAGATTAATTAAATACCTTAAAATTAATTATAAGCTCTCTATAGGATATTATAAGGAGATTAATAAATAAATAAAACAAATAAACTAAATATTAAATAATACCTTTAGTATAATATTAACTATAAATAGAATAATAAGGTTATAAAGCTATTAGCTATATAGCTAGCCTATAATATAATAACTAATAAAAATATAAAGATTATATTAGCTTATATTAACTTTAGATTTACTCTAGATACCTATAGATAAGCTTAAAATATAGTTATTAACCTTAAAGTAATCCTTATTAGCGATTAGCTAAAGAATCTATATAAGGAAATATAAATAAAACTTAAATTTATTAGAAATAAAATAAATAATTATATTAATAAGAAAAGGATTAAGGGATTAATCTTCTTAAAGGGAGATATAATCTATTTTATAATAAAAAATATTAAAAAAATAATAAAATAAAAAACTTAACTATAAATATATTAGATCTTATAAAATTAAGCGAAAGATCTTAAAATATAACTATAAATTAGATTTATTACTTAAGATAAAGCTTTATTTAATTTTTTATATTTTATTATTTAAATTAATAGAAAGTATTATCTAAATTAAAATTAAAAATAAATTAAAAGCTAAAGTTAATAGATTAAAAGAATATATTATAGAAGCTATCCTTAATATAAATAAAATTAATAGTAAAATAATATATTTTATTAAATAGAAAACCTACCTTAACTTAAAAAATATATAGGAGCCCCTAAAATACCTTATTAATATATAATACTTACTATAGGATTTTTACTAATAACTTTAGAAGAAAGGGAACCTAAGTTAAGGTTAAGAATAGCCGATTAATTAATAATATTAATAGCCCTATAGGACTAGGTATTAATAATAGCCTTAGCCTCTTAATAGTCTAACTTTTTTAATTTATCTAAAAAATTTAAACCTTAATATATTATCTCTATACCTTACTTATAGATCTATTTCTTTTAATAATAAAGATATATTAGATAGGATAGTCGCTTATTTATTTATTATTATAAAGTAATTAACTCCTCCTTTACTTTCTCCTCCTTAAGCTTTAAGTAATACTTCTTAGCTATTAGGCGGGATATTACTAAAAGTCAGTAAAAAGAGGAAGTATAATTAAAAAGAGCTATATCTATTAGCGGAAACCGATATACTTAAGCTATTATAAAAATAATTATAATAGAAATATTTAGAATAATAGGAAATATCCTTAAGTATCTTATACCTTAAGTACTTCTAAGAATAATAGGAATAAGGTATTACTTTAAAGCCTATTTCTTTAATAAGCTTAAAAAGATAATAGCGGCGCGCGGTAGAATAAGACTTTACTTTTAATATATTATTAATATTACGGAAAATATTTATAAGAGAAGGTTTAATAAATTAAGGGAAATTTAGGACGGCTAACTTTAAAGGCCTTAGGGATAAGATTAATAGAGGGGAGATATTATATTATAGTTTAATATATATAGGTTATATATATAAACTACCCCTATAAATTCCTTATTAATTAAGGAATAATTATGCCTAAATACTAAATAATTACGGTAATTACCTTTTAAATTACTATAATTAGTTATATAATTACCCTAATTAAGACCCTAGGCTATAGTAATTAAGCACTATATCTATAAATATATAGAATATACTTATTAGTACTTTCCTATATAATAGCTACCTTAGCTATTAATATAACTTAGTTATACTTAATACGCTTAAGTATATCACTAGATATAACTTATGCCCTCTTTACTTAGACTACGCCCTATACTCTCTGCTAATATAAACCCAATATGACCGGTTTATCCCTTAGGAAACACACGATCGTCATATATTATAAAAAATAATAAGATATTAAGGAAAGATATTATTAGCTAAATTAATAATAATCCCTCCCGAAAGGTAAGAAATATATAAATATAGCCTAATAAATCTAATAGGTAGATAAAGAACCCTAAACTATAATTTAAATAATTAAACTTATCGCGATATTATAAAGTAGATATAATATATTAATAAAAGAAACTAAGATAAATATAAATAAAAACTAGATACTAAAGTAACCTATAATTAAGTAAGATAAATAAGGAAATAAATACAAGAAACCTAAGATATATAATAATAATTACTCCTAGAATTAATAAAGTAAGGAAACCCCTATTAGATATAATAAATAATAAAAGGGTTATTATTATAGTTATTAGGAAACTTAAATAAAAGGAAGAAATAATATTAATAAGGTAGAAGTAATAAGCGCCTCTAATGCTAGCTAAATAAATAGACTTTAAAGAAGCTATAATAGAAGGTTTTAACTATAAAAAATAGATTATAAGGTATAATAAAGATAAGTAATTCTTAATACCCTCTATAGTCTACTAAAGGGACTATAAATAAGATAACCCTATATAATATAATTATACCTTATGCCCCCGATATTAGGTTAAGGTATTATAGGAGTATAATAAGATCTAAAAATAAAAAATAAATCGATATAATAGGCTACTAAGATATATAGATTAAAGTATAAAGGAAAATAATATTAATATTAACTAAACTAAATTTAAATATAATACTAGAAAACTATAAAAAGAATTATATAAGGAATACTCTTAATAATAAAAGCGCTAGAAGAATAATAAAGAGCTATAGATAAAAGAAAACTATCTATAGTTATATAATAAAAATAATAATTAATACTAAAATAACCTATAGGAAAGGTATATCTAGATGGTATAAGAATATATAGATACTATATATAAATAAGAAATCTATATTAAAGCTTACTATAGGGAATTAATTAAAAACCTATAATATTAAGAAATACCCTTTAATCTATAAGATAATATATAGATATATTTAATATATAGGGAATACCCTAGTATCTTATAGATATCCTATTAATATTATTAATATAAAGAATATTAAGAAGAGAAATAGAGGTAAGATTATTTCTCTATTGCCTTATTAATATAACCTAATAATAAACCCTATATATATAATATAAAATAGAAGGATATTAGGTATTCTAATATAACGCTATTAATATTATATATACTAGGCATAAGGAAGAACTATATAGGGCTATTTAGAAGTATAAATAGATAATCTATAAGGTTGAAGACTAATAGAAATAAGTTAGCTAAAAGGAATAAAAAAACTAAAAGATTAATAATTAAACTTAATTAAATAATAAAGAAGACCTAAGATAGAAATAATAATAATAATATTAAGACTAGCTATATAGCTAAGATAATATATATAACTATAAAGTATATAATAATAATAAATATAGGTATAAACTATATTAGCTATATATTATTAAAAAACTAAGAGCCCTACCTATAAAAAGGCTATAGGTAGAAAAATAGCTAATAATATTATAAAGGGCCTTATATATTATAAAAGGAGGTATTAATCTAGGATATTTTAAAATACTAATATAAATTAAGGGAGAATAGCTATATACTTTAATAAATAATAAAGCTAAATAAAATCTTTTTAACCTAAGGATAATAAATAGACTTAAGCTATTATAAAAGTATAAGGTAAAGCTATATATATAATTAACCTTAAAAGAAAGTAATTTAATTATAATAATAGAGTTATTAATAGCGAGATTAATTACCTTAAAGTTTTTATTAAAGGAAAGAATTAAGGAATCTTATTTAATATTATATTTATAGAAGGCTATAACTTAATACTTAAGTACCTATAGTTATATTAATTTAACCTATATTTTAACGAAAAATTAGCTAAATACTCTCTTTTAATAAGGAAATACCCTCTATAATAAATAATAACTTAAAAAATAATATAAGATCTTGAATTTCTATTAAAGATATTAGAGAAGTTAGGTAGAGATAATTATAAGATACCTCTCTACCTAAAGGGTTATAATATAAATACTATAATAAATAGAAATAATAATAATAAAGAATAGTTATATATATTATATAATACTTCTATTAATTAAAAGAAAACCTTAAGTAAATTAAGAAGATATTAAAGAAAGAATAGCTTAATAATATTCTATTATAATACTATATCTATAAGAAGCTCTTTATAGAAGAATTAAAAATAAGTCTACCTAAATATATATATTATAACCTAAAAATTAAATTTATTAATAAGAAATAATCTAACTTTAATAAACTTTACTTACTTAATATAATATAATTATTAATATTAAAGGAATATATTAAAGAAATACTATAGAAAGGATATATTAAGGAAAATAAGTTATTTATTAAATACCTTATTATATTTATTCTAAAAAAAAATTAAAAAGCTCTATCTTTATATTAACTTTAAAATACTTAATATTATTATAATTAAGGATTATATATTATTACCTTTTATTAATAAATTAAAAGATTAATTTTTTAAAATAAAATATTTTATAATATTTAACCTTAAAAGAGCCTATAATATTATTTAGATTAAAAAAAGATATGAATAAAAAACTACTTTTTATATTAAATATAGACTATTTAAGTACCTTATTATACCTTTTAGACTTATAAATATACCTATTATATTTTAATAAATAATTAATAATATACTATAGGAATATCTAGATATATTTATTATATATTACCTAAATAATATCTTAATCTTCTTTAAAATAAAAGAAGAATATATAGAATATATCTATAAGGTATAAATATTATAAGATATTAATTTATTAATAAAACCTAAGAAAAATAAATTCTATACCTTAAAAATAGAATTTCTTAGATATATTATTTTATATAATAAGATATATATAAACCTTAAGAAGGTCTAAATAATTAAGGACTAAAAGGAACCTATTAATATTAAGGAAGTTTAAGCCTTTTTTAGTTTTATTAATTATTACTATAGATTCCTTAAATAATTTAGGAAAATTATAATATTATTAATTAATCTTATAAAGAAAGATAAGATATTTATATTTAGGAATAAGGCGCGAGATATAATAGTATGGATGGATCTAAGGGATAAAACCGGCCGTGCTAGTTTTATATTAATAATAGAGAATATTATATCGTGATCTTAAATAAAGGGTTATATCTAATAATATACTTAAGGGTATTAAATATAACTAAGTTATATTAATAGCTAAGGTAGCTACTATATAAGAAAGTATTAATAAAGGTATTCTATATACTTAGATGCGGCTTATAATTATAAGTCGCAGCTTATAGTAAGTTATAAGTAATTTCATAAGTCTAGGCTATACTTACGGTATATATTATAAGTTAGTATCCTTTAATTAATTATTTTTATAGGGGTATATATAACTTAAATTAGTAGTACTATAATATAATATCCCCTCTCTATTAATTCTTATCCTTAAGACTATTTCCTATAGCTATTTCTCTTAATATATAACTTATATCTATAAATATTATATTATTTAATATAATATTAGAATCTAAAGCTATATATAACTATAAAGTATAAGCCCTTTTTATTAAAAATATTAAATTCCTTATTATACCTTATAGCTATTATAAGCTATAGTAATTAAAATATTAGGCTAAAGAGGGCTATAAGTATTATACCTAATATACCTATTAAGGTCGCTAGTGCAATAATTATAGGATTATTTTTCTTAATAATAAGCTTATTCTTTTAGCTTAATATAGGTAGTTTATATTAAGTATCTCTTTATAGCTAATTAATTTATTTAGGAGAAATATTACCTAGAATAAATAGAGGAGGTAATAAAATTAGAATTAATCGCCCTATAATAATAGGTAAATAAATAATTAAGTCGCCTAATATATCTTTATTATTAGAAAAAATAATTAATTAAGTAAGCTAAGGAGATACTTTATTATAATATTAAGATATTAGATAAGCTAAAAGTAATAGAGAATATAGAGTTTTTTATAGCGATAGAGGTATAGCTAATAAGGGCTATAGATATATTAATTAAGGCGAGCTTCTTAATTCCTTTATTATTAATAAAAGTATTTTAAGAATTATTATATATTAATAAGGTATTTTAATAATTCCTATATATTTTTAAGTCTAGGTAGTCTTTTTATTTAATAAAATATATTATTTTAGTATTAATTTTATCTATATTAAGGATAATTTCTATAATATATTCTTTTCGTCTATTAATTTTTATTTTTAATTCCTTATTAATCTTAACTTAAATAATATTTTCTATTAATTTAAGTAATAAAATATAAAGATTAAATAGAATTTAACCTTTAATAATAAATTTAATTTATAGTTATTTTATAAGATTTTTTATTTAATTCTATAGGGTCTAATATATTTATAATTAAGTTTTTTATTTTATTTTTTATTATAATTTTTTATTATAAGATAGATTATATCCCCCTTTAAGAAGGTTAGTCCCTTAATCTTTTTTTTATTAATATAATTATTTATTTTATTTTTAATAAACTTAAGTTTTATTTATATTTCTTTATATAGATTCTTTAGCTAATTATTAATAAAGATTACTTTAAGGTTAATAATAATTTTAAGCTTATCTATAGATATCTAGGGTAAACCTAAAGTTAATATATATTAATATAGTCTTTATATTTTTATTAGTTATAATATTATAGGCTAGCTATATAGCTAATAATTTTTAATTTAATTATTTTATTTATAATTAATATAATATTAAAGGTATTATTTTAATATTTAGTTTATTTATTTATTTATTTATTAGTCTCTTTATAGTATATTATAGATATAATAATGCGGTTATTTCCTAAGGGATAAACCGGTCATATTAGGTTTATATTAATAAAGAGTGCTAGATATAATTTAAGTAATAGTAATTATAGGTTATATCTAGTAATATCCTTAAAGGTATTAAGTATAATTAAGTTATATTAATAGCTAAGGTAGCTTCTATATAAGAGAGTATAATAAGTATATTCTATATACTTAAGGTAAGGTAATTAGATTAATATTCTTATTATTTAGTCTATAGTAAGATTAATATTCTTAAAGCTCGGTCCTTAGACTAATATAAGCGATATTTAGTCCCCTTAGTCTTAAGCTTAGTTAGAATATTTCTATTATATTTCCCCGCCTAACCCTTATTATAGCTATAATATAAGGTCTCCCCTCTATTAATCTTATCCTTAAGATTAACTTTAGCGATTAAATATTTTTAATAGGTAACTCTAATTTATAAAAATCTTCTTTTATTATTAATATAATATTAAGCTAAGCTTTTAAATATATTTCTTCTTATAAACTTTCTAAGATATAAAGCCTTTCTGCCTATATTAAGGCCTTTAGTTCTAAAATTATACTTTATATTTATTATTTCCGCTAGGGGTTATCCTATAAGGTTATTTTTAATTATTTTAATTATTATTTTAATTATATTAATATAAAGGTTATCTATAATAGGGCTAATATAACTTCCTTTTATAAATATACCTCTTCCCCCTATAGCTAATAGCTAATATCTTAGGTAATAATAAAAAATATTTATAAGTATAAACGCCTAGAAGATAAAGAGGCTAAGGCAGAGGCTACCCTAGAGAAGGCGATAGCTAAATTTATTTATATCTATAAGTAAAAATAGTTACTTAAAGCATAAGGTAATAAGGCCTTTAAGTATAGCCTTCGCGCTTTAGAGGAGTTAAGCGAGCTTTAAGAGGAGTTAAGCGAGCTTTAAGAGGAGTTATCCACTATTATAGAGGTATATTCTTTTAGGGCTATTAATTTAATCGATTAGAATATTATTAGTCTTAATAAGCCTATATTTAATATTATTAATAAAAATTCCTTAAAAGGTATTATATATTAATAAGGTATTTTAATAATTCTTATATATTTTTTAAATTAAGGTAATCTTTTTATTTAATAAAATATATTATCTTACTATTAATTTTATCTATATTAAAGATAACTTCTATAATATATTCCTTTAATTTATTAATTTTAGCTTTTAGTTTATTATTAATCTTAACTTAAATAATATTTTTTATTAACTTAAGTAATAAAATATAAAAGATTAAATAAAGCTTAACTTTTAATAATAAATCTAATTTATAATTATTTTATAATATTTTTATTTAATTTTATAGGGTCTAATATATTTATAGTTAAGTTTTATATTTTATTATTTTATTATAATATTTTTTATTATAAGATAGATTATATTTCCCTTTAAGAAAGTTAATCCCTTAATCCTTTTCTTATTAATATAATTATTTATTTTATTTCTAATAAATTTAACTTCTATCTATATTTCTTTATATAGGTTCTTTAATTAATCGCTAATAAAGATTACCTTAAGGTTAATAATTATATTTTAAGTTTATCTATAGGTATTTAAGGTAAACCTAAAATTAATATAGGCTAATATAATCTTTATGCTTTTATTAATTACTATATTATAGGCTAGCTATATAGTTAATAGCTTTCTAATTTAATTATTTTATTTATAGTTAATATAATATTAAAGGTATTACTTTAGTATTTAATTTATCTATTTTATTTATCTATTAGTCTCCTTATAGTATACTATAGAGAGCTTATAGTTAATTCCTAGATATCCTATTAATCTTTATTAAAATTTAGATATAAGGGGTAATCCTTAATCTAAAATAATCTTAAGCGGTAGCCTATATATCTTAATAATATTATAGTAAAAGAGGTATATAAATTCTTTTATATTTATTAATTTATTATAGGGAATAAAATAAGAAAATCTTATAAAATTATTTATAATAATAAGAATATTATTATAGAAGTTCTTAATAGCTAATTCTTTTAATAAGGGTAATTTAATAATAAAATCTATAATAATTAAATCCTAAGGTTATTATATAACTAAGAGTAATTATAGTTTTCTATAGGGTTTATAGCATTATGCCTTTATTTTTATATATAAGTTATATTTATTTATAACT
Organism: Fusarium virguliforme; assembly: GCA_020883615.1. Taxonomy (NCBI): domain Eukaryota; kingdom Fungi; phylum Ascomycota; class Sordariomycetes; order Hypocreales; family Nectriaceae; genus Fusarium; species Fusarium virguliforme. Next base: position 4,515,670 of record JAJHJD010000005.1, read on the forward strand.
TATATAATTATCTTCTTTATATTAAGAAAAGTATATATTATCTTAATTTATTCTAGGGTTTTATTAATTCCTTAATATCTATATAGTAGGTATTTATATATTTTATATATAAGGTTATATTATAGTTTATCTAAGATTTATTATTTATTTATTCTTTTATTATCTAATAATTATTTATTATATTTTAAAATCTATTATAATAATAGATTACCTTATTCTATTATATAGGTTATTTTAAGTATTTATCTAGGGTTATATTTCTAATAATATTATATTATACCTTAAATTTCTTCCTTAAATAGGTAATTATTATAGATATAGTTTATAGCTTTAAATATCGGCCTATAGTTCCTATTATAAGGGAATTAATTATAATAATAATTAAAGATCTTTTTAAAAACTTTATTAAGTATAATAATCTTTCTTTAAATATAAAGAGTCTATCTTTATAGTAATTATATCCTTATATATAATTAATAAAGTTAATAATCTATCTTCTATAATCTTAAATAAGCTTAAGGTATTTTAATATAAATAATAATTTTTATATTTATATAATAAGTTTTTATTTAAAGTATCCTTCTAGGGTATATTATAATAATTATTTATTTACTTTAATTTTTCCTATATTAAGGTCTAATTATCTATTAATAATATTAACTCTTTATTTTCTTTTCCCTTTATATAAATTATATAATTAAACTTTAAGAGGTATTTAATATAATATAATTATTAATTATTTAATTCTCTAGTAATAATAAAATATAAGATATTCTTATAATTTATATAGACCTTAATTTAATAAAGGCTTTTAATAAGGTAATATTAAAATTCCTTAAAAATATTAATAATAATAAAGAATTCTTTATTATAGATAAAGTAATTAAGTTTTATTTTATATAGCTTATAAATAAAATATAATTAAATATAAGAGTCTTTTATTATCTTATTATTTAATCTAGGCGCCTAATATAAAGTCTAAGGTATCTATTTTAAATTTAATTAATTAAGATAGGTTAAATATCTTAAGGATTAATTTATTTAAGATAAATTCCTTAATCTTATTAAAAGCTTTTTATACTTTATTTCCTATTATAAATAATATATCTTTTTTTATTAAATTAATTAATAATACTATAATTTTCTTAAATTTTTAAGGAATTTATAATAATAATTAATAAAACCAAAGAAGGCTTATATTTCCTTAATATTTATTAATTCTTTTTAATTTTTAATTACTATAACCTTCTTAAGGTTTATATATATCTTATTATAAGAGATAATATATCTAAGAAATTCTACTTCTAAGGTATAAAACTTATTTTTCTTTAATTCTATTAATAAATTAATATCTTATAGTATCTATAATACCTTATAGATATATTATATATATTCTTTTTCTATTTTAGAGAAGATAAAGATATTATTTAGGTAATATATTATAAATATATCTAGATATTCTTATAATATATTATTAATTATTTATTAGAATATAATAGGTATATTAATAAATCTAAAAGGTATAATAAGGTACTTAAATAATCTATATTTAATATAAAAAGTAGTTTTCTATTTATATCTTTATTTAATCTAAATTAGGTCATAAGCTCCCTTAAGGTTAAATATAATAAAGTATTTTATCCTAAAAAATTAATTCTTTAACTTATTAATAAAAGGTAATATATATAATCCTTAATTATAATAATATTAAATATTTTAAAATTAATATAAAGGTAAAGCTTTTTATTCTTCTTTAAGATAAATATAATAAGGTATTTAATAGATAACTTACTTTCCTTAATATATTCTTTCTATATTATTTCTTTAATATATTCTTTTAATATTAATAGCTATATTATATTAAATAGATAGAGTTTATTAAAGCTAGGTTATTTTCTATTAATAAATTTAATTTCTAGATTATAATATATATATAGTAATAGGCTAGTCTTAAGTTCTTCTATAAAGAGTTTTTTATAGATTTTATATTATAGGGGGATATTTTTAAGCTATTTATCTTATAGTTTTTTTTTAATTTATTTAAGGTTTTTTTTTAATTTATAGAATTATTTTATAATACTTATAATTATTTATTAATCTTATTATTTTTTTTTATTATATTATTTATATTATATTCCTTTAGGTAGAGAGGTATTTTATATTTACCTCTTTCTATTTTCTCTATTATTTTAAGTAGAAATTTAAGATCTTATATTTAATAAATTATTATCTCTTTAGGGAGGTATCTCTTTATTAAAGGAGATTACCTAGCTAATCTATTAATTAAGATATAGGTTAAATCTATATAATTATAAATATCTAAGTATTAAATAATATCTTAATATAGGGATAATATTAAATAAGACTCCTTAATTTTTTTATTAATAAAGACTATAAGGTAATTAATTTTATATTTAATAATCTTATTATTATAATTAAACCTTTCTCTTTTTAGGTTATATACTAAATAAAGATCTTTTTTATACTTCTATAGTAGCTTAAGCTTATTTATTATTATTAGGTTAAAATAATTTTATTTAGCTTTATTATCTATTAAAGTATTTAGCTATTTTCTTTTAATTTATATTTATAATTTAAAGTATTTTAGCTTTTAATTATTTATAGTTATATATAGAGCTCTTTATAGGAATTATTTCCTTCTTTCCTCTACCTATAGCTCTATAATAGATAGATATTTAGTTTTTTAATAATATCCTCTCTAGATAGTCTTTACTATATTTATTATTATTATAGGCTTTATAGTTATACTTTTATCTTAATTATTAAATAATTCTTAGTATTATTATTCCTCTTTAGCGCCTAGATCTATTTAAGGTATCTTTAATTTAATAAGGTATTCTATATACTCTTATAGTATAATTCTTCCTATATAAGTAAGGTTCTAATATATTATTATTATTAAAGGTATTATTTTTTAGTCCTTTATTATACCTCTTATTTATATAGGGGTATAGAAGCCTTCCTTTATTATCTTAATAATCCTATTTAAGGTAGCTCTTTTTTTTTTATTATTTTATTTTATTTTTAACTTTATTCTTTTTACTTAAATAAAGGTATTTATAAATTACTTTAGGGATATAATTTATTATTATAATAAATAGAATTAAAGTTATATTATTTTAATTCCCTTATATTATTATTTAATATAATAATTTTTTATTTTATATAAAAAATAGGGTTATATATTTAATTATATAAAGGGGATAGGGAAATAGTCTTATTCCCTCTTCTTATATATATATATCTTATAATAGTAGTCTCTATAGGAAACCTATATAATCTTATAGTATTATAGGTATCTTAATAATATCCTATTATTATTATATAAGTTATATTAAGGTTCTAATAAATAGGGATTTAGCGCTACTTCTTTATAATAGACTTAAATATAAATATCTTCTATATTCTCTACTTTCTATTATTCTTAAGCTAATTAAAATATATATTAATACTATTATTCTAATAATATATTCCTTATTAATTAATCTAAATACTATAGTCTTTATTCTATATTTATTAATATTACTTAATATTTTATTATATTTCCTTAAGCTTTTATTATATTTATTATATCTATTATCTATAATAATTATATTAGAGTTAAGTTAACTTAAATTCTTATTATATTATTATACCTATTAAGTAATTACTATAATTTATAGGTTTATAGTATCTATTAAATCGCGTTATTATAATAATAACCTATTTAATTCTAACTTTTTATTCTTTTATATTTTCTTTCTTTATTAATTTAGGTAAGGAGATCTAGGTTTAATTAACTTTATCCTAGGGGTTTTAAATATTTATAACGATATTAATATATCCTCTTATTAAGGATAGCGTGACCTTATATATATATTCCTTATAATATAGTCTATAAGCGATATTATATTTATTTATTTTTCTACTAGGTATACCTATATATACAGTATAGCTATTTATCTTAATATAGCTATAATTAAGTTATAACTAGATTATATTATTATAATAATCTTAATTATTTAGATCGCTATTTATATATCGCCTTATTAATAAGTATAGTTTATATATTTTTTACCTTCTAGAAGTAGCTATTATTCCTAGCGCTTCCTTAGCTAATACTTCCCTTTAGTAATATCTTATTACTTCTTTATAATTTATTAGCCCTATAGCCTTTTTTAATAATAATAATATTTAATATCCTTATTATCCTTCTAGGCTACTTTAAGTTCTATAGGTCCCGCGTAAGTTTTATAGGATATATTGCCTTTAATTTACTCCTTTTTTAGGATTAATTAATATTATTTTTATTACCTTAGATTTATCCTTTATTAGACTTCTTTATATATTATTTAAATTATTAATTATTAATCTTAATAGCTATATTAATATAGTCCTAAAGGTTATTAGGTTTTTCTATTTTATAGATTTTATCTTTAATCTTATCTTTAAGTCTTTTATTAAATGCGATTTAAAGGGCGCTTATTCCCTAATTAAGGAATAAAGTAATTTATATAAATTTAGCTATATAGGTTAAGGCGGCCTTTATTTATCATAAGTTCTTAAGTTTCTATATAGCTTATTATTCTTTATTAATAATTCTAAAATTCTATTTAATTATATCCTTAAAGTTTTTATATTTAGCGAAAAGGAGTTAGGTTTCCTTAATAGGCTTATTTCCGAGAAAGTTATATAGCTTAGGCTTAAATTAAGTCAGTATACTATCTATAAGATACCTATTAATATATAAGACCTTACTTTTAGTATTAATTATTTAGGTAGGGAAGTATTATTAATATACCTTAAGAGATATAAGGAATATCTTAATATAGATAGCTTATCTATTAAATAGCTCTAGGTCTTTAGGCTTAATAATCTTATTAATATCTTTATAAGTTATATTAGCGGTATTATATTTAAATATTAGGTTACTAAGGTTATAGACTTATTATTATATTAGGTTATTTTATTATATTTAAAGTATAGTAAGTTAATTAATTTAGTCTTATTATTTATTAATAGTTTATTAGTATTATTATTATTATTATTCTATAGCTTAATAGAAGTATTCCTATATATCATTTATAGATACCTTTATATTTATAAGCTATTCTTAAGTAATTCAAGCATTATTTTATATACTATTTAGGAGGTTATTATATTAAGTAATTAAGTAATTATATTTATTCTTAAGCTTATAGACTTTATCCTTATATAAGGCTAGAATAATATATTCCTTATTATTATTATCTATATCTATCGGGATATTAGGTTCCTTTAGCTTAATCGCGGGCTATCCCTATCAAGGGGTAATAGATAGCTTACTACGAGAGGTAGAGGGTATTTTAATATTAGGCGCTATAATAATAATATTACTTAAAGTATATAATATATTACTAAATAAGAGCTATTAATATATAATAATATAGTTATTTCTTAAGAGATAAACTGGTTATATTAGGTTTATATTAATAGAGAGTATTAAGTATAGTCTAAGTAATAATAATTATAGGTTATATTTAGTAATATCCTTAAAGGTATTAAATATAATTAAGTTATATTAATAGCTAAGGTAGCTTCTATATAGGAGAATATAGTAAATATATTCTATATACTTAAGGTAAGGTAGTTAAATTAATATTCCTATTACTTAATCTAGAGTAGGACTAATATTCTTAAACCTTAGTCTTTAGACCGATATAAGCGATATTTAGTCCCCTTAGTCCTAGGCTTAATTAGAGTGTTTTTATTATATTTCCCCGCCTGACCCTTATTATAGCCGTAATAATAGAGAGCTTATAATTAACTTTAAGGTATTTAGTTAATCTTTATTAGAATTTAGATATAAAGGGTAGCCCTTAATTTAAGATAATCTTAAGTAATAACCTATATATCCTAGCGATATTATAATAAAAGAGATATATAAATTCTTCTATATTTATTAACTTACTCTAGGGAATAAAATAAAAAAAATTTATAAGTCTATCTATAATAATAAGAATATTATTATAGAAGTTTTTAATAATTAATTCTTTTAATAAGGGTAATTTAATAATAAAATCTATAGTAATTAATTCCTAAAGTTATTATATAATTAAAAGTAATTATAATTTCCTATAGGGTTTATAGTATTAAGCCTTTATTTTTATATATAAGTTATATTTATTTATAATTTATATAATTATTTTTTTTATATTAAGAAAAATATATATTATTTTAATTTATTTTAGGGTTTTATTAATTCCTTAATATCTGTATAATAGGTATTTATATATTTTATATATAAGGTTATATTATAGTTTATTTAGGATTTATTATTTATTTATTTTTTTATTATCTAAGAGTTATTTATTATATTTTAAGATTTATTTTAATAATAGATTACCCTATTTTATTATATAAATTACCTTATTAATCTAGAAGGGTATTTTTATAATTTATATAATAAATTTCTATTTAAGGTATTCTTTTAAGGTATATTATAATAATTATTTATTTACTTTAATCTTCCCTATATTAAGGTCTAATTATCTATTAATAATATTAGCTTTTTTATTTTCTTTTCCCTTTATATATATTATAATATAATTAAACTTTAAGAGGTATTTAATATAATATAATTATTAATTACTTAATTCTCTAATAATAATAAAATATAAGATATTCCTATAATCTATATAGACCTTAATTTAATAAAGGCTCTTAATAAAATAATATTAAAATTCCTTAAAAGTATTAATAATAGCAAGGAATTCTTTATTATAGATAAAGTAATTAAATTTTACTCTATATAATTTATAGAAATAAAATATAATTAAATATAGAAATCCTTTATTATTTTATTATTTAATTTAGGCGCCTAATATAAAGTCTAAAATATCTATTTTAAGCTTAATTAATTAATATAAATTAAATATCTTAAGGATTAATTAATTTAAAATAAATTCCTTAATCTTATTAAAAATTTCTTATACCTTATTCCTTATTATAAATAATATATCTTTTTTTATTAAATTAATTAATAATATTATAATCTTTTTAAATCTTTTTAAGAATTTATAATAATAATTAATAAAATTAAAGAAGGATTATATTTCCTTAATATTAATAGATTCTTTTTAATCTTTTATCGCTATAACCTTCTTAAGGTCTATATATATCTTATTATAAGAGATAATATATCTAAGAAATTCTATTTTTAAGATATAGAATTTATTTTTCTTAGGTTTTATTAATAAATTAATATCTTATAGTATTTATAATATTTTATAGATATATTTTATATATTTTTATATTATTTTAAAGAAGATAAAGATATTATCTAAATAATATATAATAAATATATTTAAGTATTTTTATATATATTATTAATTATTTATTAAAATATAATAGATATATTAATAAATCTAAAGGGTATAATAAAATACTTAAATAATCTATATTTAATATAAAAAGCGATTTTCTATTTATATCTTTCTTTAATTTAAATAAAATTATAGGCTCCTTTAAGGTTAAATATTATAAAATATTTTATTTTAAAAAATTAATCCTTTAATTTATTAATAAAAGGTAATAATATATAATCCTTAATTATAATAATATTAAATATCTTAAAGTTAATATAAAATCTAAGCTTTTTATTTTTTTTAAAATAAATATAATAAGGTATTTAATAAATAACTTATTTTCCTTAATATATCTTTTTTATATTATTTCTTTAATATATTCTTTTAATATTAATAATTATATTATATTAAATATATAAAGTTTATTAAAATTAGGTTATTTTTTATTAATAAATTTAATTTTTAGGTTATAATATATATATAATAATAGGCTAATCTTAAGTTCTTCTATAAGAAATTTCTTATAGATTCTATATTATATAATAATATTTTTAAGCTATTTATCTTATAGTTTTTTCTTAATTTATTTAAAATCTTTTTTTAATTTATAGAATTATTTTATAATTCTTATAATTATTTATTAATTTTATTATTTCTTTTTATTATATTATTTATATTATATTCCTTTAGGTAAAGAGATATCTTTTATTTATTTTTTCTTAATTTCTCTATTATCTCTAATAGAAGTTTAAGATCTTATATCTAATAAATTATTATCTCTCTAGAGAGGTATCTCTTTATTAAAGGAGATTATTTAATTAATTTATTAATTAAGATATAGATTAAATCTATATAACTATAGGTATTTAATTATTAAATAATATCTTAATATAAATATAATATTAAATAAGATTCCTTAGTTTTTTTATTAATAAAGACTATAAGGTAATTAATCTTATATTTAATAATCTTATTATTATAATTAAATCTTTCTCTTTTTAGGTTATATATTAAATAAGGATCTTTTTTATACCTTTATAGTAGCTTAAGCCTATTTATTATCGCTAAATTAAAGTAATTTTATTTAGCTTTATTATTTATTAAAGTATTTATTTATTCTCCTTTAATTTATACTTTTAATTTAAAATATTTTAGCTATTAATTATTTATAATTATATATAGAGCTCTTTATAGGAATTATTTCCTCCTTTTCTATACCTATAGCTCTATAGTAAGTAGGTATTTTAATTTTTTAATAATATCTTTTTTAGATAATCTTTATTATATTTATTATTATTATAGGCCTTATAATTATATTTATTATTTTAATTATTAAGTAATTCTTAATATTATTATTTTTTTTTAGCGCCTAAATCTATTTAAGGTATCTTTAACCTCATAATATATTCTATATATTCTTATAGTATAGTTTCTTTCTATATAAATAAGGTTTTAATATATTATTATTATTAGAGATATTAATCTTAATCTTTTATTATACCTCTTATTTATATAAGGGTATAGAAGCCTTTTTTTATTACCTTAATAATCTTATTTAGGGTAGCCTTTCTTTCTTTATTATCTTATTTTATTTTTAATTTTATTCCTCTTACTTAAGTAAAGATATTTCTAAATTACTCTAGGGATATAATTTATTATTATAATAGGTAGAATTAAAGTTATATTACTTTAATTCCTTTATATTATTTATTATAAATAGTCTTTTACTTTATATAAAAAGTAAGGTTATATATTTAATTATAAGAGGGGGATAAAGAAATAGTCTTATTCCCTCTTCTTATATAGATATATCTTATAATAATAGTCTCTATAGGAGACCTATATAATTTTATAGTATTATAGGTATCTTAATAATATTCTATCGTTATTATATAGGTTATATTAGGGCTTTAATAAATAGAGGTTTAATATTACTTCTTTATAATAAGCTTAGATATAGATATCTTCTTTATTTTCTATCTTTTATTATTCCTAAATTAATTAAATATATATATTAATATTATTATTTTAATAATATATTTCTTATTTATTAATTTAAATATTATAATCTTTATTTTATATTTTTTAATATTATTTAATATTTTATTATATCTCTATAAGTTTTTATTATATTATTATATTTATTATTTATAGTATATATAGTTATTTTAAGCTATTAGCTTTATAAGCTAGTTATTATATTATTAAGTAGCTTTAAGGATTATTTTTTATAATTATTATTATTAATTAATCTCCTTATCTTTAGGTTTTAATAATAATACTTAAGATAAATTAGTATTATCTTATAAATTCTTATTATTAATAATAATATTAATAAAAGATCTCTTTAGCGGTTACTATAGGATATAGATTTATATAGTATAATATTATCTATAGGCGATATTATATTTTATTTCCTCTTTTCCTAAGTATATATATTAATTAGATATATTAATTTCTCCTTTATATAGTCTTAACTTATTATAGTTACTTCATATTATAATAATAATTCTTAATATCTATATTATTATTAGAGGGTTATCTCGTCATTATATAAAGTTTATTTATTTCTTACCTTTAGGTAGTATTCCTTATTATTATTATTTTCTTAATTAATACCCTCCTTTAGTAATATCTTATATTTTTTTAATAGGTATTTACCTTATAATTAAGCTTATAGTAATAGAAGTACTTAATTAATTTCTATATATATTATATAGCTCTTAATATTATAGGTCTAGCTTTAATATTATATAAAGTATTATAATACCTTTTCCTACCTTAGTTTATATTAAAGCGAGAGGTATTAAATTAAGTATTACTAAATCTTAAATTTTATAGTTTCTTCTATAAGAATTATTAATTATTAATCTTAATTATTTTCTTAATATAATTAATAAGGTTAAGTTAGTCCTCTTTATAGAGTTTAGCCTATATTTCTTTTTTTAGTTTATTAAAGAAAAGTAATAATAAGGGCTTTTAGTTCTATAAAAGCTTTGAGGTAAATTAAAGGTATTTTATTCTATATTTAAATATAGATTAAGTCTATCTAAAGGTCTTAATCTCCCTTTTAGCTTATTTTCTTTTATTAATTATTCTAAAGGCTTATTAGCATATAGCCTTAAAGGTATTATAATCTAAATAAATATTAATAGTCTAAGGTAAAAGGTTAATAAAGGGTATAATAAGGTACTCCTTTATAATAGGCTTAAATTATATTATAATATACTTAATTAATTACCCCGCGGTATATTATACTTTATTAAATATTAAAGTAAATTATATTAGGTAATATACTATAAAAGCCCTTAGTTAAATAAGGAATAAAGGTAATTTATATATTATTCTATTAAAGGGTTTAAGTAGGTTTAGCTTAAGGATTTCTCTTATATTCCTCTCTTTTATAGTAATAACTATAAGGTTATTAATTATTTTATTATTATTTAGATATTATTTATTTTAAATTTATTAAGAGTTAGCTATTTATTTTATAATTATATAGAGGTTATTTATTTTAATATTATAATCTAGGCCTTAAATTACTTAACTTCTTTATTATTACTATTAAAGCTAGAAGTATCTTATCTCTATATTAATTAGGTTAATTAGAGTAAAAGCGATAGATATAGGTAGGCCCTATTATACTAATTATTTATAGGGGTCGCGGGAGTAGCTATTATATTTTAATATTATTTAAGGTAATATAAGTAATCTATTAAATAAGAGCTATTAATATATAATAATATAGATAGATCTAAGGGATAAAACCGGCTATATTAGTTTTATATTAATCATAGAGAATATTATATTATAATCTTAAATAAAGGGTTATATTTAATAATATACTTAAGTGTATTAAGTATAATTAAATTATATTAATAGTTAAGGTAGTTATTATATAAGAAAGTACTAATAAAGGTATTTATATATTTAGATATAGCTTATAATTATAAGTCGCGGCTTACGGTAAGTTATAAGTAATTTCGTGAGTCTAGGCTATACTTATAGTATATACCGTAAGTCGGTATCCTTTAATTAGTTATTTTTATGGGGGCATGCGTGACTTAAGTTAGTGCCATAACACGAGAAGCCTTCTATATAATTAAGGAATTTATCTTAAGTAAATTAATACTTAAAATATTTAATTTATCTCGATTAATAGAACTTAAAATAAATACCTTAGACTTTATACTAGAAGCTTAAATTAAATAGCGAGATAATAAAGGACTTTTATACCCTATTATATTTTACTCCTATAAGCTATATAGAATCGAACTTAATTACTTTATTTATAATAAAGAATTCCTTATAATTATTAATATTTTTAAAGAATTTTAATATTACCTCCTCGGAAATACCTATTAAATTAAAGTATATATAGATTATAAGAATATTACTTACTTTATAAAAACCTAAGAACTTAATAGATAATAACTATAATATACTAAATACCTTTTAGAATTTAATTATATTATTATCTATATTAAAGGAATAAAAAATAATAAAGTAAATATTATTAGCTAATAAGCTAATATAAATACTAGAAAGATTAAAGGTAAGGAATAACTTTTATACTTTATATTAAAAAGATACCTTAAAGAAAAGTTTATTAGGTAAATATAAAAGCTAGTACCTTTACTAAAGTATCTTATACTTATAAGAAAATATAAATAATTAATTATAGACTTTATTAAATATATATAAAGATATTAATAATAGAGTAATAAAGTTTAGACTTATAAAAGAAAAATCTTTATCCTTAATAAAATACTCTAGACTATCTTTAATTATTACTATTACTAAATTATATACTATAGTAATCTAGAAGAAATAACTTAAGCTATATAATAATACTATAATAATTATAACCTTAAGAGTAGGATAAAAGGGAAGATATATCGATATAAAAAATATTATAAAAAAACCTAATTATTAATATAAGAACTATTAATCTATAAATACTTAAGAATTATAGGAATACCCTACTAAATTAATATAGCTATATATATAGGAAAATAAAGTAATTTACTCCTAAAGAAAATCTAAGAGTATAATATATAACTCCTAGATAATAAGAAAATAAATAAATAATAAATCCTAGATAAATTATATTATAAATTTATATGCGAAATATATAATTACCTATTATATAGATATTAAAGAATTAATAAAACCCTAGAATAAATTAAGATAATATTTATTTTTCTTAATATAAAGAAAATTATTTTAATAATTATTAAATAATATAACCTTTATATAAAAACTAAGGTATAATACTATAAACCTTATAGGAAATTATAATTACTCCCGGTTATATAATAACTATATGACTTAATTACTATAGATTTTATTATAAAACTACCATTATTAAAAGAACTAATTATTAAAAACTTCTATAATAATATTCTTATTATTATAGATAGACTTATAAAATTTTCTTATTTTATACTCTATAGAGAATTAATAATAATTAAAGAATTTATATACTTTTTCTAGATTTATATTATTAAGATATATAATATATTACTTAAGATTATTATAGATCGAGGATTATTATTTACTTTAAAATTTTAATAAAGCCTTATAAGATACTTAAGGATTAACTATAAACTCTCTATAATATATTATAAAGAGATAGATAGATAGACTAAATAAATAAATTAAATATTAAAGTAATACCTTTAATACTATATAAACTATAAATAAATTAATTAAATTAATAAATTATTAGCTACCTAATTAGCCTATAATATAGCTATAAATAAAAATATAAAGATTATATTAGCTTATATTAATTTTAGATTTACTTTAGATACCTACTAATAAATAAGAAATATAATTATTAATCTTAAGGTAATATTTATTAATAATTAACTAAAAACCTATATAAAGAAATAAAAATAAAACTTAAATTTATTAAAAATAAGATAATAAATTATATTAATAAGAAAAAAATTAAGAGATTAATTTTCTTAAAGGGAGATATAATCTACTTTATAAGAGAAAATATTAAAATAAAATAATAAAATAAAAAACTTAATTATAAATATAATAGATTATATAAAATTAAATAGAAAGTCTTAAAATATAACTATAAATTAGACTTATTACCTAAGGTTAAGCTCTATTTAATTTTTTATATCTTATTACTTAAATTAATAGAAAATATTATCTAAATTAAGACTAAAAATAAACTAAAAACTAAGGTTAATAGACTAAAGGAATATATTATAGAAGCTATCCTTAATATAGATAAAATAAATAATAAAATAATATATTTTATAAAATAGAAAAATTATTTAGATTTAGAAAATACTTAAGAGCCACTAGAATACCTTATTAATATATAATAACTCCTAAAGTATTTCTATTAATAGCGGAAGAATTAAGAAGCTCGCCTTAATTAATAATATCTATAACTCTAGCTAGCTATATCTTTATTACTATAAAAAGTTCTATATTTTCTATCGCCTCTAGCTTATCTAATATCTTAATATTATAATAAAGTATCTTCTCGCCTTATTTAATTAATTATTTCTTTTAGTAATAAAGATATATTAAATAACTTAATTACTTATTTACCTATTACTATAAGGCAATTAACTTTAACTCTATAACCTCCTCCTCTTATTTTAATTAATACTTCTCTTAAATAAGATAATTAATTATAAATAGATATTTAATATAAATAACCCTTACTATATTAAGAAATAGAAAACTTATTATTAAGAAAGGTAACTTTATAATTATTATATTAATAACCCTAATAGATATATTAAGCGTAATACTTATAACCTTCTTTAGCTTAATATTTTAATTACTATAGCTCGCAATAGCTATAAAGTATAACAAAAAACCTAATATTTTCAATAAAAAAGGCTTATATTTTATAATTATATATAGCTTTAGATTTCAATATTATATTTAATGGCGGAATATTTATAGATATAAGTTATATATTAAGGGGAGATAGCTATAGGAAATAGTCTTAAGGATAAGAATTAATAGAGAGGGGATATTATATTATAGTATTAACTTAAGTTATATATATCTCTATAAAAGATAATTAATTAAGGTTAATAATTTATAGTATATACTATAAGCCTAGCCTAAGCTTCTAAAAGGACTCACGACTTACTATAAGCCGTGACTTATAATCGTGAGTTATATCTAAATATATAGAATATATTTATTATACTTTCTTATATAATAGCTACCTTAGCTATTAATATAACTTAATTATACTTAATACCTTTAAGTATATTACTAGATATAATACCCTATTATTTAAATATAGCGCGACTAATCTCTCTACTAATATAAACCCAGTATAACTAGTTTATCCTTTAGGAATATATATAATCGTCATAATTAAGTAGAACTATTATTAATACCGCAGATAGCATAAATAAATATAGAGATTAATACCCTCTCCCTTCTCCTCTACCCTTAACTATTAATATAAGGGCCCTTAATTAAATAGTTAAAGACTTCTTAGTCTTTTATCTAGATATAACTATAGAACTTTAGTAATAATAGGCTAATCTCAATAAGGCCTATTATATTAAGTTAGCTATTATTAACGCCCTAGCCTTTTGTCAGGGATATAGGTGCAGAAGAGAGTGAGGAAGGCAAGCAGCTATAAGGCTTCTTGATAGTGGGTAGTGGGATGCGACGGTCTTGATTCTTGCCCTACTTACTATGCATACATTCTGCCTTATATGTCCCGTGGCCCTCTGATCTCCCTTATCTCGCGCTACTTCCTAGCTGCGAGGGCGCAGCTTCCGTCTTCGGCCGTAGCCCGGCCTCTAATTAGCCCCCTTGGGTCGTTATGAGCCGTTATCCTCGGCTGCCATCGGCCGGTCTGGGCCAATGGCGAGTCAGGCCGTTGTGCCGTTACAAGGACCCATGACACCTTTATTGCGGCCATAGAGGGCCTAGGGGCCCCTTAGAAGGTTAAGACTTTTATTTAGTATAATAAGCTTAAAAGGCTCTAGGAGCTCGCGGGCTAGGAGTTTAAGGGTTATCCCTTTATTATTGATATAAAAAATAATATTAGCGAGGTTAATAGCCTTCTTTAGCTTACTAAAGAGCTTAAGCTAGTCTAAAGATAATAAAGAGGTAGCTAGCTATTAAAGAGGTTAAGTTATAAGTTATAGTAAGTAACTTATAGATATTAAGGTTATAAGGCTAATAAGGTAGAAGGTTTTTAGTTATAGCTAGCGGGATAAGTTAATAGGTAGAAAGGTTTAGGTTATAGCTGCTAGGATAAGTTAATAGAAAGGAAGAAGGTTTTAGTTATAAAGATAGAAAGTTTAGGTTATAGCTAAGGAGGGTTATAGCGAGGGTTAATTAAATAGAGCCTAAATATAACGCGGAATTACTAAACTTTAGCTATATATAATAACTTTAAATATAATAGAAATATCTATCTTTTTAAGAAACATCTTATAGCAAAACCGCCGAAACCCCTATAATTAAGGGGCCGCCGATTATACTAAGATAAAGTATTATATAGAACTTAAGGGCCTTATATAACGATCGTATGTTTCCTAAGGGATAAACTAGTCGTGCTAGGTTTATATTTAGAGAGTATAGGGCGTAATCTAAGTAATAAGGGCATAAGTTATATCTAATAATATACTTAAGGGTATTAAGTATACCTAAGTTATATTAATAGCTAAGGTAGCTATTATATAAGAAAATATAAGAAGTATATTTTATATACTTAGGCTTCCTTAAATAAAGCTAATCGCAAGTAGGCGCGATATTATTTTAAGATTAATATAATCTAGAAATAATATTAGTCTTTAGTATATTAATCTTATTATAATTAATAGCTTCGAATTTAGGATTTATAGGGATTATATAATATAGCCGCGAGGGTTATAATATAATATCTCCCCTCTATTAAGTCTTATCCCTAAGACCTATATACCTTTATCTTCCTAGTTCTATTCTTAATATATCTTAACTTAGACCTTTTATTATTATACCGCGCGATATTTAATTATATTTCTAAATAATCTTTCTATAAGGATAGAGAAATTAATATACTTACCCTCTCTATTAAGTTTATTAATAAAGAGGCCGATATACCCTATATTTATTACTTCTATTTAGGTAAAAAATACCTAATATCCGCGGACTCCGCTTACTATAGCGAGTATATCTATAGTAAAAAGTCTTATAATAATACTTATATAGCGTTATCTCGTGAGTCTAACCCTCTATATTCTTCTTACTATAAACCCTATTTCTAATATTATCTTATAGTTATTAGCCTAATAAAGTAAGAGAGGAAGTTAGAGATAGATAAGGGTGAGGCTAGTAACGATCTATTAAAGCTTTATAAGGAGATAGCTATACTATAGTCTCGCCTAGCGGCTACTATAGGCTATTTATTATATATTTATAAGATTTAGGCCTAAATAAAGGAGAAGTATTTAAAGGCTATCTATTAAGGCCTTTAAGAGGTAGAGTAATAAGATAGTATCTTATTTATATTAAATACCTATAAAGATATTATTATTCGCGATCTCTAGGTTAATTATATCCCTAATAATATTAATTAGGTATCCCTTAATTTAGGCGATAACTTCCTTAATATTTTACCTTTATTTAATTCTAGTATTATTAATAGAAATTCTTTAGAAGGTATTATATATTTAATAAGGTACTCTAGTAATTTCTATATATTTTTAGAGTCTAGGTAGTCTTTTATTTAATAAAATATATTATTTTATTATTAATTTTATCTATATTAAGGATAGCTTCTATAATATATTCTTTTAGTCTATTAATTTTAGCTTTTAGTTTATTATTAATTTTAACTTTAATAATATTTTCTATTAATTTAAATAATAAAATATAAAAGATTAAATAAAGCTTAACCTTTAATAATAAGTCTAATTTATAGTTATTTTATAAGATTTTCTATTTAACTTTATAGGGTCTAATATATTTATAGTTAAGTTTTTTATTTTATTATTTTATTACGATATTTTTTATTGCGAGGTAGATTATATTTCCCTTTAAGAAGGTTAGTCCCTTAATCCTTTTCTTATTAATATAATTACTTATTTTATTTCTAATAAATTTAAGTTCTATTTATATTTCCTTATATAGATTCTTTAGCTAATTATTAATAAGGATTACTCTAGGGTTAATAATTATATTTTAAGCTTATCTATAGGTATCTAGGGTAAACCTAAAGTTAGTATAGGCTAATATAATCTTTATATTTTATTAATTACTATATTATAGGCTAGCTATATAGCTAATAATTTCTTAACCTAATTATTTTATTTATAATTAATATAATATTAAAGGTATTACTTTAGTATTTAGTTTATTTATTTTATTTATTTATTAATCTCCTTATAATATATTATAAAGAGCTTATAGTTAATCCTAAGGTATTTAATTAATCCTTATTAAAACTTAGATATAAATAATAGTCCTTAATCTAAAATAATTTTAAGTAATAGCCTATATATCTTAATAATATTATAATAAAAGAGATATATAAATTCTTTTATATTTATTGATTTACTATAAGGGATAAAATATAAAAATTTTATAAATCTATCTATAATAATAAAAATAGTATTATAGAAATTTCTAGTAATTAATTCTTTTAATAGAGGTAGCTTAATAATAAAATCTATAATAATTAATTCCTAAGGTTATTATATAACCGGGAGTAGTTATAATTTTCTATAGGGTTTATAGTATTATACCTTTATTTTTATATATAAATTATATTTATTTATAACTTATATAACTATCTTCTTTATATTAGGAAAAGTATATATTATTTTAATTTATTTTAAGGCTTTATTAATTCCTTAATATCTATATAGTAGGTATTTATATATCTTATATATAAGGTTATATTATAGTTTATTTAGGATTTATTATCTATTTATTTTCTTATTATTTAGGAGTTATTTATTATATTTTAAGATTTATTTTAATAATAGATTACCTTATTCTATTATATAGGTTATTTTAAGTATTTACCTAGAGTTATATTCTTAATAATATTATATTATACCTTAAATTTCCTCCTTAAATAGGTAATTATTATAGATATAATTTATAGCTTTAAATATTAGCCTATAGTCTCTATTATAAGGGAATTAATTATAATAATAATTAAAGATCTTTCTAAAAACTTTATTAAATATAATAATCTTCCTTTTAAATATAAGAAATCTATCTTTATAGTAATTATATCTTTATATATAATTAATAAAATTAATAATCTATCTTTTATACTCTTAGATAAGCTTAAGGTATTTTAATAAAGATATTAATTTCTATATTTATATAATAAATTTCTATTTAAGGTATCTCTTTAATATATATTATAATAATTATTTATTTATTTTAACCTTTTTTATATTAAGGTCTAATTATTTATTAATAATATTAACTCTTTTATTTTCCTTTCTCTTTATATAGATTATAATATAATTAAACTCTAAGAGGTACTTAATATAATATAGTTATTAATTACTTAATTCTCTAATAATAATAAAATATAAGATATTCTTATAATTTATATAGACCTTAATTTAATATAAGCTTTTAATAAAATAATATTAAAATTCCTTAAAAGTATTAATAATAATAAGGAATTCTTTATTATAAATAAAGTAATTAAATTTTACTCTATATAGCTTATAGAAATAAAATATAATTAAATATAGAAATCCTTTATTATTTTATTATTTAATCTAGGTATTTAATATAAAGTCTAAGGTATTTATTTTAAGTTTAATTAATTAAGATAAATTAAATATCTTAAGTATTAATTTACTTAAGATAAATTCCTTAATTTTATTAAAAGCTTTTTATATTTTATTCTTAAATATAAATAATTTATCTTTCTTTATAAGGTTAATTAATAATACTATAATCTTCTTAAATTTCTTAAGAAACTTATAGTAATAATTAATAAAGCTAAAGAAAGTTTATATTTCCTTTATATTTATTAATTCTTTTTATTCCTTAATTACTATAATCTTTTTAAGGTCTATATATATCTTATTATAAGAGATAATATATCTAAGAAATTCTACTTCTAAGGTATAAAACTTATTTTTTTTAGGTTCTATTAATAAATTAATATCTTATAATATTTATAATATTATATAGATATATTCTATATATTCTTTTCTATCTTAAAGAAGATAAAGATATTATTTAAGTAATATATAATAAATATATTTAAATATTCTTATAATATATTATTAATTATTTATTAAAATATAATAGATATATTAATAAATCTAAAAGGTATAATAAAGTACTTAAATAATCTATATTTAATATAAAAAATAGTTTTTTATTTATATCCTTTTTAATCTAAATTAAATTATAGACTCCCTTAAGGTTAAATATAATAAAATACTTTATTTTAAAAAATTAATCCTTTAATTTATTAATAGAAGGTAGCGATATATAATCTTTAATTATAATAATATTAAATATTCTAAAATTAATATAAAGGTAAAGCTTTTTATTTTTCTTTAAGATAAATATAATAAAGTATTTAATAAATAATTTATTTTCCTTAATATATCCTTTTTATATATTTCTTTAATATATTCTTTTAATATTAATAATTATATTATATTAAATAAATAAAGTTTATTAAAATTAAATTACTTTTTATTAATAAATTTAATTTCTAGATTATAATATATATATAATAATAGGTTAATCTTAAGTTCTTCTATAAAGAGTTTTTTATAGATTTAATATTATAAAGGGATATTTTTAAGTTATTTATTTTATAATTTTCTCTTAATTTATTTAAGGTCTTTTTTTAATTTATAGAATTATTTATAATTCTTATAATTATTTATTAATTTTATTATTTTCTTTTATTATATTATTTATATTATATTCCTTTAAATAAAGAGGTATCTCTTATTTACCTCTTTTTAATTTCTCTATTATCTCTAATAAAAGTTTAAGATCTTATATTTAATAAATTATTATCTCCTTAAGGGGGTATTTTTTTATTAAAGGAGATTACTTAATTAATTTATTAATTAAAATATAGAATTAATCTATATAACTATAGGTATTTAAGTATTAAATAATATCTTAATATAGGTATAATATTAAATAAGATTTCTTAATTTTTTCTATTAATAAAGACTATAAGGTAATTAATCTTATATTTAATAATTCTATTATTATAATTAAATCTTTCTCCTTTTAGGTTATATATTAAATAAGGATCCTTTTTATATCTCTATAGTAGCCTAAGCTTATTTATTATTATTAAATTAAAGTAATTTTATTTAGCTTTATTATCTCTTAAAGTCTTTATTTATTCTCCTTTAATTTATATTCCTAATTTAAAGTATTTTAGCTATTAATTATTTATAATTATATATAGAGCTCTTTATAGGAATTATTTCCTTTTTTCCTTTACCTATAGCTCTATAGTAGGTAGGTATCTTAATTTTTTAATAATATCCTTCTTAAGTAATCTTTATTATATTTATTATTATTATAGGCCTTATAATTATATTTATTATCTTAATTATTAAGTAATTCTTAATATCACTATTTTTCTTTAATATCTAGATCTATCTAAGGTATCTTTAATTTAATAAGGTATTTTATATATTCTTATAGTATAATTTCTTCTTATATAAATAAAATTTTATTATATTATTATTATTAAAGGTATTACTTTTAGTCTTTTATTATACCTCTTATTTATATAAAGGTATAAAAGCTTTTTTTTATTATCTTAATAATCTTATTTAAGGTAGCTTTTCTTTCTTTATTATTTTATTTTATTTCTAGCTTTATTTCTCCTACTTAAGTAAGGGTATTTATAAATTACTTTAGGGATATAATTTATTATTATAATAGGTAGAATTAAAGTTATATTATTTTAATTCCCTTATATTATTATTTAATATAATAGTCTTCTATTTTATATAAAAAATAGAGTTATATATTTAATTATATAAGGGGGATAAAGAAATAGTCTTATTCTCTCTTTTTATATAGGTATATCTTATCGTAATAATCTCTATAGGAGATTTATATAATTTTATAATATTATAGATATCTTAATAATATCTTATTATCGTTATATAGGTTATATTAAGGTTTTAATAAATAGGGGTTTAATGCTATTTCTTTATAATAGGCTTAAATATAGATATCTTCTATATCCTTTATTTTTTATTATTCTTAAGCTAATTAAATATATATATTAGTAGTATTATTTTAATAATATATTTCTTATTTATTAATCTAAATATTATAATCTTTATTCTATATCTATTAATATTACTTAATATTTTATTATATCTCCTAGAGCTTTTATTATATTTATTATATCTATTATTTATAATAATTATATTAAAGTTAGGTTAACTTAAGTTCTCTTTATATTATTATATCTATTAAGTAATTACTATAGTTTATAGGTTTATAGTATCTATTAGGTTATAATATTATAATAATAATTTATTTAAGTTTATCTTTCTATCCCTCTATATCTTCCTCTTTCTTTATTAATTTAAGTAAAGGGATTTAGGTTTAATTAATTTTATCTTAAGAGTTTTAGATATTTATAATAATATTAATATATTTTTTTATTAAGGGTAATATAACTTTATATATATATTCCTTATAATATAGTCTATAAGTAATATTATATTTTATTTATTCTTCCGCTAGGTATACCTAGGCGTAAGGTATAGT
The DNA here is from genome assembly GCA_020883615.1 of Fusarium virguliforme. Classification (NCBI taxonomy): domain Eukaryota; kingdom Fungi; phylum Ascomycota; class Sordariomycetes; order Hypocreales; family Nectriaceae; genus Fusarium; species Fusarium virguliforme. The sequence continues at coordinate 4,537,764 of JAJHJD010000005.1, forward strand.
TATTTACCTTAATATAGCTATAATTAAGTTATAATTAAGTTATATTATTATAATAATTTTAATTATTTAGGTCGCTATTTATATATCGCCTTATTAATAAATAACGTATATAATAAGTGAGTTAGCTAGTTAAGCGAGTTAGCTAAAAATCCCTTATCTAATATCTTCTTAATTTAATTAATTAATTCTTAACCACCTAATATATTATAATCTAATTATAAGGCTAGAATATTTCTTACCCTTTAGGCTTATTAAAATTAATTAAAACTTAGCTTTTAATATACTATAATCTATAAAATTAATTATAATACTCTTATTAATCGCTATAAGGGCATTTAATCTTAATATAATATTATCCTATAATTATATTAACTCTTTAATCTAGAGGAATAAATCCTTATTTACTTTATTTTTAACTTAGATTTATAAGAATTTCCCCTTTAGCTTTATAGTATAAAAGAAATAGCTAATTAATTACTTATTAATTAGGATATATTATCTATTAGTATATATTAAGCTTATAACTTTATTAAGTAATACCTAGAGCTTAAGATATATTTTTTTTAGAAATATAATTACTAAAGAGCTAAGTATAAAGATCTAATTATTATTTATAATTAATTTTAGCTTATAGTAAATATAATCGCGAAATATAATATCTAATTAAATAATATCTATAACTTTAATGAGATTAACTTCCTTATAGGTATAATTATAAATAGAATAATTATTATAAGCTTAAAAAGGTATTTTAAGCTAAAATTAATATAGCCTAGAAATTAAAAATAAATTATAATAATTTAAGTAATTAATATTAAAGGCTAATTAATCCCGCTATTTATTATTAATATAAGCTAATATTACCTTCCTAATTAATACTAAGAAAATAACCTCTTAAGTAATTAAGTTATTATAATAATTTAAAATAGCTAGATTAATAATAAGATCGGTCTTAAGTAGCTTAAGTACTTTAATTAATATATAATTAATTAATTAATTAATATTTATTATCTCTTAATCCTTAATAATTATAAAAGTTATTATTTTTAAATTTAAGAGATATTATAATAATAATAAGATTATCTAGCTTTATATACTACCTTATTTATTTTATTTATTCTAGCCCCTTAATATAGTATATTTTAATATACTTAAGAGAGCTTATAGCTAAGAAATAAAGTCTTTAATTAAAAGTTTTATTATATATATTTTAAAGACTAAGTTTTTTTTAGCCTTATATATTATATTTTAAGCTATTATAAGAGAAAGAAATATTAAGGTATTATTTAAAGGGGCTAGGCTTATTTATTTCTCTTAATTTAGAAAGTATAGTCTTAAAGCTTAATATATAGCTATAGATATTAATATTAATTAAGGAGGTATTTAATTAATTAACCTCTTAGGCCTTAAGGACCTTAAGGATTATACTTAAGGCTTAATTTTAATTTAAATACCTTAAGAGATAAATTAAAAGGTATTAAAATAGCTCCCTAGAGTTAATTCTTAAAGCCCTAAAGTCTCTTATAAAAGAAATAAAGGTCGTTATATATAAGATAGCTCTTATAAGAGTAGAGGTTTAAGACCTTTAATAGGTAAATAAGATATTTAGCTAGCGCTAGAGGGTAAAATAGACCTAGCTATAGAAAAGAGGGGTTATAATAATAAAGGAAGGAAAGTAATTAATTAGATAGATATTAATATATAGATAATAGCTAAATTATTATAGAATAATAGTTAAAGGAGGTTAGCGCGATTAAGTATTTAGCGTTATAATATCTATAATAAGCCCGGCTATAATATAAGGACTTATTAGGTAGTAATTAAGATATTTAGGGAAGAGTATAATAAGTAGTTTTAATTAATTAAATAATTTAGGGTATTTTTATTATAATCTCTAGCTTTAAGGTTAGGATTTTTAACCGGCTTACTTATCTAATTAGGTCGCTTATTAAGTATATTAATAGAAATATATAATTTTCTTCTTTTTTATATAGAGGTTAGAGCTAATTATATACCTTATAAAAAGGATTAACTTTTTATAATAATATAGCTAGGTTTAATTTATTAATTATAGGTAGCTATATAGCTAAAGGTTAAAAGGAAAAAAGGCTATTATATTAGCATTAAGTTATAATACTATTAATATATTAAAAATATATTCTTTATTATAGTTACGGCCCGGCCCTTAATGGATTGAGCTTGAAGATAGTCATATAGAACCCTTCGTGAAGGTGGTCATGGAGGAAACCAGTAGCTCACAGGCAGGGCCTAGTTCGGCGTGCTGGCTTCCTCACTCCAGACTCGCCGACCCTCGAACCAAGTCTCCTTGACCTTGGCATCAAGCAACTCGGCAGGGTCCAGGCTCATATCGACAACCACAAAATCGGCCAGCTTCCCAGCCTCCGGCCTTCCGGTACGCTCCTCAAACACACTCTGCGCAGCCCCTTCCGTCGCTGCAACGATGGACTCGCAGAGGCCCAGTCGGAAATGCTCATTGACAGGTTTCCAGTAACCAGGTTTCCTGGAAGACTGACGAGTAGTGGCAACATAGAGATTGTGCATCGGTAGCCAAGGCGAAGTCGGGCTGTCACTCCCGATCGCCATCAGTGCTCCGGCGTCGGCAAACTCATGATAGGCAAAGGCTCTCTTGCAGCGGTCTTCCCCGAGAAGGTGTGGCCAGTCCTGTAAGATTGATGGGTCGGCATGAACAGGTTGAATGGAAGCTGTGAGACCAAGCTCACCAAGACGTTGAGCATCCCCGTTGGGAGTCATAAAGTGCATCCAGCCCTTGCACATGATGGTGGCAACCTCTGGGTTTGCGGCGGCGAAACTCTTGATCGTCGCCCGGATCTCGTCGAGGTTGTTGCACTTGGTGAGGTCGACCTTGCGGAGCGACTGGCCAAGAAGCAAAAGATGCATGTGCCCGTCGATGAAGCTGGGAAGGACGACACGTTGCTCCAAGTCATGAGCTTCAAGAAGCTTGAATCCATCCGCGATATCCCGCTGTCCAACTGCAATGATCTTAGTTCCCTGAACCAACATGCTGTCCGCAAATCGGACTGGTCCGTCTCGCCCCGTATCGCTTCGGGTCAAGACACGCGCGTTGTAGAAGAACTTGGCGGGCGCCATGGTGATCAGCAGTCGTCAGGGAGATCGGAGACTAGTTCTTGGCTGAGATGTCGAGTGTAGATTGGCCGGAAAGAGAAGATTTGAGCGTAAGTGATCGTGCTATACGTGGAGTAATCACTGGGAAGTATATGTAGCTGATTGCGGGTACAATTTTACCTCTTTGCGGTCACCATCGGCCCAAGGACGGCAAGTTGAGCCGTATCGCTTCGAACTTCCCTCCGAAAGCTGCCAACCAGACAGTTGAAGCGAAGGTGGATTATGCGGGGATGGCCTCAATCCCCGCGATGCGCGCCCCAAGACCCGGCTTTGGCTCTCTAATGAGACTCAGCCGCCTGTTAGAACCGCGCCGGCTCGTGTTGGCTTCCCTGCACTCTTCCACAGCGAGCGTTCAGCCACATGCCGTCTACTTGTGCTTCTAGTCACTGAAAGATAGAACGAGCACCTTGGAACCTATCTGGGCTCATCATGATGAGCCTAATGACTATCTAGCAAAAGTCATTAACACTTGAAGTGATTTTCTTGTTTTTAATGTAATTAAGAGTATAAACATATTCTGCTCAAGATTAAGGCAGGTTCAACACGTTCTTCAATACTTGAAGCGCACCGAAAAGCTCATTGTCATGATACTTTCGCGCAACAACTTGCAAATTCACCGGGGCGCCTTCAAAGTTGGACTTCTCCCACAAGTCTCTGACATGCCCACAGGCATCGCTCAACGGCACGTATCCGTCGTCGTACCCCTCGCCTGCCTCAGCCCTGATGGGTGTCGGAACTACCACGCCGGGGTAGTCGACAAGATTATAGAGGGAGGTGTAGTTCCAGTAGAAGGCAGTGTCGTGGGCACATGCAGGACCGACAAACGCTGGCCCTAGGACAATGTCCACATCTTGATCCTGCCAGCTCTTGGCAAAGGCCCATCGGAACTCGTCTCGTTCACGACGCATCAAGGTGATGTCTTCAGCCGTCAGCATACCACAAGGCTCTGCGTCTTTCCAGATCCATTCTGTCAGGGGGTGGATTGGCTCCCCTGTGGCGAGAATAGCATCCTTGGCGAGCTTTCCGCCATCGGGCCAGTACATCCTTCGGATCTTAGACCAAGCTTCCGCTGAGCCAAAGGGCTTGAACTCCTTGAGTTCAACAAGGTCGTTGAACTTTGGGTCGGAGAGCATGTTCTTGGCCCAGGCCAGAGCTCGCTTGACAGGCGGCTGAGGGTCCACGAAGCCATCATTGCTAATGAAGCCGATCTTGAGTCGTCGTGTGGGGGATGTCTGCAGGCCCGTCCATGGAATAGGAACCAGCCTTGGGTCTTTCAGATGAGGCTTGGTCGAGAGAACACACCGCACAAAGAGGTCCATGTCTCTCAGGCTGCGGCACATTGGACCAGTTGAGCACAAGACGTTCATCTCGGCTGGGAACGGCGTCGCATCAAAACCCCTTTGGGGAAGGGTATACGATGTAGGCTTGAACCCGTAGATGCCGCAGAAGGCTGACGGTCCACGGATGCTCCCGCCAATGTCGGTCCCGATGCCGAGGACAGACCCCTTCATGGCAATCAACGCTGCTTCACCTCCTGTAGATCCGCCGGCTGACAGGTGAATGTTGAAAGGGTTGAGAGTACGTCCCCAGAGGGAGTCGCTCTCGAGGTGCATGATGGTCTGGGGCTGGTTGGTCTTGCAGTAAAATACAGCACCAAGACTCCTCAGGATAGCAACCATGTCGCTGTCGGTATCGTCTTTGACCAAGCTTGCGAGACAGCCTTGGGAGGAAAGCGTCCCAGCAGTGGCCATGTGTTCTTTGATACTGATGGGTAGTCCATGGAGAGGGCCAATGGGCTTCCCATGCTCCGCCAGGTATTCATCGAGTTGCCTGGCTTGGGCAATGGCCTCGTCCATGAACCACTGTGTCAGACAGCAAGTGAGTTGGTGAGCGATGATGGCACGCTTGGCAAAGGCAGTGGCTACCGCAACAGCGGTATACTTGCGACGAGCAATAGCTTCTGCAAGACCGACGGCATCGTGACCTTCTGTAATGCAGATTTCTTGTTCCGTCAGGATCCCGCAAGAGGCAGGGATGCCAGAGACATCGCGGGGCGGGTTGTTGATGAGCTCTGGGGGAAGGTAATATTCGAGGGGCACTTTTGCCTTGAAGGAGGAAAGTAAAGCAGCCCGCTTGGCTTCAAAGGCAGGGGTTCCACGGGGAACTGGCTTGGGCTGAACGACGGGCAGAGTTGCCGAGGCCATGTCAGGTAGAGCCTCGACCTTGACGCTAGAGAGGTCTTTGGGCGCGACATCTGGCCGGGGAGGAGGAAGAGCTGAAACAACACTCATTTTCGAGCAGGCAGAGTTTGAGCAAGAGGTTGGCGAGGAAGGGAATTTGCTTGAAGCGGGAGCGAGAAAGGGAAACGAGGAAGTTGATGAGAGTGAGGACTGGACACTTGGGTCTGGAATCATATCCTTTTATTAACGATTGGGATTTCCGAATTACCGTACTCTTCCTCCATGCACACGCAACCTGGGCCGTCCTGTAACTTGGGGAAGCACGATATCCGAACTCGGCGAGCATATCTCAATGCCAGCTGTTGCGCAAATACACGCCATTGGATGGAACCTCACCCCTTGCATCCCTCGCTTAACTGTGTTGGCTTTAGTGGCTGATAGTGCAAGCCTGGCATCACAAGACATCCTAGACTGGCCACTCAGCTTTATTTGCGCAACCCACCTTCAAGGGTTTGAGTGGACTGTGCGCCACAACTGATCGGCGTTGCGTGCGGAGAAGCAGGCATGTCATGCCTCGGACGGGACACGTTAGTTATCAGTTGGTGAGGTTGTCCCCTGCTTCATCATATCAACAATGCCTCCTTGAGCCCAGGGCTCACTGATATATAATGAGCGCGACTGAAAGCTGATCGTCGACTCGTCAAACTCACACCCCCTCTTATCCTCTCCATCGTCTTGTTCACCCAAGTTGCATACCAGCCATGTCAGAATCGGTCCCTGTCCCAGGCACAGTCCACCTCGTGGATCTGAACCATGATATGCATGCTCGCCATGCCAATGGTGCTGCCGATATCGTTCTGAACCCGACACCGTCCAGCGATCCAAACGATCCCCTCAACTGGACTCCTCGTCGCAAGCTGCTTTCATTGATCTGCCAGAACCTGTAAGTTGACAGGCAACAAGGGGAAACCCGCCCTCGGCCAAGCCATGACTGACAATGGGCCAGCTATACATGGTTCGCAGGATTCGCAGTCTCCACCGTCTACTCCGTCTTGGTTCCTCTCTCTTCCCAGTCTGGAGTCTCCATTGCCACCTTGAACGAGGGAACAGGCTTCATGTTTCTGCTTCTAGGCTGGGGATTACTCTTCTGGCAACCTTTTTCGCTGCGATATGGCAAGCGCCTGACGTACCTTGTTTCCATTCTCGGTGCCATTGTACGTTTCTCACCTTGATGTCATGCCTTGCTCTGCTAACGAAACACGCAGGGCACAAGCATCTGGAGGCAAGTTTACCACTATCAAGTTCCCATCCGGCTCAGCCGTCTAACACGTTTGCAGCGCCCATGTCAAGACCAACGGCGAGTGGTTGGCCAAATGCATCATCCAGGGCTTCTTTATTTCGCCCATTGAAGCATTGCCTGAGATCTCTGTGACAGACATTGTAAGACATCCCCAGCTCTTACCAAGTAACCAGGCATCTCTGACATTGGTAGTACTTCACTCATGAACGCGGTACCTACATGGGGATCTACTCGTTTGCTCTTGCAGGCAGCAACTACTTCGCCCCGGTCATCTGTGGCTTCATTGCCGACCACCAAGGCTGGCAATGGGTCTTTTACTGGCCCGCCATATTCCTGGCAGCAGTCTTTGTCTTTTTGTTTCTCTTCATGGAAGAAACAAACTACAACCGAGTCGTCACACCTCGCGCCACCGTCCAAGTCAGTTCACATACCACAGACGACATGGACGAGAAGAGGAATTCCACGGCCGAGACTGCTGCTCGGGCGCCTGTAGCCGAGAACGGTGAGGTCTACGCTGCCCCAAAGACCTTTGTGCAGAAGATGTCTCTTTGGCAGCCATCCCCAGGGCAAAATATGCTCAGGCGAGCACTACGGTCTCTGACATATCTGGGCTGGCCTGTGATCTTCTACGCAGGTTTCTCATACGGCTCGTACCTGATCTGGTTCAACGTCCTGAACGCCACGGCTTCCATTATTCTTTCCGGCGAGCCTTACAATTTCCGCTCTTCCATGGTCGGTTTGAGCTACCTCTCGTGCTGCGTCGGCGTCATCGTCGGGGCTCTTGTATCCGGGAAACTCAGCGACTGGTTGACCATAAAGCTTGCTCGCCGTAACGGCGGCATCATGGAGGCGGAACATCGCCTGTGGCCTTTCTCAATCTGCGTTATCATGGTCCCCGCCTCGCTGATTCTCTGGGGCGTTGGTGCTCAGCACGGCGTCCATTGGTTTGGCCTAGTGTTTGCCATGGGCTGCCTAGCTTTCACCAGTGCAGTAGGCATCACCCTCAGTGTCAACTATCTGATTGATAGCTACCATGACATCAGCGGAGATGCTATTGTCACGGTTATTCTTGTCAGAAATACAATGTCGTTTGCTATCAGCTATGGGTAAGTTCCTTTCTCAATCATGGAAAAGCATCTACTGACGACATCGGATAGCATTACTCCTTGGCTGACAGACATGGGTTACCAAAACTGCTTCATCTCGGCTGCATTCATTGGAATGGCGGCTTCTTCCGTTTTCTTCTTCATGATCATTTATGGCAAGGCTTTTAGAGTAAAGAGTTCTGAGAAGTACCACCAGCTGGTCAAGGGCGACAAAGCACAATGGGGAGGCCACTGAAGCCTTGCTGCAAGGCGTGTTGGATGGACAAAGGTTTCTGGTAACAGAGGGCAAGCGAGGGATGGTCGGATTGTAACGAGCTTAAATGCGATGACTTGGTATCAAGAGTGTATCTTGGTGCCAGTAAAAAGCCAGCATCAAGCTCTAGATTACTTAGTGGTAATAACGCCTTGCCCATTCCGATACTCTTTCCCACAGAGGGGGTGATATGAAGGCACACAAGGCATGAATCATGCATTCCTTCTACTCATCGTGTCAGAGTGATGTTGCCTCTGATGAACGTTGCAACATGGTCTACCACCTTTAACTGACAAATGAATCTTAGCAGCGAGCATCTCTTCGCCCCGTCTCTGCGTGCGGCGTCACCACCAAGCCAAGAACGGGCACTTCTTGACAAGACGCAATCACTGGACCCGGACCTTGATTATAATCGAAGCCGCTAGCCAGGCTTGCGGGTACCAAAAGAAATGGCCGGTTTAGACCTATTTTTTCCCATAATTAAGCCATAAAGAAAAGGTAAATAAATAAAATAAAAAATGCTATTGGATAGAATAAGCTCTAAGCTTTCTTGTGGTATTCTTTTTATCTTAATTGAGCTTTATTTGCCTGAGAACTATAGAGTTAAAAATCTAAGGTAAAAAAGGGGTATTTAAAGTAGTATAGATAAATATTATAAAAATTATATCTTAATAGAAAATAGTACTATCAGATAGCCTAGGCTTTAGAGTGTATCCTAGTGTGTTTATCTATCTACTATCTATTTTTTATAATATTAATTCTGCATTTTATTGACAGAGTAACTTTAGTGAGAAACGCGGGGACCGGCCATTTTCTGTGGTACCCCATCCTGGCCTCGGCGTGGAGTCTACCCCGCAAACCAAGCCTACAGCTATCAAAACTTCATCCAATCAAAAGGCGGTAGTGAAGCCTCCAGATAACAGGAAGGGGTCGGAGTGCGTGTTTGATTGGGGTTTAAGAGCAGTCCGGTCCCCTGCGTTCCGGGAGCCAAATCAACGTCCTTTCTCAACGAATCCCATCTCACGGCCAACGCTGTAGAAGAGAATGATACGACTACCACGGGCGCTATGAACGGTGCTATCTGGCCGAAACTCCGTACCAAAACTGGCTGCCTGACCTGTATGTGCTCAGGATTCAGCGAACTGGTTGACCCATGACACTGCTAATGCATGATTAGGTCGACAGCGCCGCAGGAAATGCGACGAGAAGCTGCCTATTTGCAACTTATGTGCTTCTTCGGGACGAAAGTGCGTTTGGCCATCGCCTGGCGACCTGCTTGATCGCCGTCACGCGGCACATTACGACTCAAGACACAAGGCTAGAACATCACAGACCAAAGTTGAGCGGCAAAACAGTCTCTCCAACGATGCCCAACATCCAGGCCAGTCTGAAGAGCTTGTCCAGACTCGACCTCTCGTCGCGCATGGCCAATCGGATGCACCAGCGATCGACTCCATCTGTCCGTTGAACCTCTTGTCCGAAGCGGCCGCAGTACACGGAGTCATCTCTCACAACCTGGAGCTCCTCTTCTCTCGTCACTTCGCCGAAAAGTACTTTTCGTTACTGCTATTACCCAGCTGCCACCGTGGGTTTCATGATGGATGGCTTGCTGATATCCAGCAGCTTATGGTGGTGCACAAAAGCCTCTACTACTCAGTGCTGGCTTGTGCTGCCTCTCATATCTTTTTGAGTGACGATTCTTCTTGGGAGATACAGGATCTTGCCCTCACCTACTACTCGAAAGCCCTGAGAGAGCTTTCATCACTTCTCGCGAGCATTTCGGAACACGAGAATCACAATGGGCTTCTCATGTCCGTTATGTTGCTCTATCTTCATGGAGTAGGTGACCTCGTCATTCTAGTTATCACTTTCTAACATTCCAAGTCTCTTGGATGGGGCACAGATAATGACATACCTCGACACGTCAATGCAGCCACTCGCATTGTCACATTGCGCCTCATCGACCGTCCTGTCGGTATTCAAAGGCTTTTCGACAGACTAGCTATCGAAAGCGTCGTCTATCAACAATTTCTCGTCACGTCAGGTCTCTGGTCTGATACAGATGAGACGAGTTACACATACGATACGGAATTCTGGGACGGCGTTGAGAAACTTCTTGACCGATCGACACTCTTGTCTGGTGCGCCAAGAAACCTTGAAAGTCCCATCCTTGGAGTCCCGTGTCATTATTCCGTCTAGTTCTGGTTTTGAGGCAGTGTTATAGGACTGGCGATGTCCCTGATCCCGTTGCTGTTGAACAGATGCAAAGTGACCTGGCTGTTTGGGAAGGGCTGCTCCTGTGTGACCAAGACTCTGGTCCTGTATCTGATGGGACGAGCATTCGAGAGAGGTTTTTCAGGGACGAGACGTACCTCCACACCATGGTGGCTTCTCTACTACTCGAACAGATTACCAAAGGCGAGAAGTGCAAGGGCCTGCCGTCAATGGTGGACAGTGATGCATGGCAGATCAGAATGTCTCTTCAGATTCTCGAGCGACATAAACACGACCCCATGTGGCCACAATCCTACATTGGAAACTGGCCCATCTACACGTTGGGGCTATTTATGTCGAGGGTGGAGGATAGAGGGATAATCAGAGACGACCTTGAGCGGAGGTGGAGTTTTACGAGGACGTCACAAGTCACACGCTTTAGTCGCGACTTGGAAGAGATATGGGAGAAGACTTCTGGGAATTAAGCGAATACCAGAAGTCACGCCTGCAGCCCCTGAGCTCCCAGGGTGAAGCCAGGCCCGCCGGCAATCCAAACCATTCTCCAACAGAATCTAGATCCTCTTGCCCTTTGCCATCTCAACGCAAGTGACCCTACTTCAACTCCATTGTTGACAGGATACTTCCAAGCTTGATATGCCACCCAAGCCTGAAATATCCCCACGGCGAGCCCAAACACACCCAGGACAATGGCAATAACAACACCAATAAACGTGGCCATCATGACGTGGCGAGCTCCGCTCTTACGCTGGAACCACAACTCCATGATGCCACGCGGGCTGGGATCCTCGAGCTCTTCAAACAAGTCAACCAGCCGGCCGCCAAAGTAGCTGTACGATAATTCCCCCTCACTTTCGCCTCGATGGATGGCCGAATCGTAGCGTAGACAGTCCGGGTCGAACGACTGCTTAGACACCAAGGCGCGGAGAGTGTGCTCTGAATCAGAGTCAAACGGGAAGAGGACGTTTTGCAGAGTGTCCAGGCCTCAAGGGCGACCTGTCTAGGGATATTTCCACTGAGGAGTCGTCAGTCAGCGAATATCCCAAAGAAGCTACGACAACAGGTGTTACCTACGCCGAGATAGAGGCCCCAAAGTCCTGGGGGTCTCCCAGCCCCCGCGATGCAGCCACATGCTCCCTCAAGACGCTTGTATAATGGTAAATCTCCACGGTGCCCCTCTTCGCATCCATCCTAAGGTGGTTCCGCAAATCGTCGGTCCCTTGAAGGGTCAGGCCTGCAACTTTCTTGAGCCTCCTTGCTGTAATATCCGGCTTGATGTCTCTGATAACTCCAGAGTCGTCTCTCACATGGAGATTGCCCGTGTCGACTTGCGGGAAGGCTCTCTGCAAGAATTCGACCAGCGATTTGTCTGAATGCCACGTGATGGGCTGAGTCCCAAGCTCCAGTAAGCCAGAGGGCAGGTTTTCCGCCGAGCACTTGACCATTGTCATGATCTGCACGGCGAGGTTGAAGGCCCGATGTTGGTCAACAGGCGGAGTGGGTTTGTCCCGGCTGGAGAAATACTCGCGCGTCAGGTCCGATCGCTTGATATTTGGCTGGTTGCGAAGTAGTTGCATAATTTCAAAGACGTCCTGATGGCTACGCAGCGCTGGAGTGCTGCCCGGCAGCAGCTCTGGGACATAGAAGGATGTGACGTCTCTGTAAAGGTCAAAAAATCGCTTCACCCGACCCGAACGCCTCCAATCGCATCCCGAGTCGGTACAAACCTCGCCTCCCTGACAAGGGCCGCATATGTTCCAGTTCCAGAGGGTTTGGGCGAGCTTCTGCAGCTCGCCATTGGTGACATGCCGGAGCGGGTAGGGGGATTCCAGAGCGCTAATCATGCCTGTAGGTGGCTCAATGAGACGATTGACTCTACTTCCTGTGCTGCAGGCAGGTTGCGGTATTTTATGGCAGCTGAAAAGGCGCGTAAGCATAGCCCGAGTGCCTCGCTTCATGTGTGGTGGCAGTGCCGTTGCCTTGCAGCAGGGCGTTCTTCCAGGGCGAACCTATGAGATGGATTATCTTGGCAGTGGAATTGGGGAGCTGTGAGGGGCCTCCCACGCAGCGCAAGTTCATTCCCTCGACCTTCATCCACTTTATTGCCCAGCTAACGCATACGCCATGAGTACCTCTACAACTGTTGCCCCTGCGACAACACGGCCGTCGCCCTCGCGACAGGGCTGCGACTTCGTACGAGACCAGAAGAGCGATGATAGACAGGACTCGGGATATGCTACCCAGTCGTCATCTCCCGACGGCCAATCGTCTGCATCGACATCAATATTTGCACACCTGAGCTCCCACTCAGGCATTGATCCAAAACCGCGACCATCAGCTCTCGATCAGATCGACGGCCTTGCCGAATTCCATAAACCCGTTGATGACGCGACCCTTGCCCGCTTCAATCATGTCCATACGCAGATTGAGAAGCCGTTGCTGGCGTACATTCGTAGCAAGCTTCCAGGGAAGAGATACCGACCAATTGCTCTAAGGCTGATGGTCCTGGGGCGAAGTGAAGATGACGCAAAGCCGCACATCGTCGTTTTGTGCCCGGAACAGCAGTCCAAGAGAATCAACAAGTTCTTTGGCAAGACGTCTGTCCAGAGCCTATGTCGCCCCGAGGATGACGCGTTGCCCTCATTCGAAGTGTTAGTCTACGGCCGGCCGCCAGAAACAAAGGACTCCGATCAAGACATCGTTGTCTTGTCTCCTGTGGTCGGAGAAGACGAGGAACGTGCAACAGAGACATATTGTGGCACGCCCATAATTGTCCGCAAACCTTCGGGCGTCGAGCGGAGGTGCACCCTTGGTGGCATCATCAAAACTGTAGCACGGGATGGACAAGTCAAGCTGTACGGGCTGACAGTTGGTCACGTACTATTTGAGGGCTCGGATGATGACGTGTCGCTCGGCACTGTTGGTGATGAATCCGATCTCTTGGACGACTGGTCATTGGAGCTTTCCGATTCCGAAGATGAGGATGATGACGAGCCAGAAGGCCCAGCCAACGAAGAGCTCGATGGGATGGATAATCTTCCGCCGACTTCTCAGGTCATGAGCTCAACCGAATCTTCCTGGGCGTCCCCGGAAATGGGCGAAATCGGCCACATTTCAAGAGACTCACCGCAGTATTCTCTTTCCCAGACTGATGGCAGGAAGGATGAGACCAAGTTCTTCTACGACTGGGCTCTCATTGGCATGTGCAGCTACAAGCCAAACCGGCTCCGCGCAAGGAAGCTTGCCAACAGGAAGGCCCCGGAGGAGATAGAGTTCAAGTCTGGAGAACTCAGGATGCCAGAAACGTCACCTAAGAAAAGTGGCAATGGCCAGTCTGTCATCCTTATGAGCGGATCAGAGGGTCCTAAACGAGGGTTTCTTTCGGCTTTGCCTTCGAGGCTTTTGCTGGGCCCTGGAGAAGAGTTTGTCGATGCTCTTGTCCTCAACCTTGACGGAGGTGGACGTACGTTCGAGCCCCTCCTTCCCTTTCATTATGCTGCTAACTTGTGAATAGAAGTTCTAGATGGTGACTCGGGGTCATGGGTGGTCAACAACAGAACCCTTGAGGTGTATGGCTATCTCGTTGCTGTCGATGCCTTCGGCGGAGGTCATGTCATAACGCTGTCACAAGCCTTCCGGAGTATCAACAACTCCCTGAAGGTGCATTCTGTTGGCCTAGCCACCTCGGTTGATATGACAGCTCTCAGACTAGAGTGCGTGCTTGACTTGAATGCCGACCAGGCTGAGACGGCGAACGGCGGCCCTCGTCACCTATGGCAGGCCATGATGAACCAGTACAGTTGGGATGAAGACCCCTTGAAAGACTACTATCCAGGACTCCCACCATTGTCTCGGGATGTCGCCTCTGCGGGGAGCGTATCTTCCACCCCCGAGTCCTCCGTTCCGAGTGCCTATTATGCTCTCCACGGCCCGTCGGCGGTGGACTACTCGTCGGCGGTAGAGTCCTCGTCCGCGGTAGACTATTCGACATACCCCTCGGCAGCAGATTACTCCTCAACGGTCGACTACTCCTCGGCTGTAGACTATTCGGCATACCCTCCGACGCCATACTACCTGCCAGCAGCAGGCTACCCAGACTGCTCGGCTGATGACCCTACTCAAAAGACTCAAGGAGAAGTCCCTGTCACTCTTGGAAGCGAAACGTATGTGTGCTCCGAGTTCTCTCTACATACAGACATTGCTAATTGTTATCAGTGCCTCCCGTGACCTTGCCCATTGCCTCTTCCCTGGCTGCACAGCAAGGCCCTTTGAGAGGTACAGCGACCTCCACCGCCACTACAAGAATGCTCACGCTCCCCCCGACTCGGCCAAAGAAACCTACCTCTGTGACTACCCCCGGTGTGCACGATCTCATGAGCCCTTCCGTCGTCGCGACCACTTCCGTGATCATCTGCGCGAGTACCATCGTGAGGATTTCCAGAAGCACGGTGTAAGCGTGAACGAGGAGCTGCTGGAAGGCCAATACCATCCCAAAAGTTGGTGGCGCTGCCCGCGGTGCCTGATCCGAGTCAACATTGCCGAGAACGGCTTTGTGTGTCCTGAGTGCATGGGACTATATGAGTTGAAGGGTTAGTGGCACAGCAACTCAACAGGTGATCAACAAACAGCTGTTGCGGACCCGTGGCTCGCTTGGGGTCAGGCTCGCCGCCTATCTAGAGGACGGCGCGGGACTTACATACACTTCTGAAAGGTTCTAGAGAGTTACGTCTCATCATACACGCTATAGGACTTGTATTATCAAATAGCTCTCTTTTGGTCCTTGTAACTAGGTATCTACCCCATTGTTCCTCCATCGACTCACAACCTCGTAAAGCCCATCATCCGAGCCCACGTTGCCTGGAAAAACGCAATAGGTCAAACCAGGCCACTTAGAGGTGGCCTCGTTGCATCGCCAGATGGGAACACCCGGTGCAGCCTGTCCAAGGATCATGGCCTGCTTCATCCTCAAGCCTTTGGTCGCCATATCAGACGATGTGATGCCCCCCTTCGCGATAACGTAGCGCGGCCTCTGATCAAGCTGTTGAAGAAACGAGACCAGTGCCTTGGCCACTGTTGACCCAATATCCAAGCTCTCGACCGCGTCTTGGCCGACAATAAGCTCTCTGCTCGTCATGACCAAGACATCCTGGCCCCGTCGAATTTCTTCCGAGGCGCGTTGAATGGCGCTTTGGATGTCCTGGCGGCCTTCTTCTGGAGACTTGAGAAGCCGCTGCACGTTCAGTGTGATTGTCGTGATTGCATCCCCAGCTTTCTCGATCAGGGACTCCAACTGCGCCGTCGTCTTGGGTACGTGCGACCCGGCTATAACCAGCCCTCCTGACGTGCCTGATAAGCCTAGTTGCTGCGCTGACAGAGGAGGGATTGGCAGGATTCCTAGACGAGACGAGACAAAAGCCGCGCCCGTTCGGAAAAGGAACCGCTTTCCCTGCTGGGATGCGCGGAGGAGGGCGGACACAAACGTCAATATCCTCGTCCGCGGCGGCGTTGATTACAAAACGACTCGAGACGTGGATTTGTCGATTCTTTGTGTGACTTTCTCGAGGACAGCGTCTTCTCCGCCAGTGCGAATCATGTCCAGATCCACCGAGTCTATATCCTTATGCGAAATCTCCCCCTGGCTCTTCTCGACTATGTAATCTCTCAGGTTGGAGCTTCGATAGCCGAAAGTAGCATCCTTTGCGAAAGGCGTTTCCGCAGCTGGGATCAGCTTGCTGTTCTCGCACACGTAATGGACGTCGTCGATGGTATATCTTCCGCCCTGAAGGAAGAAAGGGCAGAGAATCCAAGCATCAGCACGGCCGAGCACCTCCTCGACAGCCTCGGGTTCCAACGGGAAATGGCCTCTCAAGATGGAGTCCCCGCGAAGCACAACTTCATACTGCCGGCCAGACTGCTGCGATGCTGACTCGAGATTGGTGCAGATTTCCACCATGAGCTCTCGAGCTTGTGCGGGGTGGAGCGCTCGCGAGTTGGTCAAGATGAAGAAGCCACTGCCGTGATCGACAGCATGGAAGGTTGAGATGAGGCTTTGGACATCCCAGACCGTGAGGATGACAACATTGTGGCAGGTTTGGGTTCCTGTGGGATCATCGTCGAGGATGACCAGGAGAGGGGTCTTTGCCGCAGGGTTTCTGAGGTCTGACCGGATCTTGTCGTGAAGCTGTAAGTTCTCGGGCCTTACTGGGGGCAGTGATGAGAGGGTGGTCTGGAGGTCAAGAACCCCTGAAGCCGCCATTTTGAGAGAGGGTGGATAAGGCAGGGGGTTGTGAGAGTACGAGCAGTGAACGGGGCAATCGCTATCCGGACTTGGTGTTTAGGTTGGCAGATATTGCAGGAAGAGTAGGGCTCAAATTGGCACTCATTTAGCTACAGAACTCTCTACCTTTTGGGGGGTAAATTGCCGATTTTTCCGTGTCACAACAGAGCATCCGTCGCGAAATTGCGAAACGCGCCATGGGGCCGAGGCTATCGGTCATCCTGCCGGCGCGGGAGACTTCGTCCAGCACGATTGGTCATTTGCAAAGCGGGGGCCGGTCTACGCCCCGATTGGCCAGGTGTGTTTGAGTGCGAAATGGATGGACTGGCTCACCACCGATGAGGCTTGGGTGAGTAGGTGAGTTCCGAGTCGGACCAGGGGATGCATATACGGGAGGGACACAGAGAATAGAGGGAGAGCTATGTGGTCAAATGATTGGACTAGCTTTTCCACATATGTCAAATATCCTGTGTGTGGTTGTTAGTCTGTGTAGGGGTCGTTGCAGGTGTGTGGATTCGTGACGATTAATATAGGTGGCTTTCCAGGCCAGGACATGCTATGAGCGGCTGTAGATGATCAAAAAGCTCTCTGAAGAGACGATGATGCTCATATATCGCCAAGAGAATAATTTAAGACACCTTATGCAGCTCTTTAGGGGCTTTAACAAGGGTCTGCCGTTGCCAGATAATGGAGTGTAGGGTAAGTTGATTGAGGCGCGCTTGGTCGTGGTTGGATAGAGATCCAATGAACTTCCCTGTGATAAATGCTGACTAATCCAAAATTTCCCAGACCCCAGACATTCCCCGCATGGATCTACGGCAGATGCGGCTCTCATCAAGCCATCACGCGCAACTTTGACACGTCCAAGCCTGCCTTGATATCGACATGTTGAAACGGTCCAGGGGTAACAGCAGCCATGATGTGTCCGAGGCTTCGTTTGTACATCACACGGCCTGCTTCCCCGCTGCATGCTGACCAGGTCAGAACCCCCCCCAAGAGGGTGGCAATAGGGGCAAACGGTGACCAGCCCGTGCCGCATATCTCAAGGAACATTAGGGCATGCACCACCTGTCGCAAGCACAAGGTACGCAAGAGACGCGTCTGGTCTTTTATTTTCATCAGCGCTGAACCGATCCTCCTAGATCAAGTGCCTGATGGACGACGCTGGACCACCGTGTCGAAGGTGCAACGACAAGAAGCTCAACTGTGTTGTCAGCAAGAACCTGCAGACCATCATTGACGAAAAGACAGAGTACGCATACTGCTTTGGGGCACGAAAAGTACCGCTGACACAGCTGATCAGACTATCAGAGGCTGTCCTGGCCGATCTAGAGCCGCTACATTCAGCCGTCAAGGAAATGAGAAGCGCCGCGGGAATGGCCGACCTGGCACCGCTGCGTATCTCACTCCTCCAAGAAGGCCGGGACTCATCCATGCCACAGCCTCCTTTCTCGAGTTTTCAAGATACTACGGACCAAGTCAACGGTCCTTCATGTGACAACTCTCCCAAACTCACACCAGAGGTCGACCGCCTGCCACACGCCCCTATCCACTCGCTGTACACACTGACAAAGATGAGAGCCCTGCACTCACCTGAGAACCCAAAAGGTGGCCGGAGCAGGCCCATCGATGGCTTCATCTCCGGGTTTGATCCAACCGGCAGTTGCGGAGCGTCTCTTTGCCCTATACCGAGACCGTCTCGATGGATTCATCTACTCTATCGGGTGCCGGTATAACTCATTAGACGAACTGCGCCGAAAGAGTCCTATTCTATCCGCCGCAACACTAACAGTCGGCGCCCTGCATGACCAGACGCAGATAAGAGCTATGGTATCTGCAACACCGAGCTGCGCCGGCTAACCGAAAAGTCAATGCTCCAACGATCAGGCGACCGAGACTACTTTAGAGCACTCAGCATCGCTTCATACTGGCTAAGTGATCTATCGTGGACACTATCAGGACATGCTATCCGCCGAGCAACGGAGTGCAACGTCCATAACAGCCTCAGTCGGGCTATCAAGGAACAGACCGAGGACGCCATCGACTACGCTCGCATCTGGTGCATACTCTTTATCTGTGATCAGCATCTTGCCATCCTCTACGACCGACCAGCTATCATTCAGGACGAATGGTCGACGCAAGATTGGGAAGGGTTTCTCAAAAGCCCCTTTGCAACGGCCCAGGACGAACGGCTCATGAGCCAGGTCGAGCTAATGGGCGTTGTGAGGAGTATCAGGCAGTTGTTTGGCCCGGACAAAGGCGAGACAATACCACGCGTCTATGTCAGCCAGATAGGCCATTACAACCGGCAGTTGGATCAATGGATTGCGAAATGGACTACGCGGTTGCCAGGTAAGTCAAGATGGCCACCTCGGTCAGGTGGAGTTGATCTGACCGGCCTAGAACAGCACCACGCCATCGGAGGGTTCCCTAGAAAGGGGGCTCTTCTTCAATTTCACTTTGCCCAGCTATACCTCTTCTCGCACGTCTTCCGCGGCCAGCCAGACGTGATCCCCAGGCATTTTCTCAACTCGGCCTCGATGGCGGTCACTGCTGCCTCGGCCATCATTGACATGCTTGTGGCCGACCCCGATATCTCGTCTGGCATTGTCGGCATGCCGTCGTATCTCCTCTCCATGACGGCCTTTTCCTCCATGTTCCTCGCCAAGGTGGCTCACAAATTCGGCGACAGTCTGATCCGGCGTGACCAGGCTCGCGATCAGATCACGCGGCTCATAGAGCACCTTCGTTCGCTGTCGATGGGCAAGTGGCATCTGGCTAGTCTCATGATCGGCGGCCTCGAGAATGTGTTGACATTGCTTGCACCGACTAATGGCGTAGATGATGCCATTCTTCATGCCATTCTAAATGGTGATAACGGCCATGGACTAGGAGACACCATGGGCGTGCCGGAGAATATGCTCCCCCGTCTGGATGGCAACCCCTGCCCGACATGGGATACAACGTTTGGACTCTCGCCCATCTTTGGTTTTGATCCAGCATATCTCGATGTGGATGGGTACATACAGTCAACAGCCATGCTCCCGAAGGGCGACACGCAATGATTTCTTGTACAGAAGCTGATGCTGCATCAAATGGGAATCTCTATTTAGTCCTTTATATGCCTGTCGTGCCTCGACCCTCGAGTAGATAATCTACATTCCCTGGATGTTCCTTGGCCGATACTCGCTCTCAAGGTACTTCAGCTCTGCTGGCGTGAACTCAATCTTCAGCGCATCAACGGCCTCCAGCACTCGCTTCTCCGAGTTCAGCCCCAGGATGGGCCAGCAACCCTTTTGCAGGACCCAAGCTGTCGCAACAAGAGCCATGCTGACACCCTTGTCGGCTGCCACCTTTTGCACGCGGTTCACAATCTCGAGGTTTGCGTCGGCAAACCATGCATCCTTCTTGTCCATCTGACTTCGCAGGAACTGGCCCTCGGTGTTGCCTTCTGTTGGAAGGGGCTTGGCCAGGAGACCTCTTGCGATGGGGCTCCAGGGGATGACACCGATTCCTAAGTGACCATTAGCATCTGTCTTGAATGATGGAGAGTAAAGAACCGTACCGCTGGCTCGGCAAAAGGGGAGCATCTCTCGCTCCTCCTCACGGTAGGGGAGGTTGTAGAAGGGCTGCATGGACACAAACTCGGTCCAGCCATTAGAGCGGGCGATGTGCTGGAGCCGGGCAAACTCCCACGTGTACATGGAAGAGGCACCGATGTAGCGGACCTTGCCGGACTGGACAACGTCGTGCAGGGCCCTCATGATCTCCTCGGGAGGGGTCTCACGGTCCAGACGGTGGATCTGGAGAACGTCTAGATGCGCGTTAGTTGTTGGCATCGATGGTGAGATGGCTGGTGGGTCCTACCGATATAGTCGGTGCCCAGTCTTTCCAGGCACTTGTCGACAGCGTGAAAGACGTGCTTGCGACTCAAGCCCATCTGGTTCACCAGAGGCCCATCGTTGACGCTCGGAGGTCTGGAGTCATCGTCCATGACGGAATTGAAGATCTTGGACAGGATAACCACCTTCTGTCTCGGAATGTTGAACTTCTTGAGCGCCTTGCCCACGATGACCTCGGACTTGCCGTTTGAGTACGTATCGGCCGTGTCCTACGTGTTGATACCGCTATCGTAGGCCGCCTTGAGCAGCTCGAGGCCTTGCTCTTCATCCAGTGTCCATGGCGAGCTTTCCCAGTTGCTCGAGCCAAAGGTCATGCATCCAAGGATGATCTTGGAGATCTTGAGACCGGTGTTTCCAAGGCTACAGGGGAAAATTGTTAGATCAAAGTTGCAAAGATGGCATGAGATGCTGCTTACCGTGTGTACTCCATAATTGCTCTGTAAGTGTTGAATGTGGTGATGACTACTCAGTCTTTCTGCTATTACTGCCTCTTTTTATCTTGTCCCCTGTGCATATCATTTCACTAACCCGCACTGGATCAGGTCGCATTCAACGCTCCCCCGCAAGTCTTGGAGGGTGGGTCAACCTTCCGGTTGGCCCATGAGCCATTGCAGGGGAGGATCGGAGCAATCCCCGCCGTGGATCGGAAACATTTACGCGACCGACACCAGAACGACCGGTGACGTTGGAACTAAACCTGGACATGGGTGCGCTCTAGAAAGTTATCAAGTTCGTGCGATCCGTGCCAGATATTGTACGGCCGATGGAACTTGAGATCTTGAACCAACCCCAGAAGCACATGTACCATATAGTCCATACCTACCTACCTATCCAAACACTCGTCCCACCCTCACTACCCCAATCAACATGGCCCCCATTCAGAGCACACCAATCCCCGCGGCGGCGGTCCAGTCTCACGCCTCAAACCTCCTTCAGCTCCCAGACAAAACCCTCCTCTACACCTGGTTCGGTGGCTCTCAAGAAGGTCTTCCAGACATCAGCATCTGGCTGTCCCGACTAGAGCCTGGCTTATCGTCATGGAGCTCTCCCGTCAAGATTTCCTTCGACGAGAACCGAAGCTGTCAGAACCCAGTTCTGTTTAGAGCACCGGACAGCGGCGAGATCTGGCTGCTGCATACCTCACAAGATGCCGGCAACCAAGACGGAGCGTATATCTTGGTGCGAAAGTCCTCTGACCAAGGTCTCACCTGGTCTGAGGCTGGTCGTCTTCTTCCAGATAAGAGCGGCGTCTTCACCAGGCAGCCCATAGTTGTGCTAAGCGACGGAACACGGGTGTTGCCCGTCTTCTACTGCCGGACGTCCCCCGGTCACCGATGGATTGGAAACGACGACATCTCTGGGCTCTTCTACTCTGCGGACAAGGGCAAGACCTGGAACGAGAAGCATGTTCCTGGCAGCTCCAGCGCCGTCCACATGAACATTGTCCCCCAGCTTCCACTCAGTCACCCTGGGTTGCTCTCTACCGCAGCCGCTGGGCAGACAACGTCTACAGGTCGACCTCGCCCAACGGCCTTGACTGGGGACAGCCTGCGGCCATCAGTCTTCCAAATCCCAACAGTGGCCTCTGTGGCGCCCGCCTTCGCTCTGGCAAGTTGGTGATTGTGTTCAACCGGTCAGCTGCCTCGTCTGACTCTTTGAGGCGCCAAGGGCTCTACGACGACATCACTCCTGAGGATGACCAGCGCCCGAACCAGGCCGCAGTGGGCCAGAACAGTGCCATTTGGGGAACTCCTCGAAAGGCTCTTACCGTTGGTGTGTCGGACAATGATGGCTTGACTTGGACGGAGCGCCTCCTTGAGGATGGTGATGGGTTCTGTGGGACCAACAGCTCTACAGGAAAGGAAAATAGGGAGTTGAGCTACCCGAGCATTTTGGTGGAAGATGGGGCTGGAACTGGCGTCACGCATATTGCATTCACGTTCCATAGGCAGTATATCAAGTACGTCCGGATAGAGGACGTTGACGAATGGGTGAAGGAACAGGAGCTGTCTTGGACGGCTCGCTTAAGGATAACCTTTCAATGCTATCATTTACTACGCCCGACGCAATGAGCGGTGCGATGAACTGTGATGAGTGGCAGCCAAGTAACTTGTGATATTCATGTCAGCGACGCACACTCCTATGGTTCCCGTGTCTCCCAGAACAAGCCATCACTGCAAAGGGACAGTGACGTTCGTCTGGCTTCATTGACGAAGAATCACCTTCTAGCCAATCGGCCACAAGACCGTGGCCCACAATAACCTGGTTCAATGCCCGCGAACTGTAGGCCGTCAGCCGAGAAGAAATGAGGAGAGCCTCGATGTGTTCTGTAACAGATGGTGACAAGTTTGACAAGTTAAAAACAGATCGGCCGTATTCCATAGCCCTGGCTCACTCAACACCCAGCAACACAGCATCACGCCTTTTCTTCCAGCACTCGATCATCAAACTGAAAGAATGTCTCAAGTGGCAGAAAACATCCTCATCACGGGTGCTGGTGGCTTCATCGGCCAGGAGCTCATCACGTCCCTCATCGCCGGCTCAAGCGCCAACGACAAATTCACCCTCACTGATATCGCCCCCCAACCAAAGCCGCCCAGGATGCCCACCGCATCACCTCGGTCGCTGCGGATCTCACCGATCCCTCGGCGGTCTCCGGGCTGCTTTCTCAGCGGTTCACCCATGTCTATCTTCTTCACGGCCTCATGTCGGGCGGCGCAGAGGCAAATCTTGACCTTGGCTTAAAGGTCAACTTTGACTCCATCAAAAACATCCTCGACGAGCTGAGAAAGCGTCATCCCGGCACAAAAGTCATTTTTGCGAGCTCCTGCGCAATCTACGGTCAGACTGAGCTTGTACGCGAGTTTAAGACGCTGCCGCAACCCAAGAGCTCTTACGGAATGGAGAAGATCATGATTGAGCTCCTGCTAAATGACATCTCCCGCCGTGGCCTGCTGGACGGGCGAATCGTGAGACTCCCAACCGTGGTTGTTCGCCCTGGTGCACCGTCAGCGGCTGCTTCGAGTTTCGCTTCAGGAATTGTGCGCGAATCACTTCAGGGAGTCCGCAACATATTGCCCGTCAGCCGCGATCTTGAGCTTTGGGTGTGTAGCCCGGCGACAGTCGTCAAGAACCTTGTCAAAGTCAAGGATACCCCGGCTGATAAGTTTGGGGCTTCTCGGATCGTCAACCTGCCTGGGATCACAGTCACTGTCCAGGAGATTTTAAATGCACTGGAAGCAGTTGGTGGTTGCGAAGCGATCTCTTACATCGATGAGCAGAGATATCCTGCTATTGAAGCCATCGTGGGGAGCTGGCCTGCAAGGTTTGATGTATCGAGAGCCTATGGGCTGGGGTTGGTTGAGCCAGAGGGGATTTTGGAGACCGTTCAGACGTTTCACACAACGCTAGGAAGATAAATTAATAGAATGAGTAATGAGAAGGCCTATATCGTGTTAAGCTAGTTTCAAGTGCTAATCGAGCTCTCTTAATCTGTGCGAGCGACACTGGCCAACAACACGGGCGTGGCAGACCCCCAGACTGGTGACCTTCGGCGTAGGAAACTGATCGTATCTTGTATACTGATGCGTCTAATAGAACTAGTGTCGAGACATAAACGCGAAACAATGCACAAGTATGTACCGAACGAAATAAAAGCCTGAGTATCATCTATCCTTACAGTTTGAATGCTCGTCGCCTTGGTGTCTCCTTCTCCTCCTCGGAAACAACCAAGTGATTCACGTCCAATGTGTTTACCAGTCGAGGTCTGGCCTCCTCCAAACTTGTAATTACACAAAGCCTCATGGATGTCTCTAGTTCGTCCTTCAAGACTGCGAGGCGTCGTTAACATGGAGCGTCCTCCGTGAGCGAGATGGGATCAAACTTACTCCGGGAGAGATGTTCGGCACCATCCTGGCCGTATAGAAGCGAGTATAAGAAGGGTCGTCCGATACCAACGGCTGTTGCCCTGAGGGCGATGGCTTTGAGGATGTCAGATCCTCGCTCAAACCCGCCGTCGATGTAAATCTCGAGCTGATCAAAGACCTCGGGACAATTCTTCCGTAGCTCAAGCAGAACCAGAATACTGGCTTGGGATCTAGAACAGAGAAGATCAGTAACTGTCATCCCCATGGCAATCGAGTTTACTTACCCATCGAGTGACCGACCGCCGTGGTTGCTGAGAAGTACGCCCTCTACGCCATATTCCACAGCCTTCTTGACATCCTCGGCAGTCTGGACGCCTTTAAGGATAATGGGTATCCCGCCACTGGCCTCACGTATCCACGCCAGGTCATCCCAAGAAAGAGACTTGTCAATGTACTGAGCCATGAGTCGACCAAACCCGCTTCCCTTCTTATCCTTGCTGCTCTCGCCTCCACTGATAGCCGACTTGACTGTCCCTTCTTGGGCAGCACGTTCATCGGCTTCGCGTTTCCCAGGGACAGGTGCGTCAACTGTCACAAAGATGGCCTTCACACCGAGCTCGCGGACGGCCGAGAGAAGCTCAATCGTCTTCCAATGATCGGAATTGACATAGAGCTGGAAGAAGAAGGGCTGTGCTGGAGGAGCTGCGTTGACGATTGAGCGCAGTGAAAAAGACGCATTACTTGAGATCTACCACTTATTAGTGATCTGAATCGTGGATTCATAGCCAAGAAATGAGACTTACACATTGGATGATGCCTTCGTTGGCTGCGGCGCGGGAAAGAGCTAACTCTCCATCGGGATGAGCAAGCCTTGCCATGGCAGCCGGCGAGATGAAGAATGGGGCCGAGCATTTGAAGCCTAGGATGTTTCTCTCGAGGTTGATATGAGTGACATCCCTCAAGATTCTTGGTCTCATCATGATTCGTCTGACAAGCTCTTTGTTGTTCCTGTGTGTCACTAGGTCGGTTGCTGCTGAAGAGTAGAATGCACATGTCTTGGCCGTGAGGCCATTCTTGGCATTCTGTTCAAAGTCGGATCCACTGAGGATGGTGTCGATAGGATCGAGTGGACTCTTTTTATCGGCCACAGCTGATGCAGATACACTGCTCACATCTCCCGAAGATGTGGGTTCTGGCTGAGTGACCTGAGAAGCAGTCACAGGGGCATCTGCTGTTGGAGTCTCGAGGTAGCCGACCCGCTTGTCATCTGCTAGCTCTTCAATGATGTCTGGCGCATGTACCCCATCATAGAGCCCCGTAGCATCTGATCCTGCATGCTGAAGAAGTACTGTTCTGTGTTGGTCTCTGAATCATAGACAAAAGATGAAGACTTACCATCTGGCCCTCCGGGATGCTCATCAATGAACTCGGTAATGTCCCAGACCCTCGAATGAATAGCGATCCAACAGTCCGTTGAGGTATTGTGCCTCTTCAGGTCACTCAACGAGACAGTCTTCTTTGACTGAGTCGGCACATCCATGGTTATTGACAACAGGAAGTGAGTATGTGGGCAGTCATCTGACCAAATTGAGGCGGGTTACAATGCGGCCCAGTTCAAAAGGGGCGAGAAACAAATCCAAGAACAAAAGAGATCAGGCTAACTGAGCATTTGCACCGGTTCCAATGTAACCAGATCGCCGCCGTGGACCGCCGGGATCAGCGTTCCTCAACCTCCAAAGACGCTCTCTGATTAAACCTGGGGAAAGCGAAGTGACGGTCATGTTTCCCATTGGACAATGTCTGTCGGTCTTGGTTCCGAGCCCCCGGACTCCCCGCACTTCACCCCCCGCTATCATCTCACGTCACTCGCTACTAACTAAGTGGGATGGTGGGTGCACGACTCGGTGCGACGGAACTCTTCTTCGGACTAGTATTTATTCTGGGAAAAGCGAAACAAGAGGCACATTCGTCTTCTCAGCTTCTTGTTGTAGCGTATCCACGGTCACTAGCCCTCTTATCCCCATCTGTCATCATGAAACCCAGCACTATCCAGCCCAAGGCCAAGCCTCTTCCTGCAGGAGTCTACACTCCTGTCGTCACTTTGTACAAGGCAAACGATCCAAGCCAATCCGTGGATCATGAGGCCATGTCGACTCAGTGCCACGCCCTGATTAAGGCTGGCATGCACGGCCTCGTGTACCTAGGCACCAACGGCGAGCTTGCCCTTCTTACGCGGGACGAGCGTAGGACTATCCTCGAGACAGCTGCTCAGGCGTCTTCTGAGGCCGGTGGTCCCGACTATCCTCTTGTGGCCGGTATATCGGCACAGTCAACGCATGAGACTATTCTCAACGCCAAGGACGCCGCTGCTGCTAGTGCCAAGTTCGCTCTCCTCCTACCCGCCCAGCTACTGGTCAAAGGCACTTCCTTCCCCAGCCCTATTGGCGTACTTCCGAGGCGTGGCGGGCCAATCGCCCATCCCCATTGTGATATACAACTTCCCCGCTGTCACATCTGGGATCGACCTCGACTCGGATCAGTTGGCTGCTTTGGCCACCTATCCGAATATTTCAGCCGTCAAGCTGACTTGTGGAAACGTGGGCAAGCTTACACGGTTGACGAGCTTGTTCTCACACGAGCAATTTGGTGTCTTTGGTGGCAGCAGTGACTATCTGCTACCAACTGTGCAGGCTGGCGGCAGTGGCTGCGTGACTGGCATGGGCAACGTCTTTCCCTGGGCCACCTCGTCTGTCTACGACCTCTGGAAGGCTGGGAAAGCGGACGAGGCGAAGAAGCTTCAAGATGTGGTTGCTCATGCAGAGTGGGCGTGCGAGAAAGGCATTGCGTGCACCAAGTACGGTGCGTGGTTTTATCTTGGCCGGCGGATCCGCGTCGATCAGGAGTCGTCGTGGGAGATGAGGCGGCCTTATCAGCCATTGGACGAAAACATGAAGACTTGGAGTGTCAAGACTCTTGGAGTTCTGGCCGACATTGAGGAGAAGCGGTCGATATAGATACCTAGGAGATAGAAATTATACTCTTGCACCTGCCATTGTAATTTCTCCCATAATCCATGTGCTGTCTCGGTTTCCCTCTTTATTGCTGAGACTGTTTCCGTTCCCATTTTAGTTACGAGTGTTCGCCTTCTTCTTGATAGCAGGTATGGCCCTTCAAGTAAGCCTCGATGCCTCTCGAGTTCTTCATGCGGATTAATCTAAACATGTGAGATGACAGGATTGGAGATGCGAGGGATGAGAGCGAAATTAAGAGGCATGGTATAAACGATCATTGCTTTCTCGATAATAATGAATAAAATCAGTTGATAAACCCTATATCCCAACTACCTATCACCCTGCAGCCCTGTCGTGATGCTCTGGAAGAGTGTAACAATTGAAGCGTATACTAAGATCAAGCTTTGTTCTCACAACGCAAGAACCATAGTAGCCCGCCCTGTCTACCACCAGCTTGCATACCTCTCTCACAGGCTGTACTTGAACAGCGGGCTGCGGTCACCCATGGCCTCAAGCTCCTCCTCCGTATACTTGCCCCGGATCTCGGCCTCAGTGTACGTCGCCTTCTACTTGTTCAAGTACATCAGGCTCGTCTCAAGAATGACCGTGGACAAGATGCTACTAATTGCAAATCCAAGGGAGGCACCATATCCAGTCGTGTACTTGGGCTTCTCGTTATCTTTGTAGATGTAGCTGCCGTAGATACCGCCAATAGTGCCGGCGCAGTTGAGGTACGCAATGCTGATGGCGCGTCTGGTAGGAAGTGGGTTGTTGTCGATGTTCCAGGCCCTGACGCCAGGAAGGATGGGATACATGCCCGCACAAGCGAGACATACGGCAAAGTAGCACGCCCCGAGGTTCTCCTTGATGAACTCGGCCTTGGCCATCAAGATGGAGAAGGCGATCAAGACGCAAGTCTGGGGACCGATCAGGAACGGCATGCGCCACTTGAACTTGTCGGCGCAGCGGGCAAGGAGGTAGGACGAGATGGCGCCGCAGAAATAAGGTGGGATCGTCATGAGCTGGGCGTTACTAGAGGCAAAACCCATGCCCTTAGTGATAGATAGCATAGAGAACTTAAGGCCGTAGTTTGGTGCAGCATTAGACCAGGAGCAGATAGTCAGGAGGTAGACCTTCCAGTCCTTAATAATAGCCCAAAGAGCACCCTTGTCCGTCTTCTCGCGGTACTCGCCCGAGTTAGTGACTCTACGAGTGGCCTGGTGCAAAATAAGATACCGCTTCTCCTCGTCCGTAAGCCATCTCGAGAGCTCGGGAGAGTCGACGAGGAGGAACCAGGTGCCAAAGGCCCCGACGACGATTAAGATACCCTCAATAATGAAGATCCATCTCCAACCGGCGATACCGCCCACGCCGTCCAACTTTGCGATGGCATATGCAAAAAGCCCAGAGAAGGCACCGCCCGTAGCTGCCGAAGTATAGAGAATGGCGACTTGGGTTTGCGTCTCGTTGGGGAGGAACCATTTGGAGATGATCAAGATGGCACCGGGGAAGAAGCCGGATCTGAGGGACCGGTTAGCATTTGCTTGACAAGGAGTTGTGATGGTTGTAGACTGACTCAAAGAGACCCAAGAGAGTCCGGACAGCGCAGAGTTATCCAAAGTTATGGATGAAGCCCGTGGCGATGACGATGCAGCCCCAGATGAACATGATGACGGCCATGTATTGCGACGGCTTGCGGAACTTGTCAAGAATCATGTTGCTGGGAACCTCGCCGAGAATGTCTTGATGGTTTGTTAGCCATGTTTCCCCAAGGACCATGCTAAACTCCCCGAGGTCCACATACAGGGAATAAAGTAGATTGACAAAGCAATGTTGTATTCGTCGCCCGTCATACCGAGATCAGGAAGCATTCCTTCGATCTTGGCGTTTCCGATGTTTGCCTTGTCGATGTACGCGAGAAGATAGAGGAGGACGAGCATGGGCATGAGACACCACTGTTGATTGCTGTCAGTGCGAAGCTCAGATGAGCGCCATCGGAAATGAACTCACGTCGACCTTGGTCAGGAGCTTCTTTCTCTCTCCTCGGGGAAGTTTTGGACAAAGGCAAGTTCCTCGTCGGTGAGGCCGCCCCGGTTGTGAGAGACTTCATGATGCGCAACGTCGGTCTTGGAGTTGATCGCCTCCAAGTCCTTCTCGCCGGAGATGTCGCTTCTGCGAGACATGGTGGTGAAGCCGCAGCGAAAAAGTCTTGAAGTTGGTATACAAGAGGGGATGAGTAGAGTAGGGAGCTCCGCAGTTGAAGAACTCTGCTGATCAGGTTCGAGAGGAGCCTTGACGGGAAATCATCAACTTATAATGTCAGACTGGGATGGAAACAAGGTGTAGAGAGGAGAAGTGGGACTCGACCTAGGAGTCTAGGGAAGGGGGGGGACATTTGCAACATGGTTAGTTCGCCTACCTGGAACGGCTCTGGGGAAGACGATGCGGGGAACACCGAGTAATGGGCCGGCTCAATATCACTAGCTCGCAGGGTACCCCATCTTGCCCATCAGCCCATGCCAGGAGCCATTCGCCCGCTAACGCAGAACGATAGTCTCCGCGGGGTGAGCTGACTAGTAGGAACGATCACCGATAAACCCAAAGGTATGCCCTTGCAACCGGAACGATGACCTGCTGGCGGGTCGGAAGCAAGGCCGACCCTGGTAATGCTGGCATGTGGTACGTAGGAAACGCTCAAGCTCGCACGTGCCGCAGAACGAGCTGTGATAGATAGTCCGATAGAGCAAGGACTCGCACCAAGCCGCCTTCCTCGTTGGCCTTGAAGCCATGGTCGGAGTCAATCACCACCCAAGTGGCACCAGCAGGACACCCTTCGGCCGAAGACCCCTTTTCGTCCAACCAAAGTGGCAGCTTGCGTTGAGCGGACCTGTCCCATCGGCGCAATACCATGGCACGCGGGATTGATGACTGTAAAGGCGTCACCAGATGCTGCGATGAATTCATTATCGATGAAAAGCCCGGTTGGCTGAGAATACTCCAGCCCATTAAGCAAGGTGATCTGGAGGGATGAGGCCATGGCTTACTGTACTCGTAGATTCAGGGAAGAATATGATATGGGGTGGGAGCTCGAAAGATTGGTCTGAAATCTCCTCCTCACTCCTGCTATCCTTGATTTTTGAAATAAATTTCCGAGTCCTTCTTCCTCACATCAACTGTGACTCATATCTGGTCACATGGGTCGGGACATGAAGGGGCGATGTCTGACGGAGCGTCGCGTTTCTCCGCCGCTAGCACATGTCCGGGCGACTATATTATCGCCCACACCAGGCCGGTTCATTGTAGACGGAGCTGCGCTCTTGATAGCGGACTTGGATAGCCGGTGCAAGATCTTGTTTAACTTGGTTCTTTGTGACGCTGGGTCCGTCAATCCCCGCGTGAAGTTGGGGTGACTCCTTTAGCTTGCTTGCTCTTTGGTAAAAAAACGTTAGCGACTAAATGACGCTTCTTGTTCCAGGCTGGGCCGTGGGGGCCTTGGGGATGTCTCCTTGACTTGCCGCCAGCTCGAAGTCGGCATGAGCGGGGAACGACGATGTGGGAGGAAAGTGTTTATTGTCCCCTGTGTCCCACAAGCGGCGTGACGCGTGGAGCCAACAAAGTAAAGATTCTTGAGCACCCCTGGGGAATGTAACTTGAACTGGAAGTCCTTGGCGGGCAGACGCGCGCGGACTCCCTCCTTAGTTCTGGCAAAAGTTACCCTCAGGGTAATCCCCGATCGCTCGACCCCTGAACTCCTAGTCCGGCATCTCCCAGGCCTGACAGGGAACCAGAAAGCCTTTTAGCGCCGCACTGATTAAGACTTTTCCGTTGTCGTTGTGTAGCCGTTTGATTTCCTTCCCTTGTGTTTTGGATGGATTGACTTCCTAGGGTGTGTGGAGGACATTTGAACTGCCACCTTTCCTGGGTGTCCACCAACCGAGGGAAACATGGCATGTATGCGGTCACGACGAGCCCAGACTCGAATTTTCGCTATGCTTAGTCAATACCGTGATGGATGCCCGAGGCGGCTTTGGCGCTGAATGCCCATGCGACTAGGTTCCTAAGGGCCTTTGAAGCCATGTGGCATGATGCCCCAACTGCACTTGGTTTGCCACGTGCTCTTCCTCAGCAGAGTACTTGGATAATCATGAAAGAACGCGGGTTCGCTGTGGTCTATTAACTACTTTTCAATTTCCTTAGCACCCTTCATATGTTGCAACTCGGTTCCACAATAGATCCGAAGATAGTGACAGGCAGTGACTGGAAAGGCTTTTGGCATAATGGCCTTATGATCTTGAAAAAAAAAATGTATTTAAATACTGGGAAACCTTGATCCATCCTTCGGATGTGTCATAAGGATATCAACTCTCAATAGTGACAGGCAGCCATTGGCACCAACTCAATGCTCAAAGGAACCAGTTTTTCCTCACAGATACAAAGGACTATGGAGCAAGCATGCCAAAGCTAGCATTCCATAAAGCATTTCAGAACTCGGAGATCAATTGACAGCAGCAATGCACTGTGCCAACAAAGCAATTTATAGAGCAACACATATAGGCTACCCATTCCACACCGAAAAGCGACATAGACGAAAGATAAGCTTGATTGGGTTGTCTCGTTCACCAACCACGGTTCCTCTTCAGCTCATACCACCAGTTGCGCAGCATCCAGCCGTCGAAATCGGTGATCCTGCCCGAACTACCAGCCAGCATGATGAAGTTGCTGACGCCAGTGGGAACCCAGTCTAGGATAAAAGTCAGCAATTTAGTACCTAAATCTGATGTGAGAGAGGCAAACCGTAGAAATCATCCAAGCCAAACGTATGTCCCATCTCGTGAAGGAGGATCTGGATGTCTGAGAGGCCGATGCTGTTCATGAAATACTCTCGACCCATCCTCTGGCCCCAATCGCCACCAGCACCACCGCCAAAGCCATCAGTAAGCCACAATGACTGATCGTAGTGACGAGAAGCACCTCCGGTGCATTGGCCGTAATCCCCATTCTGGTGGAAAAAGCGTCCACAGGCCGGAGCGCATTGAGGAGCACCCTCGCTGTCTCTGTCCGTGTAGACGTCAATGCCCGACGTCGATCCCTGGAGCAAAGATCGATCACGAACAGCCCAACCCACAACGTTGACCTTGATATTAGAATACGGAAAGCCGTCGTAGCCGTAAACCCACTGGAACCATTTCTGATACTGCTGGTTATAAACAGTAGCGATCTGCTTGCGCTGGGCTTCGGTGACGGGGGTGTTGGACTCCCATCGAACACAAACATTGATAGAGCTAAAGAATTAGTTGGCCACTTTCATATTCCCATGCTCAACCACAGAGTAGGGTGTTTCATACCCAGAAGTCGCTCTAATCTGATCCCAGCCGTAGTTGCGGAATCCAAAGAGCCCATTGGAATATGTGGACTTGCAATGATCCCATACTTGCTTCAGTGGCGTCGCCAAGTTAGATGGCGGACTCCAGCCGGACTGACGCTTCTCGGGGCGGTTCCAAAGCTGAGTGTCACGAGTCTCGTGAGAATGAGTCTCTTGAGCTCCCCAGATAGAAGGGTCACTGTCTTGGCTTCCGGACAAGTCAAGACCATTGGCAGTTGACACGAAGGCCAGAATGGCCGAGAGGGAGTCTGTCCAACGCATCAGGACTTGAGTAGCGAGATGGAAGGTGATGAAAGACGATGCGGGTTTGTAGAGTGTTGGGTGTGGGCAAAAGCTTATTGTCTGTGAAGGACGCTTGCTTTTATATCCGTCCAGGTCGCCCAAGGGTGGAGGAGGTTTGAGCTTCATACCTTAATTCTGGAAAGATACCTTTGAGTTCGAATGATCTTCTCCCGGAAGGTGTGCATCCGAGAACCATTCTAGGAATGAGAATGGAAATAAACGCGCCAATCAGAATAGTAGGTAAGGATGCACACCTTCCTGAAGGAAGGGGAATCCTGTATAGTCTTCAAGTTCAAGCAATGTGACGCCGTATTGTTACGAGAGGAATATCTTTTCATTGGAGGATTCTGTTTCACACAGGTCCCGCTATTTGTGGGATAATATAGGGTGAATAGAACCATAAATTTAGTAGGCCGGGCTCAAAGAAGTCTGTGCAATAGTCCCCAAGACTTGTGAGGCCATGTGTCTTTAAAAAAACACAAAGACCAAAGACTGGTGGGAATTTGTAGGGCGGTTTTTGGGCCTGTGATGGGACTGTGGTCAAACTGTAATGCTGCAGGGAAGAACTCGCATGTTCCTCGTATTTCGGCCAGCATCATTGACCGCCTGTGAAAATTTGTGCTGTTTCTACGGTCATCGCATAACTCATACGGAGCTTCCATGGTTCATGCATCATGACCTTCGGCACCATGCACAATGAATCTCCAACGTCAGTACATTTTTCATCAAATGATGTCTGTTTAAGGCTGGGCCTAAGCAATGATTGTTCCCCTAAACCAGTATGCTATTCGCGAACCTGGTTGGATCATGTAATCCTGCGTCGTTCGCAATGGCAATCCCTGTTATGG
This sequence comes from Fusarium virguliforme, assembly GCA_020883615.1. Lineage (NCBI taxonomy): Eukaryota > Fungi > Ascomycota > Sordariomycetes > Hypocreales > Nectriaceae > Fusarium > Fusarium virguliforme. The sequence continues at coordinate 4,571,569 of JAJHJD010000005.1, forward strand.
GCTTTGTTCTCGCTTTGGCGGAAGCCAGTGAACTCATGATGAAGGCTTGATAGTCAAGATACACATGTCCATTCATTGAAACTAGGGAAGGGAATCGATAAGGGCCCAGCTTTTCTCCGGTCGAGAAGCCACATCCTCTAGGAACCGCCATATTTTCTCCCCTCTACATAAGGGCACTGACAATAGATGAGATCCATTCCCACGTCTGCAAACCGTTTGACCAACCGGTCTTACTCGGCTACCCGGAACCCGCAGAAGTTGGGTGGGTCTAGCCGTCGCAATGTTCCGGCGCCGGATGGGGCCGAGCGGGGCCGGTTTTGGCCGGTATCCCGTAATCCGGCTCCGGTCCTTCTACAACTTGCGGTTGGTAGCCCACTAGAGAATTTTCGCCCCCGAAAGCCGCCGGTATCTGTATAAGTACCGGTTTTGCCATTTCGAGCTGCAAGTCCTTCTGCACCCCAGATCCCCCACACACCCCGCCTTTTCCCCCGGAATCTGCATCTTTCTTCCTCACATCCAATCACGAGACACCATGGCAGACAACATCGAAGCCAAGCTACCCAACACGGAGAGAGGGAACTCTCACCACTCGGAAAATGTGCACACAGTTCTACCTGCCGCCGGTGCTCTGGATGATCCTGGGCGAGGTAGACGCAGATTCGGTCGAGCAAGGCACGTTTAGTGGCCTGTTCCTCGCCCTCAAGGACTTCAAGGTGTACATTCTCATGCTTGTCTTTACCGCCTACACTGTTGGTTTATCTTTTAACGCCTTTTTCGTAAGTCGACCCTCATGACATTGCATCGTCCAGTCCTTGCTGACTTGGGCCAGCCAACTCTGACGGGAACCTTTGGGTTCGGTTATGTGCCTACTTTGCTGATGAGTTCTCCGCCTTGGGTTTTTGATTGCCTGGTCATGCTTCTGAATGCATGGCACTCTGACCGACAGCAAGATCGTGTATGTCCTTTCTCCGGCACCCTGACCTCAATCATGTTACTGACATTTCTTTCAGTTCTGGCATATCCTCTGGCCCATGGGAATGGGAATAACCGGATTTTTCATTAGCATGTCAACTGAGAATATCGCTGCCCGATATGTGGCTCTGCATCTCCAAGCCGGGTCTTGCGCAGGGCAAGTTTGTCATGGAACCTGGTGACTTCAGCTGACAGAAGATAGTTTCTTTCTCATGTTTTCGTGGATCTCGTCGACTTTTCCTCGCCCACCAGCAAAGCGGGCTGTGTCTCTGGAGCTCATCAATGCCTTCAGTCAACTGGGCAATGTGGCTGGCTCCTACGTTTGGAACCTTCCAGAGAACGGCTATCGCGGCAGCTACGGCGTTGTCACCAGCATGTTTGGTACCACCATTGTCATATCGTCATCTTTAGGTTCGTTTTAATTCACCTCAATAAGAAGATTGAGAATGGAGCCGACCCGTGGGAAACCCACAAGGACCTCCAGGAGAAAACCGCCGAGGTTGCAACTGGAGAGGGGGCTAGCAAGACACTTGTCACGTTCAGGTACTTGCTGTGATGGAACATGCAGAGTCGAGCACCAGACTTTGCAATCACAGAGAGTGGAACTTTCCATTCCAGACTTGTCCGCGAGCCAAGCAAATAAGGACAGTCAAGGTTGGCAACGCCGGGCCATCATTTGAGACATTTTCCTTAAATGGACATACACCAATAGATAGTCATACGTGAAGTTTGAATTTCACTGTTGATATTATCTTGATATCTCATTCATCGGCAGATGCCCCTTCACTCCGTTATTCATCATTGAACATACAGTCATGGCAAATCATAGACACTAATCGCTCTGTCGACTATCCTTGCACCTAGTTAGGTGTGAAGCATGTTGATAATAATTCCTATTGATTGAGACCCAAGGCCTACTTTGAAGCCTCAACACCAGTTGATATGTGACATGCATTGCCTGCAGAGCCTTTCCTGTAGCGCAATTCTTTTCACTTCTTGGCCATCTCCCACGACATGACTCAACTGACCCTTCCTACCCTAGCATCAACACTTCCTTCAAGATGATTCCTTAGTGTACTGACATGATCGAAACGAAGAGCATTCATTTGTTACTATCTTGGCATTCGTCTTAGATAGTGGCCAACGGGCACGCCTCCTTGTACTTGCACCCGCCCCAACATTCCTCGACTGTATGTACAATCAGGACGAAGACCCTCCCACACTAAACGTAACGGTTTTAATAGTTGTATACTCGTCCAATCCATACTTGCTTCCTTTTCTACCGAACCCGCTCTGTTTGATCCCGCCAAAAGGAGTCGAGGGGTCGCTGATCATGCCTGTACTCTTTAGAAAGGGCTTTCCTGGAGGAAAGGGGCCATTACCTGTGTTTACGCCAACCATGCCAACAGAAAGATTCTCAGCAACCCTCCAGCACCTCTGCATGTCCTCGCTGAAGAAGTACCCTGCTAGTCCCACATCGGTGCGGTTTGCGATGGCAATGGCTTCAGCCTCTGTCGCGAAAGGAATAAGGCCGGCCAGCGGACCGAAGGTTTCGTCGCGCGTGAAGCTCTTCCCGAGGTGAGCATCCAGGATGACAGTCGGTGCATAAAAGTTCTTGCCCAGTCCAGTCAGTGGCTTACCTCCAACGACGACCCGGCCGCCTTGCGATCGGGCATCTTGAACCTGGTCATCAACTTTGGAAACGGCGGCTCCATGAATAAGAGGCCCCTGGGTCGTCGACTCATCGAACCTATTGCCGATGCGAAAACCCTTGACTCGTTCGACAAACTTGGTAGCGAACTCGTCGTATACCTCCTTTTGCACCAGGAACAAGTTGGCGCAGACGCAAGTTTGACGAGCTCCGCGGAACTTGCAGGCAACAGCGTTATCAACAGCGCTTTCAATGTCCGCGTCATGGAAGACGATGAACGGTGAGAGACCCCCGAGCTCCATGGAGAGTTTCTTGAGCGTTAAAGACGACTGCTGCATGAGTACCTTTCCTACTCGCGTGGATCCAGTAAAGGAGACCTTTTGGACGAGTGGGCTGCTGGTAAGGACACGACCGATCCCAATGGTGTTGTCAAGCGCAGTCACCACGTTGAAGACTCCCTTTGGGACTCCAGCCCGTAGACTCAGCTCGGCCAGAGCCAGCGCGCTGAGGGGCGTCTCTGCGGGGGCTTTAAGAACAACAGTACAGCCCGCTGCGATGGCTGGCCCTACCTTCCGCGTCACCATTGCCGCGGGGAAGTTCCATGGCGTGATGAGAGCACAAACGCCAATGGGTTGTCGAATAGTTATAGTCCGGTTCGACGGGTTGGTGGGTTGAATGAAATCACCGTATGATCTGGTAGCCTCTCTCGCAAACCACTGAAGGAACGATGCCGCATAGTCAATCTCCCCGCGGGATTCAACAAGGGGCTTTCCGTTTTCCCAGGTGAGAAGCTGTTCAAGGTCCTCTTTGTTTCCTCAAGTGAGCCCACGGCTCTAGCATTCTTACGCGCGACCTCGTGTCAGAGAATTTAAACTCTTAGTGAGCTTCGGAAGCACATTTAATAGCATAGGGTGCTTCTTCGGTGCTCAGCTCCGGGCATGTCCTAATGAGTTCCCCGGTTGCGGGATCTATACTATTAGGGTCTTAGTGCTAGCTACTATATATCTTAGATCTTTCAGTGAAAGGGGGGATCCGTATAGAGGTTAGTAGGTACCCTATAGGGCGAAGATAGTAGGGCAGGGTATAAGGAGGGCTATAGGTTAGGTTAGTAAATTCCTCTTTTAGTATAAAAAGGGCGATTTTAATTAATTAAATAATAGTAATATATAAATAAGTAAAATAATTAAATAAGCGAAATATTTACTTTTCTTAACTATAATATCTAGTATTTTCTAAGGGAATAAACTAAGCAACGTATATAATAAGCATACGCCGCAGGTAAATATACACTGCATTTTTCCCTTCTATACCTAACTTTTTATTTAATTAATTAATTCCCTAACTACTAAATATATTAAACCTAAATACTAAGGCTAGAACCCTTCTTACTCTTTAAGCCCTCTTAAATAACGCAAAACTTAGCGTCTAATGCGCTATAACCCTCTATAAAGTTAATAAGCGATAGCTATATCGCTATAAGTAAGGTATTTAATCCTAATATAATTAAATCCCCTAATCGCATTAATTATTTAATCTAGAGGAATAAATTATTATTTAATTTATTCTTAATCTAGATTTATAAGGATTTCCCGCCTAATTATATAATATAAAAGAAATAGCTAATTAATTATTTATTAATCGCGATATACTATTAATTAGTATATATTAGGCTTTAAACTTTATTAGGTAATATTTAGACCTTAAGATATATTTTTTTTAAAATATAATTATTAAAGAGCTAAATATAAAGACTTAAATATTATCTATAATTAATTTATACTTATAGCGAATATAATCGCGAAGTATAATATCTAATTAAATAATATCTATAATATTAATAAGACTAATTTTATATAAATAAATAATTTAAAGTAGAATAATTATTATAGATAAATAAATATAAAAAGTTAAAATTAATATAGCCTAGAAACTAAAAATAGATTATAGTTATTTAAGTAATTAATATAGAAGGCTAATTAATCCCGCTATTTATTATTAATATAGGCTAATATTATTTTATTAATTAATATTAAGAAAGTAACCTCTCGGGTGATTAAGCTATTATAATAACCTAAATAATTAATTAATAATAAGATTAATTTATATAGCTTAAGTACTTTAATTAATATATAATTAATTAATTAATTAATACCTATTATCTATAAATTCTTAATAGCTATAAAATTATTACTTTATTTAATTTATAAGATATTATAATAAAAATAAAATTATTAAGCTTTATATATTACTTTATTTATCTTATATACTTTAGCCTCTTAATATTAGGTATTTTAATATACTTAAGAATACTTATAGCCGAGAAATAAAGTATTTAATACTTTATAATCTATTTTTAAAGATTAAATTCTTTTTAGCCTTTTATATTTTTTAAGCTTTTATAAAAAAAAAATATTAAATTAGCCTTTAGAGGGGCTAGGTTTATTCCTTTTAATCTAGAAAGTATAATCTTAAAGCTTAATATATAGCTATAGATTTTAATATTAATTAAGGAGGTAATTAAACCCTTAACCCCTTAGGTCTTAAAGACCCTAAAGACTATACTTAAGGCTAGATTTTAATTTAAATACCTTAAAAAATAAATTAAAAGGTATTATAATAGCTCTCTAGAGTTAATTATAGAAGCTATAAAGTCTCTTAAGAAGGGAATTAAAATAAATATATATAAGCTTACTTTATTAGAGGCTAGGGTTAAGGACCTTAAATAGGTGAGTAAAATAGTAAATTAATATTAGAGAATAAAAAAGACTTAATTATAGAAAAGAGGTAATAATGATAAAGGAAGGAAAGTAAGCTATTAATTAAATAGATATTAATATATAGGTAATAGCTAAATTATTAAGATATAATAATTAAGGAAGGTTAATATAATTAAGGGTTTAGCGCTATAATATCTATAATAAGACTAATTATTATATAAAGACTTATTAGGTAGTAATTAAGATATCTAGAGAAGAGTATAATAAGTAATTTTAATTTATTAAATAATTTATAGTATTTTTATTATGATTTTAATCTTAGAGGTTAGGAAAAGTATAGTATATACTTGCCTATGGCGTATATTTATTATATATATTATATTAAGTTTAATATTATTAAAAGGTCTCGGCGTTATTATATAAAAGGGGTATTATATAATAATATAGTTAGGTCTAAGGGATAAACTAATTATATTAGGTTTATATTAGTAATAGGGATAGTTATATAATTTAAATAATAGGGGGGATTATTATATCTAATAATATACTTAAGGGTATTAAGTATAATTAAGTTATAATTAATAGCTAAAGTAGCTAGTATATAAGAAAGCGCAATATGTATATTCTATATATTTTATTAAGTTAAATCGCGAGGATTACTTAATAATCCTATAGATCTAGATTACTTAGATTATAACGTGATCTTAATAATCCTATATATAATTAATTAATCTAGGGCCCTCTTATATTATATATTAATATTATTACCTAAGGCTATAATATAAGACTCTTTCTTTATTAGTTTTATCCTTAAGGCTATATCTATAGCCTATTATTAATAAGTAATTAACTTAATCCTTTGAAAATTCTTTATTAATAGGATATTAAGTTATATCTCTAAATTAAAGAAATCTATATAGTATTCCCTTTTAGCTTTTTACTTTAATATTAAGGGGTTTAATATTATACCTTATTTATTATATTCCTAGGCTAAAAAGGTCTATTAGATAATAGTAAGTTCTACCTATTATTAAGAGTATATTTATTATAATTACTTTTATAATAGTATTAATATTTTATCCTTTTATAAGTTATATCTATTATTAGCTTAATATTATAATTAGCTAATCTTAATAATAATTTTAAAAAATCTTAATATTTAATATAAGATATATATAGATATTAAAAAAGCTAAAGATAAATTATAGGAAACTTTAGCTTATTTAGTTTATCTATAGAAGTAATATCGCTTATTTTATAAGTAGAGTTTATAGCTTTTTTCTTATAGGATATATAAGCTAAATAAAGAGAATAGGGTTTATTTTAAGAGGAGGTATTTATCGCTAAATAGTAAATAATAAGCGATTTATAGGTAAGTAATATTTTTAATATTATTAATTAATCTATTTTAGGCTTAAATAAGTTTAATCTTATTATTATTAATAGAAGTTGTTTAAAAGATATTATATATTAATAAGGTATTTTAATAATTTCTATATATTCTTAGAGTTAAGGTAGTCTTTCTATTTAATAAAATATATTATTTTATTATTAATTTTATTTATATTAAGGATAACTTTTATAATATATTTTTTAATCTATTAACTTTTACTTTTAGTTTATTATTAATCTTAATTTAAATAATAATTTCTATTAATTTAAGTAATAAAATATAAAAGATTAAATAAAGCTTAACCTTTAATAATAAATCTAATCTATAGTTATTTTATATAGTTTTTTATTTAACTTTATAGGGTTTAATATACTTATAGTTAAGTTTTTTATTTTATTATTTTATTATTTTTTTTTATTATAAGATAGACTATATCTCTCTTTAAGAAAGTTAATCCCTTAATCCCTTTCTTATTAATATAATTATTTAATTTATTTTTAATAAATTTAAGTTTAATTTTTATTTCTTTATATAGGTTTTTTAATTAATTATTAATATAGATTACTTTAGGGTTAATAATTATATTTTAGGTTTATCTATAGGTATTTATATTAAATCTAAAATTAATATATATTAATAGAATCTTTATACTTTTATTAGCTACTATATTATAAGCTAGCTATATAGCTAATAGCTTTTTAACCTAATTATTCTATTTATAGTTAATATATTAATAAAAGTATTACTTTAATATTTAATTTATTTATTTATTTATTTAATAATCTCTTTATAGTCTACTATAGAGAGCTTATAATTAATCTTAAGGTATTTAATTAATCCTTATTAAAATTTAGATATAAAAGGTAATCCTTAATTTAAAATAATCTTACGTAATAGCCTATATATCCTAGTAATATAACTAAAAGTAATTATAGTTTTCTATAGGGTTTATAGTATTATACCTTTATTTTTATATATAAATTATATTTATTTATAATTTATATTATTATTTTCTTTATATTAAGAAAATATATATTATCTTAATATTTTCTAGGTATTTATTAATTCCTTAATATCTATATAGCTAATATTTATATATCTTATATATAAGGTTATATTATAGTTTATTTAGGACTTATTATTTATCTATTCTTTTATTATTAAGGCGTTATTTATTATATTTTAGGATTTATTATAATAATAGATTACTTTATTTTATTATATAGGTTACTTTATTAATTTAAAAGTATATTTTTATAATTTATATAATAAGTTTTTTTATAGTATCCCTTTAGGGTATATTATAATAATTATTTATTTATTTTAATCTTTCTTATATTAAGATTTAATTATCTATTAATAATATTAGCTTATTTATTCTCTTTTCTATTTATATAGATTATAATATAATTAAATTCTAAAAGGTATTTAATATAATAGATATATTAATAAGTCTAAAAGGTATAATAAGGTAGTTAAATAATCTATATTTAATCTAAAACGTAATTTTCTATTTATAACTTCCTTAATTTAAATAAAGTTAGAGGCTCCTTTAAAATTAAATATAATAAAATATTTTATATAAAATAATCTATCTTTTAATTTATTAATTAAAGGTAATAATATATAATATATATATATCATAAGTATCTTAATAAGTAAGTGTCTTAAAATACCCTATAATAGAATTTCTATTTAATTAAAATTTTCTTTAAAAAATTCTAAAATATTTAAATTAAATCTAATTAAGCTAAGATTTCATAGTTTTTATCCTTTTAAGCTAAGATATATAAAAATATTTTTAAAAGATTATTTAAAAAATCCCTTAAAGAGTAGTTTATAAAAAGTATATTCGCACTATATATTTAATATTTCTCTATATAGGAGATCTTTTAAAAATCTATAAAAATTATTTTTAGATTAAGTAAAGAGTTAGATTTATAAAAGTACTTATTTTAAGTTTTTAGCTATTTTATAGTAATTTTTAGAGGTTTAAGGTTTAAAGTTTTTAGATATATAGTGCGGCTAAGATACTTACTTAATTAAGACACTTACTATATATATATATTAGTCTTTAATTATAATAATATTAAATACCTTAAAGTCTATATAAAGTCACTATTTATTATTTTTCTTTAAAATAATATAATAAGGTATTTAATAAATAACTTACTTTCCTTAATATATTCTTTCTATATTATATCTTTAATATATTCCTTTAATATTCATAATTATATTATATTAAATAAGTAAAGTTTATTAAAATTAAATTACTTTCTATTAATAAATTTAATTTTTAAATTATAATATATATATAATAATAAATTAATCTTAAGTTCTTCTATAAAGAGTTTCTTATAGATTTAATATTATGATAAGATATTTTTAAGCTATTTATTCTATAATTTCCTCTTAATTTATTTAAGATTTTTTTTAATTTATAGAATTATTTTATAATATTTATAATTATTTATTAATTTTATTAATTTTATTAATTTTATTAATTTTATTAATTTTATTAATTTTATTAATTTTATTAATTTTATCCTTTATATTATTTATATTATATCCTATTAGGTAAAAAAATATCTTATATTTACCTTTTTTTAATTTCTATATTATTTTAAATAGAAGTTTAAGATCTTATATCTAATAAATTATTATCTCTTTAATAAAGTATCTCTTTATTAAAGGAGATTATTTAATTAATCTATTAATTATAATATAGGCTAAATCTATATAATTATAGATACCTAAGTATTAAATAATATCTTAATATAGATATAATATTAAATAAGATTCCTTAATTTTTTTTATTAATAAAAACTATAAAGTAATTAATCTTATATTTAATAATCTTATTATTATAATTAAACCTTTCTCCTTTTAAGTTATATATTAAATAAGGGTTCTTTTTATATCTTTATAATAGCTTAAGCTTATTTATATTTTTAAGTTAATATAATTTTATTTAATTTTATTATCTATTAAAGTATTTATTTATTTTCCCTTTATTTATATTTATAGTTTAAAGTATTTTAATTATTAATTATCTATAGTTATATATAGAGCTCTTTATAGAAATTATTTCTATCTCTTATTTATTTATAGCTTTATAATAAATAAATATCTTAATTTTTTAAAAGTATTCTTTTTAGATAATTCTTATTATATTCGCTATTATTATAAGCTTTATAGGTATATTTATTATTTTACCTATAAAATAGCTTTTAATATTATTATTCTCCCTTAATACCTAGATTTATTTAGGGTATCTTTAACTTCATAAGGTATTTTATATATTTTTATAGTAAAATTTCCTTTTATATAAATAAGGTTTTAATATATTATTATTATTAGAGATATTATTCTTAGTCTTTTATTATATCTCCTATTTATATAGAGATATAGAAGCCTTTTTTTTTATTTTAATAATTCTATCTATAATAGCTCTTTTTTCTTTATTATTTTATTTTATTTTTAGCTTTATTTCTCTTACTTAAGTAAAGGTAATTATAAATTATTTTAGAGATATATTTTATTATCATAATAAATAGAATTAAAGTTATATTACTTTAATTCTTTATATTATTACTTAATATAATAATATTTTATTTTATATAAGAAATAGGGTTATATATTTAATTATAAGAGGGGGATAAAGAAATAGTTATATTCTCTCTTTTTCTATAGGTATATTTTATAATAATAATCTCTATATAAGACCTATATAATCTTATAGTATTATAGGTATCTTAATAATATCTTATTATTATTATATAGGTTATATTAAGGTTTTAATAAATAAAGGTTTAATATTATTTCCTTATAATAAGCTTAAATATAAATATCTTCTATATCTTTTACTTTTTATTATTCTTAAGCTAATTAAATATATATATTAATATTATTATTTTAATAATATCTCCCTTATTTATTAATCTAAATATTATAGTCTTTATTCTATATCTATTAATAATATTTAATATTTTATTATATTGCCTTAAGTTCTTATTATATTTATTATATTAGCTATTCTTAGGGTATATAATTATTTTAAGTTATTAGTCTTATCAGCTAGTTATTATATCGCTAGATACCTTTAAGGATTATTTTCGTATAGTTATTATTATTAATAATAATATTAATAAAAGATCTCTTTAGTAATTACTATAGGATATAGATTTATATAGTATAATACTATCTATAGGTAATATTATATTTTACTTCCTTTTTTCTTTACTATATATATATTAATTAAATATATTAATTTCTCTTTTATATAATCTAGATTTATTATAGCTACTTTATATTATAATAATAATCTTTATTATCTAGGTTATAGTTTAGAGGTTATTTTAAAAGTAAGTAAAGTTTATTTATTTCTTACCTTCTAGAAGTATTTATTATTAATTATTAATCTTAATTACTTTATTAAGATAATTAATAAGGTTATTAAGTTAATTTTCTTTATAAAATTTAGCCTATATTTCCTTTTTAAGTCTATTAAAGAAAAATAATATTAAGGGCTCTTAATTCTATAAAAGCTTTCAGGTAAATTAAAGGTATTTTATTTATATTTAAATATAAGGCCCCTCCATAAGGGGTCCCCGGTTTATATTACTATTTACCTTACTAACTATTACTTATTGCGTCTCTATATAACACTTTATCATTAGCGTGAAGCGAGGGGACTAACTCATAGGCTTAAGGGTCATATAACCTATAGGCCTATATAATAGGTGCTTATATAAGGAGCATTTTAAGGCTCTTACCGAGCCCTAGCTCTAGTTAAATATATTATCTTTAACCTTATATTATACTTTTTTATAAACTATATATATTATATATCTTAACTATAAATTTAGCTGACGATATTTTAATTAAATAGATCTCTTCTACCTATTAAGGCTTCTGCCTCTATATAATTATCCTTCTAAATTATTAAAACTCTAACCCTATCTTAATCCCCTAAAAACTAACCCCTCTAGACCTCCTCCTTATTATCTTTAAACTAACTATAAAGCTTAATATATTATTATATAGATACTTAAGTATTCTATATTATATTAAGATAGATAGCTAATATTATATACTATATAGTATAGATATTAATATTAAAATCCTAGAGAAACCTTATTTTCTAGTTATTAGGCTTTTAGCCTTACTCTAGCTTCTCTATAAGGTAATATAATAGGTCTAGCTCTCTATTAACCTATTTATATAAGATAGGGTAATAGAATACTAATAGAAATTAAAGTATAATAATAATCTCGACCTTAAAGATTATAAGGTTAATATAGTATTTATCCCTAAAGTATAAGGTCTTATATTAAATATACTTAAGGAATCTATTATTAGCTCTTTCTTTAAGTCTTTATTATATATTAATAGGTATATCTAATAATATATTATTAAGCTCTTTATCGCTATATAGAGGTAGGGTCCTATAGGACCTAGCTATATTACCTATATTATTTAATTAAAGGTTTAATCGCGGAGCTCTTATTATTATTATTTAATAATTATTTTATTAGAATTAATACTTTAGTGAGTTAATTTTATTAATTATTAAGGGTTAATAATTAAAAGATTAAATTAAAAGAATTATAGCTCCCCTTAAGGTTTTTATACTCTCCTTTTAGTTAAGAGATAGCTTATTTATTTAGAATAGAGTTAATTAAGCGAGGCTATTAGTATCTCTAGCTCTTCTTCTTAGAGAGTTTATTAAGGCTAATAGCTAGCGTCTTTAGCTCTTTTTTTTAGAGAGTATATTAAGGTAAGAAGCCTTATTATTAAATTATTATTTATTATAAATAGCTTAATTTAATAGATTATAGCATTATTACGGCTATATATAATATAATAATAACCCTTATTAATATAGTATATTAAGATCCTTAGTCTAGGTATAGGCCTTTATTATTTTAATTATTAATGAATATTAGGCACCTTCGATCGCCTTTATGGGCTGCGATAAAGTTAAGAATATTAATATTTAAATATAAATTAAGTTTATATAAAGGTTTTAATCTCTCTTTAACCTTATCTCTTTTTATTAATTATTCTAAAAGCCTATTAAAATATAGCCTTAAAGGTATTATAATTTAAGTAAATATTAATAACTTAAGGTAAAAGATTTATAAAAGATATAATAAAATACTCCTTTATAATAGGCTTAAATTATATTATAATATATTTAATTAATTACCTTATAGTATATTAAATTCTATTAGATAGAATAATAAATTATATTAAATATATATTATAAAAGCCTTTAGCTAAATAAAAAATAAAGGTAGTTTATATATTATTTTATTAAAGGCTTTAAAGAAGTTTAATTTAATAATTTCTCTTATATCTTTACTCTTATAATAATAATAGCTATATTATTAATATTTTAGATATTATTAAAATATTGTTTATTTTAAATTCTTTAAGAGTTAGCTCTCTATTCTATAATTATATAGAGGTTATTTATTTTAATATTTATAGTAATAATTTAGGCCTAGAGCTACTTAATTTCTTTATTATTATTATTAAAGGTAGAAATATCTTTTATCTTTATATTAATTAAGTTAATTAAAGTAAATATAATAAATATAAATAAGCTTTATTATTAGTTATTTATAGGGATAATAGAAATAGCTATTATATTTTAATATTATTTAGGGTAAGGTAAATAATTTATTAAATATAAGCTCTTAATATATAATAATATAGTTAGATTTAAGGGATAAAATAGTTATATTAAGTTTATATTAATAATAAAGATAATTATATAGCTAAATCAAAGGGGGTATTATATTTAATAATATACTTAAGGTTATTAACTATAACTAAATTATATTAATAGCTAAGGTAGCTATTATATAGGGAAGTATTAATAAGGGTATTCTATATATTTATAGTTAGGGGGTTAGGCTAATATTCCTATTATTTAGTCTAGGGTAGGACTAATACCCTAGAAGCTTAATACTTAGATTAATATAAGTAATACTTAGTCCCCTCAGTCCTATAATTAATTAAAGTATTTCTACGATACTTTCCCGCCTAACCCTTTATTATAGCTATAATGTCTAAGTTAAGACTAAGAATAAACTAGAAACTAAAGTTAATAAATTAAAAGAATATATTATAGAAACTATTCTTAATATAAATAAAATAAATAATAAAATAATATATTTTATGAAATAGAAATACTACTCTAACTCTAAAACATATAAGAATTACCTAAATACCTTATAAATACCTAATAACTCTTAAGGTACTTCTACTAAATAAACATAACGTATCTAGAAAATTATTACTAAGATCTAAAAATAATTAGTCTATATTATTAAGGATATAATTAGCCTAGGGATTATAAATAATAATACCTTTAGAAATATTTAATATAGCTAAAGTACAATCTTATTATCCTACCTCTTAGAGACCTTAATAAATAGCCTCTAAATACTTTTCCTTTACTTAAGCCTAAGTCTTATAGATATATAATAAATAACCTATAGTAGCCTCTAAATAAGCCTATAGTATCGCTATCTCTTTATAGACCTTAATAGGCTATTATTAGCTTTACCCTTATCTATCTCTAGCTTCCTTTCTTATTTTATTAAGTTAATAACTATAAGATAATATTAAGAATAAAGGTTATAGCGGAATAAATATAATTAAACTTATAAGATAATACTATATAAATACTATTATAAGAATTCTTATAATAGATATACTTATAATAGTAAGTAAAATCTATAGATATTAAGTAGTTTTTACTAAAATCAAAGTAATAAGTATAGGGTTTATTTATTACGATCTAATATATATAAGTCATATGCATAAAACACCCTATAAATTCCTCTCTAATTAAGGAGTAATTACAGCTAAGCACTAAATAATTATAATAATTACCTTATTAATTACTATAATTACTTATAGGATCACCTTAATTAAGACCCTAGGCTATAGTAATTAGATATTATACCTGTAAGTATATAGAATATACTTATTAGTACTTTCCTATATAATAGCTACTTTAGCTATTAATATAACTTAATTATACTTAATACCCTTAAGTATATTATTAGATATAATAACCCCCTTATTATTTAAACTATATAATTATCCCTATTATAAATATAAACCTCATATAACTAATTTATCCCTTAGATCTAATTATAATATTATATATTAATAGCTCTTATTTAGTAGATTATTTATATTACCTTAAATAATATTAAATATAATAACTACTCCTATAACCCCTATAAATAATTAATAATAATAGGGCCTATCTATACCTATTATACCTACTGTAATTAACTTAATTAATATAGAGATAGAAGATACTTCTAGCTTTAATCGCGATAATAAGGAAGTTAAATAGCTTAAAGCCTAGATTATTACTATAAGTACTAAAATAAATATCCTTTATATAACTATAGAATAAATAATTAATTCTTAATAGATTTAAAATAAATAATATCTAAATAATACCTAAATAATTAATAATCTTATAATTATTATTATAGAAGTAAGGATATAAGAGAAATCCTTAAGCTAAATTTATTTAAACCCTTTAATAAAATAATATATAAGCTACCTTTATTTCTTATTTAATTAAAGTCTTTTATAATATCTTACCTTATATAATTTACTATAATATCTAATAAGGTATAATATACTATAGGGATTTAATTAAATATATTATAATATAATTTAAGCCTATAATAAAGGAGTACTTTATTATATTCTTTATTAACCTTTTATCTTAGATTATTAATATTTATTTAGACTATAATACTTTTAAGATTATACTTTAATAAGCTTTTAAGATAATTAATAAAAAAGAAATAAGCTAAAAGGGAGATTAAGACCCTTTTATAGATTTAATCTATGTTTAAATATAGAATAAAATATCTCTAGCTTATCTTAAAACTTTTATAAGACTAAAAGCCCTTAATATTATTTTTCTTTAATAGATTTAAGAGAGAGGTATAGGCTAAGCTCTATAAAGAAGACCGGCTTAATAACCTTATTAATTATATTAATAAGGTAATTAAAATTAATAATTAATAATTTTTATAGAAAAAGCTATAAAACCTAAGATTTAGTAATAATTAACTTAATACCCTTTACTTTAATATAAATAAAGGTAAGAAAAGGTATTATAATACTTTATATAATATTAAAGCTAGATTTATAATATTAATAGCTATATAATATATTTAGAAATTAATTAAATATTTATATTATTATAAGCTTAATTATAAGGTAGATATATACTGAAAAAGGGTATAAGATATTACTAAAGGAAGGTATTAAGTAAAAAAAAAAAAAAATAAAGGATACTCTTAAAAGGTAAGAAATAAATAAACTTTATATATTTATAAAATAACCCTTAAAAAATAATATAAATATTAAAGACTATTATTATAATATAAAGTAGCTATAATAAATTAAGATTATATAAAGAAGAAATTAATATACTTAATTAATATATACCTAGGGAAAGAGGAAATAAAATATAATATTACCTATAGATAATATAATATTATATAAATTTATATTTTATAATAATTATTAAAGAGGTCTTTTATTAATATTATTATAAATAATAGAAATATATAAGATAATATTAATTTATTTTAGGCGCTACTATTAAAACCTAAAAATAAGGGAAGGGTTAATAATAATAGCTATAAGAAAATAATCCTTATAGCTATCTAGCGATATAATAATAAATTTATAAGGCTAAAAGCCTAAAATAACTATATATACTATAAATAATTAATATAATAAATATAAAAGGAGCTTAAGGAGATATAATAAAATACTAAATAATATTAATAGATATAAAATAAAGATTATAATATTTAGACTAATAAATAGGTAATATATTATTAAAATAATAATATTAATATATATATCTAATTAACTTAAGAAGAATAAAAAATAAAAATAATAAAAGATATTTATATTTAAGTTTATTATAAAGAAATAATATTAAACCTCTATTTAAAACCTTAATATAATTTATATAATAATAAGATATTATTAAGATATTTATAATACTATAAGATTATATAGGTCTTATATAGAGATTATTACTATAAAATATTTATATAAAAAAGGGAATAAAACTATTTTTTTATCCCTCTCTTATAATTAAATATATAACCTTACTTCTTATATAAAATAAAAAACTATTATATTAAGTAATAATATAAGAAATTAAAGTTATATAACTTTAATTCTATTTATTATAATAATAAATTATATCTCTAAAATAATTTATAAATACCTTTATTTAAATAAAGGGAATAAAGCTAAAAATAAAATAAAATAATAAAATAAAAGAGCTACTTTAAATAGAATTATTAAGATAATAAAAGAAGGCTTTTATACCTCTATATAAATAAAAATATAATAAAAGACTAAGAATAATACCTTTAATAATAATAATATATTAAGACTTTACTTATATAGAAAGAAACCGCGCTATAAAAATATATAGAATACCTCCTTAAGTTAAAAATACCTTAAATAGATCTAGGCGCTAAAGAAAAATAATATATTAAGAATTACTTTATAGCTAAAATAATAAATATAACTATAAAGCCTATAATAATAATAAATATAATAAAGAGTATTTAGAAAGGATATTATTAAAAAATTAAGATATTTATTTATTATAAAGCTATAGGTAGATAGAAAAAGGAAATAATTTCTATAAAGGGCTTTATATATAACTATAAATAATTAATAGGAAAAATACTTTAAATTATAAATATAAATTAAGGGAGAATAAATAAATACTTTAATAGATAATAAAACTAAATAGAATTACTTTAATTTAATAATCATAAATAGGCTTAAGTTATTATAGAGGTATAAAAAGAATCTTTATTTAATATATAACCTAAAAAGAGAAAGATTTAATTATAATAATAGGATTATTAAATATAAGATTAATTATTTTATAGTCTTAATTAATAGAAAAAACTAAGGAATTTTATTTAATATTATATCTATATTAAGATATTATTTAATACTTAAGTACCTATAATTATATAGATTTAATCTATATCTTAATTAATAAATTAATTAAGTAATCTCTTTTAATAAAGAAATACCTTATTAAGGAGATAATAATTTATTAAATATAAGATCTTAAATTTTTATTTAAGATAATAAAGAAGCTAAAAAGAAATAAATATAAGATACTTTTCTACTTAAAGGGATATAATATAAATAATATAAAGATAAAGGTAATAAGATTAATAAATAATTATAAATATTATAAAGTAATTCTATAAATTAAAAAAAAAACCTTAAGGAAATTAAGAAAAATTATAGAATAAATAGCTTAAAAATATTTTATTATAAAATTAAATCTATAAGAAATTCTTTATAAAAGAACTTAAGATTAACCTCTTATTATATATAATATATATAATAAGTAAATTAATTAGATAAATAAATTAATTAAAAATCCTAACCCTTAAGATTAAAATAGTAATAAAAATACTATTAATTATTTAATTAATTAAAATTATTTATTATACTCTTCCCTAAATATCTTAATTACTACTTAATAGGTCTTTATATTATAGCTAGGCTTATTATAGATATTATAATACTAAATACTTAATTACGCTAACCTTCTTTAATTATTATTTCTTAATAATTTAGCTATTACCTATATATCTATATCTATTTAATTAATTATTTACCTTTTTTTTTTTTATTATTATTACCTCTCTTTTCTATAATTAAGTCTTTTTTACCCTCTAGCGCTAACTTAATATCTTATTTATTTATTTAATATCCTTAAGCCTAGCCTTTACTAAAGTAAATTTATATATAATTATCTTTATTCCCTTAAAAAAAGATTATATAGCTTCTAGAATTAACTCTAGAGAGCTATTTTTATACCTTTTAATTTATCTCTTAAGGTAATTTAATTAAAATTAAGCCTTAAGTATAGTCTTTAAGGTTTTTAAAAGCTAAAGGGTTAAAGGTTTAATTACCTCTTTAAGTAATATTAAAGTCTATAGCTATATATTAAGCTTTAAGACTATACTTTTTAGGTTAAAAGGAATAAGCCTAGCCCCTCTAAAGGCTAACTTAATATTTTTTTTATTATAATAGCCTAAAATATAATATAAAAGGCTAAAAGAATTTAATCTTAAAAATATAAATAATAAAATATTTAATTAAATACTTTATTTCTTAATTATATATATCCTTAAGTATATTAAAGTACTTAATATTAAGGGGCTAAAATAGGTAAGATAAATAAGGTAATATATATAGCCTAATAGCCTTTTTCTCTTTATAATATCTCTTAAATTTAATTAAGTAATAACTTTTATAGCTATTAAGGATTAAGAGATAATAAATATTAATTAATTAATTAGCTATATATTAATTAAAGTACTTAAGCTATTTAAGATTAATCTTATTATTAGTCTAGCTATTATAGGTTATTATAATAGCTTAATCGCCTAAGAGGTTATTATCTTAATATTAATTTAAGGTAATATTAGCCTATATAATTATAAATAGCGCGATTATTTAGCCTTCTATATTAATTATTTAAATAATTATAACCTATTTTTAGTTATTAAGCTATATTAATTTTAGCTTTTTATACCTATTTATATCTATAATAATTATTCCTCTTTAAATTATATTTATTATAAAATTAGTCTTATTTATATTATAAATATTATTTAATTAAATATTATACTTCGCGATTATATTTATTATAAGCTAAAATTAATTATAAATAATAATTAGATCTTTATATTTAGCTCTTTAGTAATTATATTTATAAAAAAATATATCTTAAGCTCTAAGTATTACTTAATAAAGTTTAAAGCTTAATATATATTAATTAATAGCGCGCCGCGATTAATAAGTAATTAATTAATTATTTCTTTTATATTATATAATTAGGGGGAAAATCCTTATAAATCTAAATTAAAAATAAAATAAATAAAGATTTATTCCTCTAGATTAAATAGCTTATATAATTTAGGGATAGTATTAGCTTTAGCTTATATATTATTATATCAATAGAAGAGAATATTATAGTTAATTTAGTAGATCTTTATAATATATTAGAGACTTAATTTTAGGGTATTTTAATAGGCTTAAAGTATAAGAAGGATTCTAGCCTTTCTATTAGACTATAATATATTAAGTAGTTAAAAATTTATTAATAAAATAGAGAGGATATAGGTTAAGGGATTTTTAATTAATTCACTTATCTAATTAATTCACTTATTATATACGTTATTATAATTTAAAGATTAAGTTTATTAATAGGAAATAACCTAACTTTAATAAACTTTATTTACTTAATATAATATAATTATTAATATTAAAGGAATATATTAAAGATATAATATAGAAAGAATATATTAAAGAAAATATATTATTTATTATATATTTATTATATTTATTTTAAAAAAGAATAATAAATAATAACTTTATATAGTAGTAAATTCTTATGCTTATATCTTATAAGCTGAATTTACTAGAATTATTTATAAAGTCCCTTATATATTATAAAGTCTTTTACATTAATATATTTATTATATTTTAATAAATAATTAATAATATATTATAAGAATACCTAGATATATTTATTTATATAATATAAATAATATCTTTATCTTCTTTAAAATAGAAACAGAATATATAGAATATATCTATAAAATATTATAAATACTATAAGATATTAATTTATTAATAGAACTTAAGAAAAATAAATTTTATACCTTAAAAATAGAATTTCTTAAATATATTATCTCTTATAATAAGATATATATAGACCTTAAGAAAGTTATAGCGATTAAGGATTAAAAGAAATTAATAAATATTAAGGAAATATAAGCCTTTTTTAATTTTATTAATTATTATTATAAATTCCTTTATTATTAAAATCACTATTGAAATTACTGACTGTTGCCGAGTGGTTATCTCGCATTTTGACGCGTGTCACGTGACGTAAGAGAGTTGACGCCGTCTTCAGATAAGGTCTCGCCGAGGGCAGCGATAACCTCTATATTATACGCATTATCTTATACCTTATATTCTCATATTTTAAGTCACGGGCTATATATATTATATATTTAATATTATATTTTTTAACTCATAATTTAATTAAATATATTAACTCTTTACCTAAGAGGTATCGATCCTATTTAGTCCCTAAAATCTAATACTATAGTCCCTATACTATAGTTAATCCCCTAAGAACCTAAAATCCCCTACTTCTCTATATTCTTTCCTATTTATATCTTTAATTCCTAACTATAGGTCTATATAGTTATTAAATTACTTAGATCGCCCTAAGCTCGACTACTAACTATATAAGCTATAGGTTATAGGCTCTATTATTTATATTATTTATAAAAGCCTACTTAATAGCCGAGAGGGGTCTATTTAAGACCTTTTAAGTAAGGTAGTTAAGAAGGTAAATTTTATTAATAATAAAATTTTTAAGTACTAAATTATAATATAGCTATAGCGGTAGGGCTATAAAGTTTATAATAAATAGGAGTTTATAGCTAAACTTAATAAGCGAGACCTTTTAGTTATCGGTTATTACTATAGGGTTTAGCCTAATCCTTCTAAGGGCTCTATAACGGTATTTCCTCTAGAACTTCTAGCGCGCCTTCTAGGGTATTACTATAAGGGTTATAGCTAGATCTATCTAATTATAATAGAAGCTATTTCTATATAAAATAATAATATTAATATAATCTATACTTTATAAATTAACCTAGATTAATATTTAGGTTATAGTTATTTTTTTAGTTATAATAATTATAATAATTATAAAGGTATACTTAAAGGGTAATCCTCTTTACTAGCGTTAAGGGATAGTAAGAAGGTTAGATAGATAAAGTAATAATCCCCTTAGGAGTCCTTAAGGTTATTATATTTCTTATCCCATTAAGAGATATATTATTTATCTAGAATAGTTAATTAAGAGAGGTAGCTAATACCTCCGGCTCTTCTTTTTAAATAGAGTTTATAGAGGCAAATAGGCTCGCCATTAGAGCTATTAACTCTATACGCTATATAGTAATAATACTAATTAATATTTTAAGTTATTAAGATACTTAGTCTAGGTATAGGCTATTATTATTAATCTTATTAGGTAATACTAGGAGACTTTAATCCCTTTAGGTATTATAGAGTTATAGTGATTTAATTATAAATTCCTTAAAAGATTTAAGAAGATTATAATATTATTAATTAATTTAATAAAAAGGATATAATATTTATAATAAGAAATAAAATATAAGAAATATTTAATAAAATTAAAGAATTTATCTTAAGTAAATTAATCCTTAGGATATTTAATTTATCTTAATTAATTAAGCTTAAAATAAATACCTTAGACTTTATATTATGAACCTAAATTAAATAATATAATAATAAAAGACTTTTATACCTAATTATATTTTACTTTTATAAATTATATAAAATAAAGCTTAATTACTTTATTTATAATAAAGAATTCCTTATTAATATTAATACTTTTAAGGAATTTTAATATTATTTTATTAAAAGCCTTTATTAAATTAAGGTCTATATAGACTATAAGAATATCTTATATTTTATTATTATTAGAGAATTAAATAATTAATAATTATATTATATTAAATACCTCCTTAAGTATAATTATATTATAGTTTACATAAAGAAAGGAGAATAAAAGAGCTAATATTATTAATAAATAATTAAACCTTAATATAAGAAAGGTTAAAGTAAATAAATAATTATTATAATATACCTTAAAAAGATACCTTAAGTAAAGATTATTTATATAAATTATAAAATATCCTTTAAATTAATAATATAACCTATATAATAGAGTAAGGTAATCTATTATGAAAATAAATTTTAAAATATAATAAATAACTCCTAGATAGCGAGAAAATAGATAAATAATAAATCCTAAATACACTATAATATAACCTTATACGCGAAATATATAAGTATTAGCTATATAGATATTAAGGAATTAATAAAACCCTAGAATAAGTTAAGATAATATATACTTTTCTTAATATAAAGAAAATAATAATTATAAGGTTATCGCGAGATAGATTAATAAAGGTAGATAATAGATAAACCCTAGCTTATATTATATAATTAAGGCGGCTAAAACTCTTCTTATTAAGCCCTTTATAGGAACCTAATAAATTAAAGTCTATATATTAATATAGACCTACCTTTATCTATAGTTCTACCTTAATTATACCTTTAAGGCTTAATATACTTATAATTCTTTAATTTCTATTTCTTATAGAAGATTAATATAGAATTAAGATAAATAAATTACCTAAAATTATTTTAGGCCTTATTTAAGAGATATTTAAATAGCCTTTCGCTAATAATATACCAGGAAGTATATATATATAGCCTTCCGAGATTATTATATTTATTAATATACCTAACTTAATAGACTTAAATAAGCTAATCTATAGGAGTAATTATTCCTATATATTTAAGTAAGGTATTCTTATTATATTTAAAGGGTATTCCTTAATATTATTATTAAAAGATATTACTTACCTATTAAATTAAGATTAATAGTTATATTATTTAAAGTTAATATAGCTAATTATACCTCTTAAGAGAGGATACTCTATATTATATTATTAATATAACTTATTATTATTATTATTATTATTAATATTAAGCTTAAACTCTTAATTTAATCTATCCTATTAATTAAGCTATTAATTAAGGTACTTATAATTATATAATAAAAGATAAAAGAGATAAGATACTTAAGCTAATATATTTATTAAATTCCTCGCTAATTAAGCCGAGATATAGATAAAGATACTTAAGGTATTAATAAATCGCTTAATAAATATTAGCTAAGGTAATTAAAATAAACCCCTAATATATAACTATAAGCGCCTTAAAGAGAATACTAAGGTAATTAAGATTATAAATTAACTTAAATCTATTAATATTAATAATTAACTATATATTAAAATAATTAATATATAGAAGATTAAGTAAGTTAATAATAAACTATATTATACTCTATAAATTATATAGAGGACCTATATTAATTATTTATTTAATAAAAGGGAGTTAATATAGAAAGACTTTAAATACTTTATTATAAAGTAATATATTAATTTAAAACTTTAAGAAAGAGAAATAAAAGATAAACTTAAAGTAATTTAATATAAGGAGGGAGAGTCCTCTATATAATACTTTATATAATAGAGAGCCTTCTATATACTTTTATTAAAGAAATATAAATAAAAAGAGAATATTTTAATAGCCTATTATTATTTTTATTAATTTCTTCCTTAAGTTAGGAAAGAGCTATAGAAAAGTAATATTAATATTAAGAGGGTATAAGATATTACTTAAGCCGCTAAATATACCTAAGGCTAATTAATAATTTAATTATAGGGATAATAATAAAAATAATTATTAAATACTATTAAATTATTAATTAAAAAGAGCTTATCTTCCTATAAGGGAAGCTATAGAGTAAGCTATTAAGGAGATAGCTCCTTTAGATATAATACCCTATTAGGATATTTATAAGGCTTATTAAGTTAATTTAATTAATTAAGCTAAATACCTAATTAATATTATTATAGTAAATAGATAGCTATTAAATATTTTAAATATAAAAGACTAAGCTATAAGTTATTAAAGTATTATTTAGGCTTATAGGTTAATATTATTTCTATAGGGGAAAGGACCTTAATAATAAAGATTAACTATATTAAGGCTAAAGAGCTAGATTTATTAGAAAATTAAAGTATATAAAGGTTAAACCTAAATTATTTATACCTCTTATTTAAAAATAGATCTTAATTAAAAAAATTATATCTATTTCTATATTAATTCTCTATAGGCTTATAAAGAAAGAGATTATAATCCTTATAGATATTACCTTTAAGATTAATTTAATTAATATAAAGTTAATAAAGAGACTAAGACTTAAGCCTATTATAGATTATATAGCCCTTAGTCTTAAGTCCTTCTAAGGTAATAAGACCTATATAGGTAATACCTATTAAATTACCTACTTCCTTATTAACTTATATAGCTAATTATAGAAGGTTTAATAAATATATATTAATATAAAAATAGGGAATATTAAATATAACCTTATAATAGCCTATTATTCTATAAGCTAGGAGGGGATTATAATAGATTATATAGTTAATAAATAATATTATATTATAATAATAGCCCCGGTTTATATTACTATTTACCTTATTAACTATTGCTTATTGCGTCTCTATATTATACTTTATTATTAATATAGAGCAAGAGGACTAACTTATAGGCTTAAGGGTCACGTGACCTATAGGCCTATATAACGGGTGCTTATATAAGAAGTATTTTAAGGCTCTTACTAAAAATAGCCCTAACTTTAGTTAAATATATTATCTTTAACTTTATATTATACTTTTTTATAAATTATATATATTATATATCTTAACTATAAATTTAGCTATTAATATTTTAATTAAATAAATCTCTTCTACCTATTAAGGCCTCTACCTCGATATAATTATCCTTCTAAATTATTAAAACTTTAACCCTATTTTAATCCCCTAAAAACTAACCCTTTTAGACCTCCTTCTTATTATCTTTAAATTAACTAAGCTTAATATATTATTATATAGGTACTAAGGTATTCTATATTATATTAAGATAGATAGCTAATATTATATACTATATAGTATAAGTATTAATATTAAGATCCTAAAGGAACCTTATTTCTTAGTTATTAGGCTTTTAGCCTTACTTTAGCTTCTCTATAAGGTAATATAATAGGTCTAGCTCTCTATTAACCTACCTATATAAAATAAGGTAATAGAATACCGATAGAAATTAAAATATAATAATAATCTTAACCCTAAAGATTATAAGGTTAATATTATATTTATCCCTAAAGTATAAGGTCTTATATTAAATATACTTAAGGAACCTATTATTAGCTCTTTTTTTAAGTCTTTATTATATATTAATAAATATATCTAATAATATATTATTAAGCTCTTTATCGCTATATAGGGGTAAGGTCCTATAGGACCTAATTATATTACCTATATTATTTAGTAAAAGGTCTAATTATAGAGCTCTTATTATTATTATATTAATAATTATTTTATTAGAATTATTTAGTAAGTCGATCTTATTAATTATTAAGAGTTAATAATTAAAAGATTAAACTAAAAGAATTATAGCTCCCCTTAAGGTTTTTATACTCTTTATTTAGTTAAGAGATAGCTTATTTATTTAGAATAGAGTTAATTAAATAAGGCCGCTAGTATCTCTAGCTCTTCTTCTTAAAGAGTTTATTAAGGCTAATAGCTAATATCTTTAGCTCTTCTTTTTAGTAAGTATATTAAAGTAGGAAGCCTTACTATTAAATTACCATTTATTATAAATAGCTTAACTTAATGGATTATAGCGTTATTACGGCTATATATAATATAATAATAACCCTTATTAATATAATATATTAAGATCCCTAGTTTAGGTATAAGCGTTTATTATTTTAATTATTAATAAATATTAGGTACCTTTAATCGCCTTTATGGGCTATAATAAAGTTAAGAATATTAATATTATAATAATAAAAATAGACCCTTTATCTTTTATATAAGAGATTATTAAGAATAAGGAGAGGGTATATATATTATATATTATTTCCTTCTTTATACTTAAGGAGCTAATTAATAAAAAGCTTCTTAAGTCTAAAGACCTAATACTAAAGATAGCTAAAGACCTCCTAGAGGAACTTAAGGGACTTAAGGGGTTTTTTAATAAATAAATAATAAAAAGTATATCTATACTCCTAAAAGTAATATATAAAATCGATTTAATTAAGGGTAAGAACCTATTATATAGCCCGATCTACCCTTTAAATATAATATAATATAAAGCCCTATATATATATATCGCGGAGAATTTAATAAATAGGAGGATTTAATACTCTATAAATATAATAAAAGCCTTAATCCTCTTTATTCTTAAGAAGGATAAAGGGTTAAGGCTTTATATTAATTATAGGGGACTAAATAAGGTTATAATTAAGAATTAATACCCTCTCTTATTTATTAATAATTTATTAAATAGACTTAATGATATTAAATAGATCTTAAAAATTAATATTTATAAAGCCTATTATAGGATTATAATTAAGAAAGCTAACAAATAAAAGACTACCTTTTATATAAAATATAGGTACTTTAAATATATTATTATACCCTTTAAACTTATTAATATATCTATTATATTTTAGGACTATATTTATAAAATATTTATCGATAAGCTTAATATTTATTATATTATATATATAGATAATATTATTATCTACTCTTAGACGAAAAAGGAATATATAAAGTATTTATATAAAGTC
Organism: Fusarium virguliforme; assembly: GCA_020883615.1. Lineage (NCBI taxonomy): Eukaryota > Fungi > Ascomycota > Sordariomycetes > Hypocreales > Nectriaceae > Fusarium > Fusarium virguliforme. The sequence continues at coordinate 4,598,742 of JAJHJD010000005.1, forward strand.
CTTAAGAGGCTTATTAAAGCTTAGCTCTATAGAACGCTCTTAAAATATAAATTCTTTTAATAAAATATAAAATTCCTTAGATATATTATTATATAGAAAGGTATTAAAATAAAGCCCTTATATATTAAGTTAATCGCTAAATAATAGACCCCTAAATCCTTTAAGGATATTTAAGTATTCTTAAGATTCTATAATTTCTATAATAAGTTTATTGCCTATTATTTAGTAATTATTAGGCCCTTTATTAAGATATTTAAAGGGAATAAGAATAAGAAATAAATTAGCCTATTTTATTAAATAGAAAAGGCTAAAGAGATATTTTAAGCTCTTAAATAAGCCTTTTATTCTATAATTATTCTTTAATATTAAGACTTAATATTAAGAACTAAGGTTAAAATTAATATATTTATTAAAGCTATCTTGGGTATCCTTATATAACCTATAGGTAATATATAGCGCCTTATTGCCTATTAATTAAGGAAACTTAAAGATTAAGAATAAAGATAGGCTATAGGCTAATAAAAGCTCTTTATTATTATAGAGAGCCTAGAATATTAAAGTTATTATTTATAAAGATTTTAAATAAATTCTTTATCTTAATTAATTATTAAGCCTTTATTAGCGTTATAGATATATTAATAAAAGAACTTTAAGGTAGACTTATAAGATAGATATATAAGCTTTCTACCTTTAATTTTAATATTAAATATAGAGCTAGCTTAAAGAACCTTATTAATAGTCTCTCTTAAAGATTAAATTATATAAAGGGCGAGATCTTATATAAAGATATCCTTCTTACCTTAAAGAAGAAGCTATTATTAATATATAAGCTTCTATATTTTACTTAATATTATATTATTAATATTAAGATTAATAAAGATATAAATAATATTACCTAAATATATAGCTTAAAAGTTAAGGCTATAATAAAGGGCCTAATCCCCTTTAAGAAATCTATATAAAAATATTATATATATAATTATATTATTTCTATTATTATTACCTTTAGATAAATAAAGGATATAGGAGGTTAACCTTTATAAAATACTTAAAAGATAAAGGACTTAAGTTAAGCCTTTAGGAAACTATCTAAAGCTAGGGTTATTATATTAAAATAATATATTTTATATTTTATTATAAGATAATTTATAGAGGGCAAAATAATATTTCTCTTATAATTAATATATAAGCTTAAGGTATTAATTAAAAAACTATAGAGCTAAGATTAATATTACCTTAAGACTATAGGAAAGGTATATAAAGCTATTAATTAATATAAAGAGTATATTATTAAAGACCTTAAGTTATTAAAATATAAAAGATAATTTATTATCTTAAAATAAAGGGTATTAAGATTAAAAGTCTTTTATTAATATTATAATAACCCTAGGGCTAGATATATAGAATCTAAGAAGATATTAGACTTAATAAAGAGAAAGTTCTATTAGCTAGGTCTTATTAATAATATAAAGAGTATATTAAGAGTTACCTTATATATTAAGGTATAAAAGTATTAAGGTATAAGCTATATAATAAGCTATAATTACTATTATTATTATTATATCTATTTTAAGAGATTAATATAAACTTTATTATAAGATTACCTTTAAGTTAATAAAGTAATAGAGAGGTATATAATATAATCCTTATAATTATATATTAAATAATTAAGTATATATTATTTATCTTAATTATAAAGACCTTAAGAGCTATAGGGCTAGCTATATTACTATATAAGTATATAGAAGCCTAATTTAATATATTAATAGGTATTATTAATAATAAAAATAAGATTATTATAAGTAAATTCTAAAGGCTTTTTATAGAGATAAAAGAGATATATTATTAATTATTTATTATCTATTATCTATAGATTAATAACTAAATTAAATAAACCTATTAAACTTTAGTTAAATACCTAAGGGCTTATATTATTAATAAGCTATATAGGTAAATAATCTAATTACTTAATATAGCCTTTATCTATAATAATAGCTATTACTTTATTATTAAGGTCTTACCTATATATATACTCTTTAGGTATTACCTAAGATATATAGACTATATCTTAATTATTAAGCTAATTAAGGTATAAGGTATTATAAAATATATTATAATATTATAATAAATTAAAGATTAAATATATAAATATTAAGAGAAAATAATTAAATTATAGGCTAAATATTATAATATAAAGTATAAGCTATAGATATATATCTATAGATAATATATTAATATCTCTATAAGGAATTAATATTTTAAGAATTATAAATTAGCTCTTTAATTTATTAAGGTCAAGATCCTTAAGAAATATAATAAATAAATATATAATATTAAATTATTAGAACCCTATAGGAGAATATATAATATTTTCTATATATTACTTTTAGAATTATAGATAGACTATAGAATATAAAATAAAGATATTATTACTTTATTAAAGCTTAAGGATAAGCTTAATAAATAAGAGATAAAAGAAATTATTAATTATAAGGAGATTAATAATAAAAAATGCTATCTTATAAAATAAAAAGGCTAGCTAATAAAATATAATACTTATGAATTAAATTATTACCTAGAAAATATATAAGTAATAATTAAGAAATATTATAAGATTATAAAAAAAATATATAAGAAATAAGATAATATTTAGGTAAATTAATAAGGAATAAAAGATAATTAAGCCTTTTATTAAAATTATAAAAATACTATCTATAAAGTATAAGAATATAAGAGAATAAAATAAAATACCTTTATATAAAGATAAATAATTATAAAGTAATAATAAAATATATACCTAGCTTAAGAGGTATTAATATAAAAGGTAATAATATTAATATTATATTATTATTATTAACCGCTAGGGCTATTATTATTATAACCGCTGATATTATAGCTATATTATTATTATTATAGCTATAAGAGGTAAGCTATTAATACTTAAGAGTAGCTTAAATAGCTAAAGTAAAAGGAGTATTTATATTATTATTATTATTATTATTATTATATTATTATTATTATTATTATTATTATTATTATTATTATTATTATTATTATTATTATTATTATCTTAATTATTATTAGCCTTATATTTACTTTTATACTTAATTAGCGCGATATTAATATATTTAATAGCTATTAAAGGAGATTATTTACTATAGCTATTAAAGATCTTAGCGGTAAAGGTAATAGAGAAGTTAATATATAGATTAATATAGGCCTTCTTACTATAAATAATAATAATCTTAATAATCTTTAGGTAAATTAATACCTACTTAAGCGCTTAAGCCTTAATATTATTATAGGTATAAAGAGGCTAAATAGCCTTAATATAGTTCTTAAAGTTAATAAGGTCTTAGATAATATTAACCTATAGAAGAGATTAATAAGGGAATATTAAGTAAATATTAAATAATATACCTTATAGAGGGCGAGGGTAATTATAATCTCGCGATAAGATTATTATTTCTATAGGTTATATAAGGCGATATTTATCTTATCGATATAAATAATAAGGTTCTTTAGGTATTTAATAAATATATTTTAAGTAATATTATATTTATTTAAGCCTTAAATAATATAACTATAGGTAATAAAAGTAAAAATATTTATTAGGTTTATAGATATTATAGAGTTATAGAAATAAAAAGTAATAATAAAATTCTAATAGAATTAAATAATACCCTAAAGCTTATAAGGGATCTAGAAGAATATTAATAGGTATATTAATAGATATAGGGTAAGACATATATTATTATATATAGTATTTTATAAATTATAATAAATATAATAGCTTTAATTCTTAATTTTATCTATATAGGTTATATAGAATAGCTAGCTATTCTTATATATATTATAAATATAATTAAAATAAGGCTTATATTTAAGCTCTAAATCCTTAAAGCTGTAATTTAAATTAAATTAATAGCTTTAGAAGATATAGATATAAGAAATAAAGGTAGATATTATAAGGTTAAGGTAAAAGTATTATAGAATAGGCGCTATTATTATTATTAATTATAAAGAAATAAAAATAAAAAATAATAAAGTTAAACTAATAATAATTAAGAAATATAAAAGAGATTATAATATTTATATAGGTAATAATAAGGTATTATTATAGAGAGGCTATAGCTATAAAAAATAAATACTAATAATTAGCTATTAAAGGACTAATAAATATATTTTTATTTATTTATATATAATAAAGATATATTTAAGAAAGGTAATAAGGAAGTTCTTAGAGGAAATTTATCCTTATTATATAAAAGCTTCTATAATATTAAAAGAAGCTATTTTAAGAATAAATAATTATTAAAGGCCTTAAGGACTAAGGCCTCTAGAGGGGAGGTAATTATAAGGTTATTATAAGATAGATTAATAAAGGTAGATAATAAATAAACCTTAATTTATATTATATAATTAAGCTAGCTTAAACTTTTCTTATTAGCTCTCTATAGGAACCTAATAAGTTAAAGTCTATATATTAATATAGACCTACCTTTATCTATAGTTCTACCTTAATTATACCTTTAAGGCTTAATATACTTATAATATATAAGTCGCGAATAAGTGCGATTTATACGCGAAAATAAAGGCATAACGCTATAAACCCTATAGAAAACTATAACTACTTCTAGTTATATAATAACCTTAGGATTTAATTATTATAGATTTTATTATTAAATTACCTTTATTAAATAAATTAGCTATTAAAAATTTCTATAATAATATTTTTATTATTATAGATAGACTTATAAAATTTTCCTATTTTATCCTTTATAATAAATTAATAAATATAAAAAAGTTTATAATATATATAATAAGTAAATTAATTAGATAAATAAATTAATTAAAAATCCTAACCCTTAAGATTAAAATTATAATAAAATACTACTAATTATTTAATTAATTAAAACTATTTATTATATTCTTCCCTAGAAATCTTAATTACTACCTAATAGATCTTTATATTATAGTTAGGCTTATTATAGATATTATAACGCTAAATACTTAATACTGACCTTCCTTAACTATTACTTCTTAATAATTTAGCTATTACCTATATATCTATATCTATTTAATTAATTATTTACCTTCTTTCCTCTATTATTATTACCCCTTTTTTCTATAATTAAGTCTTTTTTACCCTTTAATACTAGCTTAATATCTTATTTACCTATTTAATATCCTTAAGCCTAGCCTTTATTAAAGTAAGCTTATATATAATTATCTTTATTCCTTTAGAAGAAGATTATATAATTTCTAGAATTAACTCTAGAAAGCTATTTTTATACCTTTTAATTTATCTCTTAAGGTAATCTAACTAAGATTAAGCCTTAAGTATAATCTTTAAGGTCTTTAAAAGCTAAGGGTTTAAGGGTTTAATTACCTCTTTAAATAATATTAAAGTCTATAACTATATATTAAGCTTTAAGACTATACTTTTTAGGTTAAAAGGAATAAATTTAGCCCCTCTAAAGGCTAATTTAATATTTTTTTTTATTAAATAACTTAAAATATAATATAAAAGGCTAAAAAAAACTTAGTCTTAAAATATAGGTAATAAAATATTTAATTAAATACTTTATTTCTTAACTATATATATCCTTAAGTATATTAAAATACTTAATATTAAGGGGCTAAAATAGGTAAGATAAATAAGGTAATATATATAGCCTAATAACCTTCTTCTCTTTATAATATCTCTTAAATTTAATTAAATAGTGATTTTTATAGCTATTAAGGATTAAGAGATAATAAATATTAAGTAATTAATTAGCTATATCTTATCTTAATTAAAATACTTAAGTTATTTAAGACCGGTCTTATTATTAGTCTAGCTATTATAGGTTATTATAATAGCTTAATTACCTAAGAGGTTATTATTTTAATATTAATTAATAAGGTAATATTAGCCTATATTAATTATAAATAGCGCGATCGCTTAGCCTTCTATATTAATCGCTTAAATAACTATAACCTATTCTTAATTATTAAGTTATATTAATTTTAGCTTTTTATACCTATCTATACCTATAATAACTATTTCTCTTTAAATTATACCTATTATAAAGTTAGTCTTATTAATATTATAGATATTATTTAATTAAATATTATATTTCGCGATTATATTTATTATAAGCTAAAATTAATTATAAATAATAATTAAATCCTTATATTTAGCTCTTTAGTAATTATATTTATAAAAAAAATATATCTTAACCTTTAACTATTACTTAATAAAGTTTAAAGCCTAATATATATTAATTAATAGCGCGCTATAATTAATAAGTAATTAATTAGCTATTTCTTTTATATTATATAATTAAGGGGAAAATCCTTTAAGTTAAATCTAGAATAAGAATAAATAAATTCTATTCCTCTAGATTAAATAGCTTATATAATTTAGGGATAGTATTAGCTTTAGCTTATATATTATTATATCGATAGAAGAGAGTACTATAATTAACTTAATAGATCTTTATAGTATATTAGAGACTTAATTTTAAGGTATTTTAATAGGCTTAAAGTATAAGAAAGATTCTAGCCTCTCTATTAGACTATAATATACTAAATAATTAAAAATTCATAAATAAAATAAAGAGGATATAGGTTAAGGGATTTTTAATTAATTCACTTATCTAATTAATTCACTTATTATATATATTATATCTTTTCTATTATAATTTCGCTAGGATATATAGGCTCCCCCTTAAGATTATCTTAAACTAAAGACTACCCTTTATATCTAAATTTTAATAAGGATTAACTAAATATCTCCGAATTAACTATAAGCTCTCTATAATATATTATAAGAAGACTAATAGATAAATAAAATAAATAAACTAAATATTAAAAATACCTTTAGTACTATATTAATTATAAATAAAATAATTAGGTTAAGAAGCTATTAGCTATATAATTAGTCTATAATAGTAATTAATAAAAGTATAAAGATTATATTAATCTATACTAACTTTAGATTTACTTTAGATATCTATAGATAAGCCCGAGATATAGTTATTAATCTAAAAGTAATTCTTATTAATAATTAACTAAAGAACTTATATAAAGAAATAAAGATAGAATTATATTTATTAGAAATAGAATAAGTAATTATATTAATAAAAAAAGGATTAAGGGATTAACTTTCTTAGGGGGGGATATAGTTTATTTTATAATAAAAAATATTATTATAAAAAGATAAAATAAAAAACTTAATTATAAATATATTAAACTCTATAGAATTAAATAGAAAATCTTATAAAATAATTATAATTAATTTTATAATTAAAAGTTAAATTATATTTAATCTTTTATATTTTATTACTTAAGTTAATAGAAAATATTATCTAAATTAAGATTAATAATAAACTAAAAGCTAAAGTTAAGAGACTAAAAGAATATATTATAGAGATTATCCTTAATATAGAAAAAATTAATAATAAAATAATATATTTTATTAAATAAAGAGGATATCTAGACTTAAAAAATACTTAGTAATTACTAAAATACCTTATTAATATATAATATCTATTATAGGATTTTTATTAATAACTCTAGAGGAAAAGGAACCTAAGTTAAGGTTAAAAATAGCTAATTAATTAATAATATTAACCGCCCTATAGGATTAGATATTAGTAATAGCCTTAGCCTCTTAATAATCTAACTCTTTTAATTTATCTAAAGAATTTAACTCCTAATATATTATCTCTATATCCCGCTTATAGATATATTTCTTTTAATAGTAAAGATATATTAAATAGGATAGCCGCTTATTTATTTATTACTATAAAGTAATTAACTCCTCCTTTAATTCTTTCCTCCTTAAGCTCTAAATAATACTTTTTAGCTATTAGGCGGGATATTATTAAAAGTTAATAAAAGAAGAAATATAACCGGAAGGTAATATACTTATTAATAGAGATTAATATACCTAAGCTATTATAAGAATAACTAAATAGATATACTTAAAATAATAAGAGATAACTTTAAATATTTTATACCTTAAGTATTTCTAGGAATAATAAAAATAAGGTATAACTTTAAAACTTATTCCCTTAATAAGCTTAAATAAATAATAATAATATATAGTAAATTAAGATTTTACTTTTAATATATTATTAATAGCATAAGAAATATTTATAGAAGAAAGTTTAATAAACTATAAGAAATATCGAAATAGCTAGCTTTAGAGGCCTTAAGGATAAGATTAATAAAGGGGAGATATTATATTATGATCTAATATATATAGGTTATATATATAAAATACCACTATAAATTCCTTATTAATTAAGGAGTAATTATAGCTAAGTACTAAATAATTATAGTAATTACCTTATTAATTACTATAATTATTTATAGAATTACCTTAATTAAGACCTTAAGCTATAGTGATTAGGTATTATACCTATAAGTATATAGAATATACTTATTAGTACTTTCCTATATAGTAGCTACTTTAGCTATTAATATAATTTAGTTATACTTAATACCCTTAAGTATATTATTAGATATAATAACCCCCTTATTATTTAAATTACGCGATTATCCCTATTGCTAATATAACTTAGTAAACTGGTTTATCCCTTAGATCTAATTATAATATTATATTATTAGCTTCTTTATTAATAAACTTTATAAAGAGAGTAAATATATTAATTTCCCTATCCTTATAGGAAGGTTATTTAGAGATATAGTTAGATATTATATAATATAATAATAAAAAATGTAAGTTAAGATATACCGGAAATAAAATTAAAAAGATAAGAGTATATAAGTCTTAAGGATAAGACTTAATAGAGGGGAGATATTATATTATAACCCTCGCGGTTATATTATATATTCTCTATAAATCCTAAATCCCTAATTACTAATTATAATAGGATTAATATCACTAAAGACTGATATTATCCTTAAATAATATTAATCTTAGAATATTATTATACCTTCTCGCGATTAGCTTTACTTAAGGAAGCCTAAATATATAGAATATATTTATTATACTTTCTTATATAGTAACTATTCTAGCTATTAATATAATTTACTTATATTTAATGCCCTTAAGTATATTATTAGATATAATGCCCCCTTCTATTTAGCTATATAGTTATCCCTATTATTAATATATATGACGGCATAGTCATAGCTGCGGGCACCTTAGCCGCTGCGCCATGGGGCAAAAGATTAGGCTATAATCGCTATTGTAGTAATTACAGAAGGTGTATTTACTGCCTATAGGGCTTATAGCGCCGTTACGGGGGACTAAGCCGTAATAATATAAACCTAGTATAACTAGTTTATCTCTTAAATCTAACTATACCGTTATAGATAATAAGGCAGTAATTATTCCTAATATAAAGTATAATTTCGCTAATAGGGGCGATCTAAGTAATAAGATTCAGAAGGAGATAGTTAATTAAGTAAAAGCTTAGTTAGTTAGATAGTTTGCTAAATACTTAGTCTAGATAGAAAGATATAAAGAGTATTAAGTAAGCTAGACAGCTTTTAGTAGATATTTAGCTAGGCTACTAGGAATTAACTCAGCTATCCAAGTATTAATATATAGTCCTTACAGATGAGTTAAATTAAGTAAGATATTGCTATATAAGTGCCTTAATAACGTGATGCAGTCAACGCTAATTTATAACACTGAGGTAGCAATAGAGAGCTGGACTATATAAAGAGGAGAAAATATACATCTCTTAGAGATTTAAGTTATCCACCAGCCGTATAAGTATAGAAGTCACTACCGTGCCGAAGTAAAGATATATTATTAAGTAGTGTGACGGTACGGATGGATCTAAGGGATAAAACCGGCCATGCTGGTTTTATATTAGCAATAGAGAATATTACGTTATAATCTTAAATAAAGAGTTATATCTAATAATATACTTAAGGGTATTAAGTATAATTAAGTTATATTAATAGCTAAGGTAGCTACTATATAAGAAAGTACTAATAAAGGTATTCTATATATTTAGACGCGGCTTATAATCGTAAGTCGCGGCTTATAATAAATTATAAGTAATTTTATAAGTCTAGGCTATATTTATAGTATATATTATAAATTAATATCCTTTAATTAATTATTTTTATAGGGGTATATATAATCTAAGTTAGTATTATAATATAATATCCCCTCTTTATTAATTCTTATGCTTAAGACTATTTCCTATAGCTATTTCCTTTAGTATATAACCTATATCTATAAATATGATATTATCTAATATAATATTAAAATCTAAAGCTATATATAACTGTAAAATATAAGCCCTTTTTATTAAAAATATTAAATTCTTTATTATACCTTATAGCTATTATAAGTCGCGGTAGTTAAAATATTAGGCTAAAGAGGGCTATAAGTATTATACTTAGTATACCTATTAGGGTCGCTAGTATAATAATTATAGGATTATTTTTTTAATAGTAAGCTTATTCTTTTAGCTTAATATAGGTAGTTTATATTAAATATCCCTTTATAGCTAATTAATTTATCTAAGAGAAGTATTATTTAAAATAAATAGAGGAGGTAATAAAGTTAAAGTTAATTACCCTATAATAATAGATAAATAAATAATTAAGTCGCCTAATATATCTTTATTATTAGAAAAAATAATTAATTAAATAAGGTAAGGAGATATTCTATTATAATATTAAGATATTAAATAAGCTAGAAGTAATAGAGAATATAGAGTCTTTTATAATAATAGAGGTATAATTAGCGGGGGCTATAGATATTATTAATTAAGGTAAGTTTTTTAATTTCTTTATTATTAATAAAAGTACTTTAGGAGTAATTATATATTAATAAGGTACTTTAGTAATTCCTATATATTTTCTAAGTCTAGGTAGTCCTTTTATTTAATAAAATATATTATTTTATTATTAATTTTATCTATATAAAGGATAATTTCTATAATATATTCCTTTAGTCTATTAACTTCTACTTTTAATTCTTTATTAATCTTAATTTAAATAATATTTTTTATTAATTTAAATAATAAAATATAAAAGATTAAATAGAGCTTAACCTTTAATAATAAATCTAATTTATAATTATTTTATAAGATTTTCTATTTAATTTTATAGGGTCTAATATATTTATAATTAAGTTTTTTATTTTATCTTTTTATTATAATATTTTTATTATAAAATAGATTATATCCCCCTTTAAGAAGGTTAATCCCTTAATCCTTTTTTATTAATATAATTATTTATTTTATTTTTAATAAACTTAAGATCTATTTATATTTCCTTATATAGATTCTTTAGTTAATTATTAATAAAGATTACTTTAAGGTTAATAATTATATTTTAGGTTTATCTATAGATATCTAGGGTAAACCTAAAGTTAATATATATTAATATAATCTTTATATTTTTATTAATTATAATATTATAGGCTAGCTATATAATTAATAACTTTTTAATTTAATTATTTTATTTATAATTAATATAATATTAAAGATATTATTTTAATATTTAGTTTATTTATTTTATTTATTTATTAATCTCTTTATAGTATATTATAGAGAGCTTATAATTAACTTTAAGGTATTTAGTTAATTCTTATTAGAATTTAGATATAAAGGGTAGCCCTTAATTTAAGATAATCTTAAGCAATAACCTATATATCTTAATAATATTATAATAAAAGAGGTATATAAATTCTTCTATATTTATTAATTTATTATAGGGAATAAAATAGGAAAATTTTATAGGTCTATCTATAATAATAAAAATATTATTATAGAAGTTTTTAGTAATTAATTCTTTTAATAGAGGTAATTTAATAATAAAATCTATAATAATTAATTCCTAAGGTTATTATATAATTAAGAATAATTATAATTTCCTATAGGGTTTATAGTATTAAGCCTTTATTTTTATATATAAGTTATATTTACTTATAATATTAATTATTTTTTATATTAAGAAAAATATATATTATTTTAATTTATTTTAGGGTTTTATTAATTCCTTAATATCTATATAATAGGTATTTATATATTTTATATATAAGGTTATATTATAATTTATCTAGGACTTATTATTTATTTATTTTCTTATTATTTAGGAGTTATTTATTATATTCTAGGATTTATTTTAATAATAGATTACCTTATTTTACTATATAAATTACCTTATTAATCTAGAAGGGTATTTTTATAATTTATATAATAAATTCTATTTAAGGTATCCTTCTAAGTATATTATAATAATTATTTATTTATTTTAACCTTCTCTATATTAAGGTCTAATTATCTATTAATAATATTAGCTTTTTTATTTTCTTTTCGCTTTATATAGATTATAATATAATTAAACTCTAAGAGGTATTTAATATAATATAGTTATTAGCTATTTAATTCCCTAATAATAGCGAAATATAAGATATTCCTATAATCTATATAGACCTTAATTTAATAAGGGCTCTTAATAAGGTAATATTAAAATTCCTTAAAAGTATTAATAATAATAAGGAATTCTTTATTATAGATAGAGTAATTAAATTCTATTTTATATAATTTATAGGAATAAAATATAATTAAATATAGAAGTCCTTTATTATTTTATTATTTAATCTAGGCGCCTAATATAAAGTCTAAGGTATCTATTTTAAGCTTAATTAATTAAGATAAATTAAATATCTTAAGGATTAATTAATTTAGGATAAATTCCTTAATCTCACTAAAAGTTTTTTATACCTTATTCCTTATTATAAATAATATATCTTTCTTTATTAAATTAATTAATAATATTATAATCTTTTTAAATCTTTTTAGTAATTTATAATAATAATTAATAAAACTAAAGAAGGCTTATATTTCCTTAATATTAATAAATTCCCTTTAATCTCTTATTACTATAACCTTCTTAAGGTCTATATATATCTTATTATAAGAGATAATATATTTAAGAAATTTTATTTCTAAGGTATAGAATTTATTTTTCTTAGGTTTTATTAATAAATTAATATCTTATAATATTTATAATACCTTATAGATATATTCTATATATTCTTTTTTATTTTAAAGAAGATAAAGATATTATTTAAGTAATATATAATAAATATATCTAGGTATTCTTATAATATATTATTAATTATTTATTAAAATATAATAGATATATTAATAAGTCTAAAGGATATAATAAGGTATTTAAATAATCTATATTTAATATAAAAAGCGGTTTTCTATTTATATCTTTCTTTAATCTAAATAAGGTTATAGGCTCCTTTAAGGTTAAATATTATAAAATACTTTATTTTAAATAGTTAATCCTTTAATTTATTAATAAAAGGTAATAATATATAATCCTTAATTATAATAATATTAAGTATCTTAAAGTTAATATAAATTTAAGCTTTTTATTCTTCTTTAGAATAAATATAATAAAATATCTAATAGATAATTTATTTTCCTTAACATATTCTTTTATATTATTTCTTTAATATATTCTTTTAATATTAATAATTATATTATATTAAGTAAATAAAGTTTATGAAAGTTAGATTACTTTTTATTAATAAATCTAATTTTTAGGTTATAATATATATATAATAATAAGCCGGTCTTAAGTTCTTTTATAAGGAGTTTCTTATAGATTTTATATTATAGAGAGATATTTTTAAGCTATTTATTCTATAATTCTTTCTTAATTTATTTAAAGTCTTTTTTTAATTTATAGAATTATTTTATAATTTTTATAATTATTTATTAATTTTATTATTTCTTTTTATTATATTATTTATATTATATTCCTTTAAGTAAAAAGGTATCTCTTATTTACCTCTTCTTAATTTCTTTATTATCTCTAATAGAAATTCAAGATCTTATATTTAATAAGTTATTATCTCCTTAAGGGGGTATCTCTTTATTAAAGGAGATTACTTAATTAATCTATTAATTAAGATATAAATTAAATCTATATAACTATAGATATTTAAATATTAAATAATATCTTAATATAGGTATAATATTAAATAAGATTCTCTAGTTTTTTCTATTAATAAAGACTATAAGGTAATTAATCTTATATTTAATAATCCTATTATTATAATTAAATCTTTCTCTTTTTAGGTTATATATTAAATAAAGATCCTTTTTATATCTTTATAATAGCCTAAGCTTATTTACTATCGCTAGATTAAAGTAATTCTATTTAGCTTTATTATTTATTAAAGTATTTATTTATTCTTCTTTAATTTATACTCTTAATTTAAAGTATTTTAGCTATTAATTATTTATAGTTATATATAGAGCTCTTTATGGGAATTATTTCCTTTTTTCCTTTACCTATAGCTTTATAATAGGTAGGTATTTTAATTTTTTAATAATATCCTTCTTAAATAATCTTTATTATATTTATTATTATTATAGGCCTTATAATTATATTTATTCTCTTAGTTATTAAGTAGTTTTTAATATTATTATTCTTCTTTAGTACCTAAATCTATCTAAAGTATCTTTAATTTAATAAGGTATTTTATATTTTTATAGCGCGGTTTCTTCTTATATAAGTAAGGTTTTAATATATATTATTTTTAGAGATATTAATTTAGTCTTTTATTATGCCTTTTATTTATATAAAGGTATAAAAGCCTTTTTTTATTATCCTAATAATTTTATTTAAAGTAGCCCTTTTTTTTTTATTATTTTATTTTATTTTTAGTTTTATTTCTCTTATTTAAATAAAGGTATTTATAAATTACTTTAGAGATATAATTTATTATTATAATAAATAAAATTAAAGCTATATTATTTTAATTCCTTTATATTATTATTTATATAATAATCTTTTACTTTATATAAAAAATAGGGTTATATATTTAATTATAAGAGATAGATAGAGAAATAATCTTATTCCCTCTTTTTATATAGGTATATCTTATAATAGTAATCTCTATAGGAGACCTATATAATTTTATAGTATTATAGGTATCTTAATAATATTTTATTATTATTATATAAGTTATATTAGGGCTTTAATAGATAGAGGTTTAATATTACTTCTTTATAATAAACTTAGATATAGATATCTTCTATATCTTTTACCTTTTATTATTCCTAAGTTAATTAGATATATATATTAATATTATTATTTTAATAATATATTTCTTGTTTATTAATCTAAATATTATAATCTTTATTCTATATTTTTTAATATTATTTAATATTTTATTATATCTCCTTAAGTTCTTATTATACCTATTATATTTATTATTTATAGTATATATAATTATTTTAGGCTATTAGCTTTATAAGTTAATTATTATATTATTAAGTAGCTTTAAGGATTATTTTTTTATAATTATTATTATTAATTATCTCTTTATCTTTAGGTTTTAATAATAATACTTAAAATAAATTAATATTATCTTATAAATTCTTATTATTAATAATAATATTAATAAAAGATCTCTTTAGTAATTACTATAGGATATAGGTTTATATAGTATAATATTATCTATAGGTAATATTATATTTTACTTCCTCTTTTCCTAGGTATATATATTAATTAAGTATATTAATTTCTCCTTTATATAATCTTAATTTATTATAGCTACTTTATATTATAATAATAATTCTTAATATCTATATTATTATTAAAGTGTTATCTCGCGATTATATAAAGTTTATTTATTTCTTACCTTTAAGTAATATTCCTTATTATTATTATTTCTTAATTAATACCCTCTTTTAGTAATATCTTATACCTTTTTTTAATAAGTATTTACTTTATAGTTAAGCTTATAGTAATAAAAATATTTAATTATTTTCTATATATATTATATAGCTCCTAATACTATAGATCTAGCTTTAGTATTATATAAAGTATTATAATACTTTTTCTTATTTTAATTTATATTAAAGCGAGGGGTATTAAATTAAGTATTATTAAATCTTAGGTTTTATAGTTTCTTCTATAAGAATTATTAATTATTAATCTTAATTACCTTATTAATATAATTAATAAGGTTATTAAGTTAATCCTTCTTATAGAATTTAGCTTATATTTCTTTTTTTAGTCTATTAAAGAAAAGTAATATTAAGAGCTTTTAGTCCTATAAAAGCTTTAAGGTAAATTAATAGTATTTTATTTTATACTTAAATATAGATTAAGTCTACCTAAGGGTCTTAATCTCTCTTTTAGTTTATTTTCTTTTATTAATTATTTTAAAGGCTTATTAAAGCGCGGCCTTAAAGGTATTATAATTTAAGTAAATATTAATAATCTAAGGTAAAAGATTAATAAAGGGTATAATAAGGTATTTCTTTATAATAGACTTAAATTATATTATAATATATTTAATTAATTACCTTATAGTATATTATACTTTATTAAATATTAAGGTAAATTATATTAAGTAATATATTATAAAAGCCTTTAGCTAAATAAGGAATAAAGGTAGTTTATATATTATTTTATTAAAGGGTTTAAATAAATTTAGCTTAAGGATTTCTCTTATATCCCTCTCTTTTATAATAATAATTATAAGGTTATTAATTATTTAAATATTATTTAAATATTATTTATTTAAATCTATTAAAAGTTAGCTATTTATTCTATAGTTATATAGAGGTTATTTATTTTAATATTTATAGCTATAATTTAAGCCTTAAGCTACTTAACTTCTTTATTATCGCTATTAAAGCTAGAAATATCTTCTATCTCTATCTTAATTAGGTTAATTAAAGTAAGAGCGGTAGGCATAGGTAGGCCCTATTATTATTAATTATTTATAGAGGTCGCGGGAGTAGCTATTATATTTTAATATTATTTAAGGTAATATAAGTAATCTATTAAATAAGAGCTATTAATATATAATAGTATAGATAAATCTAAGGGATAAAATTAGCTATATTAGTTTTATATTAGTAATAGAGAATATTATATTATAATCTTAAATAAAGGGTTATATTTAGTAATATACTTAAGGGTATTAAATATAATTAAGTTATATTAATAGCTAAGGTAGCTATTATATAAGAAAGTATTAATAAAGGTATTCTATATATTTAGATATAGCTTATAATTATAAGTCGCGGCTTACGGTAAGTTATAAGTAATTTCATGAGTCTAGGCCGTGCTTACGGTATATACCGTGAGTCGGCATCCTTTGATTGGTTGTTTTTATGGGGGCACGCGTGACTCGAGTTGGTGCCATAACAAGCAGGGGGCGTCTCTAAGAAAATTCTTGCCAGGTTCCATAGATCAGACGTGGAAGATGCTACCTTGGTAATAGGCTCAATGTGAGAACTGGGCTCAAAACTATCACGGCCGAGTCCCTTCAAGCACCCCCCTAACATCCTCCTCGAGATTCTCGGCTGGAAGTCCCAGTCTCTCGGTCCAGTCATTCTCGTCCCTCGTATCCCCAAGGCCAAGAAACTCGCCCTTCCCATAGGTGATGCACTGAATGATATCCCTCTCGGCAAATAAATCCTTCTCTACAGATGGATCTCGACTTCTAAAGCGACGCAAAGCATCCTCATACAAGTCTGCGCTGTTGACGTGATGCCTCTCAAATGTTCTTCCTGAAACCTTCTCCACTGCGGCCAGAATGTCTTTCTGGGTGAGTATATGCGAGTGGATGTTAACATATCGGTTCGCAGAGTCCTGGAAATGAGTCGGATTTGAGACTATTTTGAACAAGGCAAGCCCTATTGTGCGCAAATTCGTGGTGCCGTAGGGTGCATCTCCGCTATCAAGGAGGAAGTACTTGTTCGGAGGCTCGTATCCATGGAAGGTATTCTTTAAAGCCTACTTAATGTCAGCGAAGACCGGCCCCCTGGATGAAGTGAAGCAAAGAATTTACCTCATCAAAGAAGGGATTGGGAATCAAGGCCGTCCAGGTTATGGAACCTTCCTTTGTCTTGAGATGCTCAATCAAGTCACGTTTCTGCTGGAAGTACGGCATCAACGCAACAACCATATCAATGTAGGTGCGGCAACCGAACTCAGACGGAAAGATTCTCTGCACGCCGGCGACAATGGCTGCGTCAATAATACGCTTTTGAAGAGGCATGCCGGCGTCTCCCAACATAGAAATAACGACATCTTGGCCAACAAGAGCGTTTTCCAGCGACGCCGGCGTGTAATCTGTCCGAATGACGTTGATACCGACCGGAAAGCTTGCCCTGGAGTCTGCTCGAGAGAGAGCAGAGATGGTTATGCTGGTGCCTTGGCTGGCTTGGACCAACGAGTTGAAAACTATACGACCTGCTTGGCCAGCTCCCTGTGATCAAAGTATTAGTTCCCAGCGTAAATACACTCGTGAGGCTTACCAACTCCCAGAAAGATAACATTCTTGACTGTTCCTGGCGACATTGTACTTGATATGCTGTGTCAGCGATTCAAATGGCGGGTATAGGTTGCTTCTTGTCGTGGTCCGCTAGATCGCCATGACCGTCGTTTTGCAGGCATTGGGCTATTTATTTCGCTACTCAAAGCCTGTAAGATGCAATATTAGATGCAAGGTCACCAGGATCGCCACCAGGATTATACCCAGAGCCACTTTACCCACCGGGCGCCACCAACGCTAACGCACACCTTGATCCGATGGGTGAAGGTGAGACTTCCCCACCCAACCCACCCGCTCGGCTGTCGTCCATAACCAGGGAAGAATGAACGAAAAGGGTTATACATCTCGAGACGTCCCATTCGAAGGCAAGTTGCCAAGGGGCCAGAGGAAGCCACTCTGACTACACTCCATCCTAGGCGCGCTTTCTTGCATGCTACCCTTGTCCAACTCAAGGCCTACTTGGGAAAGACAAGATTTAATTTTGAGTGATAGACCTCCCATACATGATATTTCCGGTATAAATAGCCCTTGCTTCCACCCTTACGCGTTTGATTTAGTAACTAATTTCGGCTCCTCTTATATACCTAAGCCCAGTAACTTGATCACTCTCACCTTAAAACTCTATTCCCTGCTCATTCACTTATCATGGCCATCACAGATGAGGCTCTGAAAACTGCAGTCGACCAGGTCTACGCCGACCTCAAAGACCAACCCCAGCATTCTCCCTCGCAAGTCTCCATCGTCAAACGAATCATCGAACTCCACCTCGTCGCATTCAAGTATTACGACTTCGAACGAACCCGACAGCTTGTCGACGAGAACTATAAACAGCATAGTGTCTTCGTCGGCGATGGACAAGAATCCATCATTGATATGGCGAAGACGATGAGGCAGTGGGCTGCGAAGAATTGGTCAAGACCTGAGGAGCCTCATATTCAGATGAGTATTAAGAGAATACTTGTTGATGAACACTACGTCACGGTGCATCATCACTCTCGGCGGTGGGAGGGAGACACTGGGAATCATGTTATTGATATCTACCGGGTTAAGGATGGCAGGGTTGCGGAACACTGGGAGAGCGTAATGGATATCGTTCCGGAATCTAAACTGAAGCATAACAACGGACAGTTTTAGTTGTGAGAAGCTATTATCTTACTCTACTATATTGTTACGGCTTGGTCCCCGTAACGGCGCTATAAGCCCTATAGGCAGTGAATACACCTTCTATAATTACTATAATAGCGATTATGGCCTAATCTTTTACCCCGTGGCGTAGCGGCTAAGGTGCCTGCAGCTATGACCGTGCCGTTATATAATAATCGCTATAAGCGGGTGACCCGAAGCTCGTAGGTTCGAGCCCTGCCTTCGGTATAGTTACTCATAGGCTTACCTAATGCACACAAGGGTATATACGGGGCTTACACTAGGGGTTAGTTAGCTACTACCTATAGAGCTTAATGACCCCTATACGGGATGGCTCTATAGTGGGCTTCCGAGGCGTAAGCCCCTGAGAGAGGGTATTATATTATAGCTTGGTCCCCCGTAATGGCGCTATAAGCCCTATAGGTAGTGAATACAGCTTCTATAATTACTATAATAGCGATTATGGCCTAATCTTTTGCCCCGTGGCGCAGCGGCTAAGGTGCCCGCAGCTATGACCGTGCCGTCACACTTAGTCCCTTTAGTCCTCGCTTAGTTAGAGCGCTTTCTGCTGTATTTCCCCGCCTAGCTCTTAGTATAGCTATAATAAATTATTGTTCTTCCTATCTTCTAAATTCCTCCCTAGAATATTATTAAAATTAGCGGTTTAATATAGTCTCCTTTATTAATAAGCTCTTAATTATACTTCTTATAAGCTCCCTAAAAGAGATAGATATTAGGGTTACTTAATTTATTATTAATAGAAGATTTATTAAAGTTAATTATCTAAAAGGTGATTAGCTTAATACTATTACTAACTTTAAATAGCTATACCTCCTTAAGTTTGTCGATTTATAGTAATTAAAAACACGTAAATTGAAGCCGCTCTCTTGCTTTATTAGTATTAAGTTTTAGCTTTTTTATTACTTTTTATTTGCGCTTGTAATAGTACTTTATAATGCGTTGGATTATTGATTAGCTTACTTTATTATTGAACTTAGAGATAAGGGTATCTTAAGAGATAGAATAGTCTTAGCGAATTATATATAGAATATAGCGCTTCTAGGCCCTATTGAGGACTGAAGGATGCCTTAATCTTAGCTTATTCTTAATGCTGCCAGTCTTATAGAAGCGTTTAAGAACTTTGGCGATAGCGCCGTGATTGGTTTTAAACTAACGCGCAATAGCGTGTTAGCTTAAACTAGCTTTTAGTATCGCTAATATAGCTGCTTTAGCTTTAGGAGAGAATTTATGGTTTTTCTGGCGATTTCTGGATATAATATCGCTAAAAGAATGATTTTCTGATATTATAGTGAAAAGTCATGAAGGGTTGAAGTGGTTGGGGTGGTCGCGACCGCGTCGTGGAGAAAACGCGGTCGCGTTAGGTAGATATAGACTTTTGATATATAATTGTAGTTAGTAGGTTTAGTTTTGGCCACGAAATTCTAATTGGCCACCGGACGGCAGAGCGACGACGAGGTTGTCAACTTAGAAGAGTGGTAATACCACAACGAGGGCAGATGTGAAGGTGAAAATAGGTTTCTGATGTTGCAAGATCTAATTAAGTAGATTTGAGGCATAGTGAATAGCTTTTGTCAACTTTCTGCTTCTGAAGTCCAGTCGGGTTTTCCCTAATGGCAATTTGGGTCTAGTTGAAGGCCAAAATCTTCTTCGACCCTCCACTCATCTGCGCGCATTGTCCCAGCAGGGAGATGTGTGCCGGAGACTGCATATTTCAATCTCGCTCTAGACGAATTCTTTCATACTTGTACGAGAGCATCAACCTTTTTCCTTCGGTCTCAATGATGGACTCTAGACATTGACGATATGCCCCTAACCAAGTGGCCTTCTCAGCCCTCCCAGTGACTAGGGTTTCTTTGAAGAAACAACCAGGGAAGAGACATAAGGGCCAACGGCTCAAGTCTCCGTTCATCTGATAGTGAAAACAAAGGTCTCGCGACCTACTCATGAGTTCGCAAATAGCGGGAGCGATAAGTGGAGGTTCAGGTGTTGAAGCCACAACGACCTGTCCAAAAATGATAGGCAATGGTATGAGCATCAAAGGCGTAGAAAAGAAGCGCACTACCTTTTCAAGCATACTGCCTTTTTCAAGTACCCGTGGGGGATCCATGTGCAGGGTCACCGAGCAAGCCCGGAGAATGTTGGCTTCCACCGAAAGGACGTCCGCATACAGCCATAAGAAACAGCGAAGACAAACGACAGAGGAATGAAACTGCTTGTCGAATGTCCCTTCTATTTCAAATCGCTCCCTCAGTGCAAAAGTGCTGTTGGGACTCGGCTGGCGGTTGCTGTACAGGCAAGCGGCCCATCTTGCAAGATCCAGGTCGCCAGTCATGGGATCTTCAGAGTGCGTATCGATTCTAGTGAGACATTGATTCAACGTACCCACGGTATTTGATATCGATTGTTCGGCTCCCTCGATGTTGGACCAGCTTGCATCTCCTGGCCATTGCGAGTTACAAACTACCACTCTCCGGAAGACCCAGGGGTCGGGAGCTTCGCGCTTCTCTAAAGGGCGAGAAGACTGCTCAAAGTTGGACCGGGTCCGAACGACCTTTGATTCAAGCCAGCGTTCCATTTCTACTGCGGTAGAGGTTCCGGAGACGTAGGCAGGGGCTGACTGGGATTCGAAGAAATGCTTTATGCCACTGGCCCTGATGTCATCGAGCGCAATTCTGGTCAAGGGATCAGGGTGAGTGGATGATGAAGGGTGAAACTGGATGCAAAGACCGCACTTGGAGCTATATATGACGTGTTATTAGCATTGATAACCCCTCGATGGCCGTGATTGATAAACTCAAGGAGACATTGCACATACCAGATCACCTCCACACAACTCTGATACCCTTCCTTTCTTCTAGTATTGCAGTTTGGACATCTGTGTCCTCTCTTGGGCAGATTGTCATATGAGATGACGATGCTCATTTCGACTCGATGATTTGCTGAGATGATGTCGCGAAAGGGCCTGGGACAAGGGCTGCCTGGGAGGATGCCCCTGTTGGAGTTGGTGTTCCTTAGAACATAAGACATATCTTCTATAAATTTCCGGCCGGCGTGACGTTTATCAAAGACGTGGAGGAGCCATTTGTGCAAGTGCTGGATCCAAGTTAGAACTGCCTGGTCGATCTTCAAGTGACCAAAACTGACCTCCAAGCTAGATATTTCGTAAAACAAGATTCTGAACTCTTTTCCACAAGCGCTTTCAAAGATAAAGTGCCCGCCTAGATCAACTTCCTGAGGGATAGAAGGCGAACTGACCGAATTTGCGTTAACACGAGTAGAGATTCGGTCCCTGGACCTGAAATATCAACCTAGGATTTAGTATCGCCTTTTCTCCTAGGTATTCACCATAAAGCCTTGAGGGCTACAGGCAGCATTTTTTAACTCACTTTTGATGTATTCGATGGCCAGCCATAGTAAGTGGAGGTACTTGATAATTTCTAAGGGGGATGTGCCGATGTCGAGCATATTGAATGGGAAGCGCTGAAGTCCACTATTCGGGGCTTGAAGAGCCCGGCTCTTGACGGAATAACTGAGCCAGAAGATGGTAGATAGAGGACTAGATCCAATGGAAAGATTTTTAGCCCTTTAAGGGAGAAATGTATGCTTCCGTCAGCTGCGCAATGCTCAAAGCAGACAATGAGTGGTGTAGAATATGCCTTCGGCGTCTGGAGGGGGTGCCACGTCACTTGCATGTCAATTGTAATTTGGGGTTACAAGGCAGAGCAGGCACTCTTGTGTATGAGCTCAACTTCGGGTTAATAGAGGGAGAAGCCAAGGCTGATTTTGGCTGCACTCTCTTCCCCACCATCTCATGGACACGTCGTAATGTTGGTAGGGTGTGTGGGCACGCTGCAGGTAAGATGCACATCCAAAGGTCAGCAGTAAACGTGGGCTATTCTAAAAATTCGGCTGTATCTTGGCCCATTGCCCTCATTCCTCTGTTTCTCATCTAGTCCTTCTTCAGGAGCTTTCGGGATTTCGAGCATTTAAGGCAATAAAGCTACGATGCGTCCTTCAACACCAATTCTCGCGCTTCCCTAGACGGACGGAATTGCAGGAACTTGGCCTCGCCATGGACGGCAATCCTGGGCAACCATCAAGGCATTCTAGAGGTTGGTAATCTCCTGCAACTGATGGCTATCGTATTTCCTGCGCCGGGCATCTTAGTAGGGCGGAGTGAAACAATTGACGCCAACAAGTCCACGACGCCGCTGATGTGATCAGCGTGCCCTCGTCCGTGACCTCTCCGGCCAGTCGTAATATCTGCAAAGCATCCAGTGCTGAATCGTAAAAGGGCGGGGTTGGGCAAGGATGCAGTTGGGTGCAGGTGTGTGATCACGCTCCCCTCCTTTTTGCTTCTCACCTATCATGTCGACAGCCACATGTCACGGCCAGAAGACCCCTGGATCCCATGATCAGCAGCGACCCACAAAACTCTGCCAATCATTAAGGATCAAGGCAGATCAAGACCTATAGCCCATAATTGTCAGACAGTACGTGTATTCGGTCCATTGGTTGAATCAGTGTATTCGTGTTGTGTTCGTGTTCTGGTTCAGTATCTGCCCCTGAACGACCTGCTTTTCATCTTAAGATCCTTGACCCACACGTGACACCCCACATATTCAATAATTTCCGCAGCGCGTTAGACTATTAGTTTTAGGTTATTTTAGATAGCATAAAGAGCAAAAAGGATTCTAGCTTTATTTAAAGACTATAATATGCTAAGTAATTAAGAAGTATCTAATTAAATAGTAATAATATAGGATAACGTACGGAGGTCTATCTCAAAAGTTTTGTCCTCACGCTAAGGGCGCTATAAATCAGAAAAAGTAAAACCATAGCTAATTACTATAAAGCTATTCCCGGCCTTCTTTATACTCATTCCCTCCTTTAAGCTTGATGATTTTTTTTATATGGACCGGTATTCTCTCTATCTAGGCCTAGATCTTCTCTTGCGGAAGCTCCTCTTAAGCTGCCTCCTAGGCGCGAATAGCTTTAGACCGGCTCTTTGGGGCGCCTTTCTTTGTAGTTATCCTCTTTAAATATGACTAGGTAGGCTCGATCGCGTTTAAATCCGGCGAGTTGCCATACTAAAGAAGCCGGCGGACCTGATGAAGATTATATATCTGTTGTTGAGCGTGGTGTGCGTGTGATGGTGCCTTATCCTCTTGAATAACTATATCTAGCCTCTTGAGGAGATATTCCTTTGCAAAAGGAAGTATCTTCGGCAGTAAGATGGTCTGTTGATAATGCCATTAGTCGATGCCCTTGCCTAAGCCTCTAATTAGCTTGCTGGTTTCCCTCTTCTACTTCTACTTAGGCTTCTTACCTGGCTTATTTCGAAGACCTAGTCTTCTTATCCTATTATTTAACTCCTACTCTTCCTTTATAATCGGCTCTAACTCCTTATTAAGATTATTAATTAATAACTATACTTCTTTCCTCTTTTTTGCGGTCTCTAGGCCCTAGTAATAATAAGGCCCCTTCTTCTCATAAGAAAAGGCGCCCTAGAATATAAACTCGCTGGCTCCCTTCTATCTCTCGCGAATATAGCTTTGAAGAAACCGTTCCTTAACTCGTCGCCACACGCGATAGCCTCCTTGATGATGGAGCAAAATAATAGAGGTCTCGTTAGACTAAATAATATTCTTTTAATCGTTAAGGGTCTAATCTTTATGAGCGATATACTAAGTAAGGCGTTCTCTCTTTATCTTCTTCGTTAACCCAGGCTTCCTCGTTAGCTTGGTCTTCTGGAACCTAGCTTTTTATAGGATCCTCTAAATCGTTATAGTAGAGAGATCGTAGCCCTGTAAGCTAAGCTCACCAGCGATATCAGCACACGATTTTTCCCTTCCGTAACGATCGCGGCGAACCTTCGCGAGAACCTCCTTTTTCGCCTCTTCTATCTGCTTCGTCAGTCGGCCGGATCGAGGGGCATTATGAAGGAAGTCATCGCGAATAACGAGAGGTCGGAGGTTAGGGTTAAACCCTCGGTTAATCGCACGAGCGTAAATGCGGTTAACTTGATGTGTTGAAAGGCTAGCTATAGCAGCGACTTCTTTAGTAGTCTTGCCGCTGTAAGGAGCCTTTAAGGCCACGATTAAGGCATGAGTCGCGATATCGGTATTTGGGGCCATAGCTAGGGACCTAGAAAATCATTAGAAATCGAAAATAAAGCTATTTAAGAAGATCACTATAGAAAATAGCTTGGAAGGGCCTTGACCGCTTTTCCTTGCTTTTTTGTGGCTTTTTGTGGCGCCCTTTTAGCGTCTTAGCAGGACAAAACTTTTGAGATAGACCTCCGTATATAATAAGCATATGTCACAGATAAGTATGTGTCACACCTATACTGTGCACTAAAAATACAAATTCTTAGGCTTAATAAAATTAGCAATAAAATAGCTAGAGACTTAAAAAAAAGATTCCTATTATTTAACTAGTAAATAAACTATATATAATTTTCTTATATTTTTCAAAAAGTTTCTTTATAGAGAAATAAATAATTATACAGTGTGAATATATTTTTTTCAAAAGGCTTAGTAAGTAATTTTTTTAAAAAAAATCTGGAAAATTATTTTCATATTTCTAGTTATCTAATAGAGCTAACTTTACGCTTTTAGCTGTTTTAAGATTGAATTAAATTTTCTAGAATTTTTTAAATAGCTTTTAAGAATAGGTGAATATGCTAAGAAATATCAATGTGGGACACATACTTGTCTGTGACATATGCTTATTATGTACGTTAAGGGATTTTTGACTTATATACTTATTTAACTTATATGCTTATTAACTATATTATAACTAATAATTAAAATAGTATTAATATATATTAGTAGGCTTATTATGCTTTTCTTTACTACTATATGTTATTTTATCTTATATTCTGTTATAGTTAATTTTTAATAGATTTTTATTATACTCTCTAGCCCACGCTCGAATTTAATAAAGATATTTACGACTCTCCTAACCCAAACCCTACTTGCATTATTGATTTGCCCTTTATATACAAGACTTCCTTCGGAAGAGGCCGTCAATGGACCAAAGTGGCTCTTTTCTGCTGCCTTTTCGGTGAAACCAATCTGATTCACACGGCAGAAAGCCCGGCTCACCCGGGCTCCTATTCGTAGGCGGGGCGGTTACTCGGGCGCAGTTTCAGTCCTGGAAGTGAAGAGTATGTATTGACGGCTTCCGCGCTTCCCGCTTGATTATTCCTCAAGATGGGGTATTCAAGAGGATGGCTTGAAACAGCCCAAGCTCGGAATCTCACAGTCGGCCCATGTCTTGTTGGGGAGTTGCTTAAAACGGCATGGGAAACTTCATCTTGGTGAATAAGGTGTGTTAGAGAGTAAGACAAGAATGAGTTTGAGATATCGAGGATATCGCGGAGATTAGTTAGACACCTGGGAATAGATACGAGTGGTGAATGGAAACGGAGGCTAAGACATGGCGGTTGCTGGCTATGAGCTGACAAACATGCTTGGGCTTGGCAGCTAGCCAAATGGAAATAGGCATATTCTAAATCATCATTATTTGCCCGAGTTAGGCATGCTCGTATTACTTGCTGCTGGGTAGTCTCGGAGCTCAAGTAGATCCTGGGCAGGTGTCAAGTCAGAGCACACCGAAGCTGGTGACTTCCTGGAGAGACATGTTGTAACATGGTGGGGAAGGAGAGAAAAGAGAAAACTTGTCTTGGAACTGTCTTGAAGCGTAGGATTCATGAGGGAAAAGAAGAAAAAATGAGGTTGGGTCTTGAAGATTAGGCAATTAGCTCTCGCTGCCCCGGAAATCCAATCATGAGGTATAGCTTAACCCTGCCGTGGCTGAGATGGACTGAAGGCCGTATTGTCTTGTAACTTAGGGGGGTTGGTTTGCTTGGTCTCAAGCGATGGTGATGCCAACACCCACAGACCCGTTCATCGGATCAGTAGCCAAGAACGGCATCTCAGCTTGACCCGCCTCAAGCCCGGTTCTCGCCTGATGTGGAATGCTGACAGGATATTTCTCGGTTGTCTCTGGAGCCTTTGGCTGCCCTCGCTACGGAGAGATCTTGATCCTCCAATGGGTGCCTTTGTTTACGACCCCGGCTTGGAGGAGCATACGGACCAGGGTGATGGAGAGTGGCCTGATAAGAGAAGCGCAAGGGGAGCATCCGAGAGTGCCATCACGTGATCACGCAACGGGATCTGGATCCATCGTGCTGCGTCTGCCTAAACTTGTGCCCCTTTTCTTGGAATCCCTTCAACTAGGTCTGTCTTTTATGCCCTCGTTCTACGTACTCATTCCGCACTCAGCGTCAAGCAATAAGGATGGCTCTAAGAAGAAGTGCCAGACTTCAGAATCACAAGACTCAGCAGACCGCAAATGTTGAGCAACTCGAGAACAAAAAGCGCAAAGCCCCAGCAGCCAACACAGAACTGGAAACTGAAATTCAAAAGAAACGGCAAGGTTCTTCTGTCGGAAAGCCGTCTGATCAGATGCCTTCAAGTTTGAGCAGTGATGCTTTATCGTCTCTGCCACCAGAAATCTTCGACATGGTACTGAACAATGTGAGCAGACGACTTCCTCCCACCAGCTCTCAGAGGCGCTATACTAAGGGAGATGTTGCCAGATAAACTACACTGCTTCTTTGAGCAGACTGAGCCGCGCTTCCAAGAGATGCTACTCGCTCGTCTCACCACATCTCTCTAAGCGCGTCTCTGTCGCTGCCGGGTTCCATTCGCAGATCTCGAGACTCATCCGTACCCTTGAACCCCATCTTACGATTGCGCAGAGGGAGCAATTAAAGACAGAAGGCAAGTACAGGGGCCAACAGGCCTGGTTTTCAAGCGAGCTCGACCAGAACGCGAAACCAACCTGTGCAGAACAAGTCCGTCAAGTCACTGTTGGTGATGCAAACCCAGGAAAAAATCACAAGTACATTGTGGATAGATACGTCGAAGAGGCGTTTAAGAATATGAATAATCTTGAGATTGTGGAATCACGAGTCCTCACAAAGTAACGACCTCCCCCGCGCTTGCTGGAGCTGCGGTTCGTCAACGCTACTCGCAGGTCGATAGCACAGAGTCTTGCAGCCTTGAAAAACCTGCAGGCTTTATGCCTGGACTTGGAAGACATTGAAGATCGAGCCATGAAGACACTGGTTAAGGTAAAAAACCTCAAGCATCTGAGCGTCAAAGAAGGTGGCTTCTTCGGCAATGCTCTGAACAAAGACAATGTTCTCCAATCTATTCTTCTGAATTCGGCATCGACTCTCCGTAGTCTGGCTGTAAGCTCCAACTTGTATGCGAAGCCCTTTCTGCGGATTGGGAGGAACAAGCCTCCAAGCATGGCGTCACGAATGGCCAGAAGCACGACCTGACTGCTCTCGAGTCTCTGTTTCTTTCTGGTGTCTCGTTCGATTCGGATTTCATCAAGTCATTAGACAGAGCCATCGACTTTGCTGGGCTTCGAGTGCTGAACCTTGGCCGTCTGTCGTGCAGCCAGATTCTTCTCTTCCAACATCTTGCCCGGCTATTATCTTCACCTCAGGCGAAGGCTGCGGGCATCAAGTTACGGTCTTTGTCTGTGGATATGTCACCTGATAGTCGATATCGCCAAATGCACGCAGAGAACCGAGTACTCGAAGCCGCCAAATGTCACTTTATTGCTTCCTTCAACAAGTTGCAAAGTCTGGAAGTTGGGGGGTATCACGAGCTCCCACACACGATGCAACTGTCAGACACGCTTTTACAAGCTATTCTCAAGCACGAGAAGCTGACAACGTTGAGAATATCGTACGCGGGATTAGGCGCTAGCAGTAGGATTCCCTATCCGTCGCCAACAATTGTCGCTACCCTCGTCGATAATTTACCTCGACTGCGAGAGATCAGCCTCGCCCTAGACGAACAACATATTGTAAGAAACTCTCTCAACATGTTTACCAAATTCCTATCAAGCATACTAACGCGCCTTACTAGGATGAAGTCGGAAAGATGCTGCCCCGTGGCACCGAGTTAACAACGATCCATCTGTCCCTTACCTGGAGCCGTCGCCCCGTAAGACGAACAAATGAGGCGGGCCGCGACATCCTAAAGACTATTCTCAAAGGTTTCCTGTCTCGCGATGGCGGTAACAGCACTGGCAGGTTCAAATGGGAAGACCATTGCAAGCTCAGGCGCGTGTCTGTTGATCACCAACAATGGGAGGTTGCATCGAAGTTTGGCGAGACCGAGGAGGGTACGAAGGAGCCGGAGAAGCTCAGGAGCGATGTCGATGGAAGACGTGAGGTTTTATACCGGACTGTTCCAGGGCTGCACTATTTCAGGAATACCCTGGGATATAACCCTGTGTACGGATGGGTTGAGAGTGTGTTTCATTGAGCTAGAAGGAATATGGTGGAAATCAGGAGCAATACCGTAGCAGCTTATTTCTTTAAATAGTACCAAAACATCAAGTAGACTTGTTTTGCGGTGCCTTTCATTTCCGCTTATAGCCAAGAGCAAGGAGTTGGAAGACCCTCTGCTGTTTTATTTAGCCATTCAGGGCTTGGTATACATCTGTGATGAGATTGGATGGTAGATGTTGTTAAGGTTTACTATTGGTTGCATGACAGCCATGCCAGCCGGTTTAACAGGATGTAATCGCCATACACTCGCGTCATGCACCATGCATTTTTCCTACTAGATGGGAGGAGTGATTCTTTATAGATAGGACTTGTGTTTTGAGACTTGATATATATGGAGAATCTCAACTTTAATAAAAATACTGGGCTTTATACGAAGTGCCTATACAGACTTCTCTTCCCCAACTTCAACAAGCTATCCCAATCCAATAGATCGCCGCTTAGGTCGCCCTACTGAATAAAAGAATGAAAGAAATTCCTCCCACGTCGGCAATCCTATCGCCTCGGCTGTCTTACTTGGGCTCAATTCCTCAAAAGAGTCATCATAGTCATCGATGTCGTCCTGATCATCATGTGTCTCTAGTAGGCACGGCCGGAAGAAAATAAAGGATGGCTTCAACATGATGATACCAAAGCGTTCCATGGTGCCGCTGCCATTGGGTTGCACAAGAATGATAGCCAGGGCATCGCCAGCCAGCGGAATGACGATTCCTTTTGTTGAACCTGGTACCTCTTGCTCGTTAGACATGGTCCCATGCCCAAGACGCCCCTGTAGATCGACCTCTACATAGATCTGGCCACGTTCTGGAGTATCCAGGATCTTCCAGCGCACTTCTGAGAAGGGGAATTCCTTATCTTCGGCTAGCTCGACCTCGACGGAGCCAATGTTAACGACGTATGGCTCGACCGGGTTATGGACCACGTGGCTCTTTTCGAATCCCTCCATGGATAGCTGAATTTGGACCGTCAAAACATCCATATGAATGAATTTCGAGAGGGCGGATGGCGGGGTTCCGTATAAACGTCGTAGGCTGTCTTCCGAGTCCCACGTGAGCAGTGTGCCGTCTTTCAACTCAGACGTTATATGAACTGCCATGTTCGCATCAGGAGGGCGTGAAATCGGCCAGTTATTTGAACTCGCGAGGAAGTAAACCTGTTTCGTCCAGCCTGTCCAAGACCAAGAAGGGAACGCATCGCATCGGGGCGAGCCGTCAGTGCCATTGTAGAAAAGCATACCCCACAAGAGGCCTCTGACGACTTCAGGAACAGAGACGATGCTATGGTCCTTGTAGACCATCAGAATTGGCGTGCCGAGGTAATGACGCAGCGGTTGTTGGGTTGTCTCAAATGCGTGCAGGATACCCAGAGCGGCATTCAGCCTGTCTTGAGCAAAGGTCAAGTTACGCTCGCTGTACGTTTCGAGACACTCAAGCAACTTCTTCTCTCTTTCAAAAGAACCTGCATATATGACCCAAGGGGCATTGACGATCTCGTCAATGTTCCATCGCGGCTAGAGCGCAGAAAAGCCTGACTCGCCGGACGCCATGCGGCCGCATTCGTCGTAAACTCCTGCATCTGTAAAGAAAAGACGACGACGCGAGAATAGTCTTTCTTGGTACGTCCACGCTCTTATTGACCAGGGTGACCAGCGTATCTCGTGTTCCATGCTGTAGAATCGCCAGTATGGGAAATAGGCGGTCCATCAGAGGTGCATTTCGGGCTCGGGTTAGCCCCTAAGGTGCCAAGGGGCGGCGAATATCTTAGTGAAATTTTTATCTTATTTTAAATCACTTTAAAATAATTCTAGCTAATTCGGCTTACCGATATATATAATAAGACCTATACTATTAAATAGCCCTTTTTTAAGCTATATAGTAATATATTTTTTCCTATTTTAGAGCTAGGGCTCGGCCGCAATAAGCTATAGAAGTTAGGTTATAAGGGGTTATAAGATTAGATCTATACTTTCCTTATTAATTATTATTATATATTTATATTTTTTTTATTAATTATCATTATAAATTAATTAAAAGCTAGAGAAAACTAAGCTAATATTATAATACCTTTATTAATATTATAATACCTCTATTAATATTATAATACCTATAACGGTACAGTTGGATTCCCAAGGGATAAACCGGTCGTGCTAGGTTTATATTAGCAATAGAGAATATCGCATCATAAACTTAAATAAGTATCACGTCTAGTAATATACTCAAAGGTATTAAGTATAACTAAGTTATATTAATAGCTAAAGTAACTATTATATAGGAAAGTACTAATAATTATATGCTATATACTTATAATATCCCTTTAGAGTACTAAAAGCACTAGGAGCGCCCGATGGTTTAAGTCATCACTCCTACTATTCTATCGCTCCTCCCATAATTTACTAGCCTAGCTGACTTAATATATCTAGAGTCTATATAGTCTTAATAATATAATAGGGTTCTACCGCGGCTTACCGCCTACCGCGGTTTAGGCCATAATATAATATCTCCCCTTCGCTAGTCTTATCCTTAAGGCCGCATAAATAGACTATCTTCCTACTTCTTTTAGTTTATTAAACTTCCATCCCTTCTTACCGTTATACTAATAATATATCCGGTAGGGTCATAAAGCGCATAACCGAGTATAAAAATCGCGAAGTCAAAGTTCTTATAGAGTTCATTAAACTTTTTAGTACCGATATAGTATTATATACTTTTTATTCTTATAATCGTCATTATTATATTATAGGACCTAATTCAACCCGGTATACTAAATATATAAAGGCTCATTAGAGATATAAGTATTTAGGGTTAGAGGTCCTTACTTATAGGTTCTCTATAGTTTATATTATTACCTATTTTAATGCTTTATAGTCATAAAAATTATTCATAAGAAAAAGAAGCTTTATTAATAGCGCTTAGATACTTATAGGGAGTTAGAAGCCTTACGGAAGTCGCTAGAGGCATCCTAGAGGGTAGTCTAAGAAACTTAGATATAGATTATAGCGGCTTTTATGAAGTTAAAATAGATTAAAAAGATAGAAGATCACTTAAAGGAGAAAGGTACGCTATTAATAGAGACTCTAGATATATAAGAGATAGAGGATATCCCTAGGGATCCTACTTTAGTATCTTTACCGTATATTATAGATCTAGATCCTTCCTTCCTACTCATAGGTTCTAAAGTTTCTAGTAGAAGTCCTTTAATAGTCATTAGGCATAATTAAGGTATTTAGGTAGTTCCTATATATTCTCGGAGTCTAGGTAGTCCTTCCATTTAATAAAGTATATTATCTTATTATCGATTCTAATTATATCGAGAATAGCTTCTATAATATACTCTTCCGGTCTATTAACTTCAGCTTCTAGTTCGCTATTAATTTTAACTTAAATAGTATTTTCTATTATCTTAAGTAATAAAATATAAAAGATTAAATAGAGCTTAACCTTTAGTAATAAGTCTAATTCATAATTATTTTATGCGATTTTCTATTTAACTCTATAGGGTCCGATATACTTATAGTCAAGTTTTTTATTTTATTATTTTATTGCGATATTTTTTATTGCGAGGTAGACTATATCTCCCTCTAAGAAGGTCAGTCCCTTAATCCTTTTCTTATTAATATAGTTACTTATTCTATTTCTAATAAATTCAAGTTCTATCCTTATTTCTTTATATAAGTTCTTTAGTTAATCGCTAGTAAGGATTACCTTAGGGTTAATAACTATATTTCAGGCTTATCTATAAGCGTCTAGGGTAAACCTAAAGTTAGTATAAGCTAGTATAATTTTATACTTTCATTAGCTACTATATTATAGGCTAGCTATATAGCTAGTAGCTTTTTAATTTAGTTATTTTATTTATAGTTAATATAGTATTAAAGGTATTACTCTAGTATTTAGTTTATTCTTTCCATTTATCTATCGGTTTCCTTATAGTATACTATAGAAAGCTTATAGTTAATTCTAAGGTATCTAGTTAATCCTTACCAAAACTTAGATATAAAGGGTAGTCCTCGATCTAAGATAATCTCGAGAGGTACTCTATATATCCTAGCGATATTATAGTAGAAGAGGTATATAAATTCTTCTGCGTTTATTAATTCACTATAGGGGATAAAATAAGAAAATTTCATAAGTCTATCTATAATAATAAGAATACTATTATAGAAGTTTTTAATAGCTAGTTCTTCTAATAGGGGTAATTTAGTAATAAAATCTATAGTAATTAAATCCTAGGGTTATTATATAACCGGGAGTAATTATAGTTTCCCGTAGGGTTTATAGCATTATACCTTTATTTTCGCGCATAAGTCGCATTTATTTATAATTTATATGACTATTTTCTTTATATTAAGAAAAGTATATATCGTCTTAACTTATTCTAGGGTTTTATTGATTCCTTAGTGTCTATATAGCGGGTGTTTATATATCTCGCGTATAAAGTTATATTATAGTTCGTCTAGGACTTATTATTTATCTATTTTCTCGTTATTAGGGAGTTACTTATTATATTCCGAGATTTATTCTAATAGTGGATTACCCTATTCCACTATATAGGTTATCCTAAGTTTCCGTATTCACCTAACGAACTTCTATTCGAGATATCCTTCTAATATAAAGTATAGGAGTTACTCCTTAGCTTAGATCCTTCTAGTATCTAGGTTAGGTCATCGGCTAATAGTATCTACTCTACCGTTCTCTATTCCTCTAATATAGATAATAATATAGTCGAATTCTAAGAGGTATTCAGTATATTTAATTATCGTCCACTAAGTTCTTAGGTTTTTATAAAGTAGGTAATATTCTTATAATCTATATATACCTTAATTTAATACTTACTTCCGAGGAGGTAATACCGGAATTCCTTAAAAGCATTAATAATTACGAGGAATTCTTTATTATAGATAGAGTAATTAAGTTCTACTCTATATAACTTATGGAGTAGAATATAATAGGGTATAGAAGTCCTTTATCGTCTTATTATCCGATCTAAGCTCCTAATATAAAGTCTAAAGCATCTATTTTGAGTTCTATTAATCGAGATAGGTTAAATATCTTAAGTTAATTTATTTAGGATAAGTTCCTTAATTATATAAAAGGCTTTCTGCGCTTTATCCCTAAGTATAAATATTTTATCCTTCTTTATAAGGTTAGTTAATAATACTATAACCTTTCTAAATTATTTAAGAAATCTACGGTAATAATTAGTAAAACTAAGGAAGGCTTATATTTCCTTAATATTAGTTAGTTCTTTCTAGTCCTTAACTACTAAGACCTTCTTAAGGTCTATATATATCTCATTATAAGAGATAATATATCCGAGAAATTCTACCTCTAAGGTATAGAACTTACTTTTCTCGGGTTCCACTAATAAGTTAGTATCTTATAGTATTTATAGTACCTTATGGATATATTCTATATATTCTTCTTCTATTTTAGAGAAGATTAAGATATTATCTAGGTAATATATAATAAATATATCTAGGTATTCTTATAGTATATTATTAATTATTTATTAGAATATAGTAGGTGCGTTAATAAGTCTAAAGGGCATAATGAGGTACTTAAATAGTCTATACTTAGTATAAAAAGCGGTTTTCCACTTATATCCTTCTTTAATCCGAATTAAGTTATAGGCTCCCTTAAGGTTAAATATAGTAAAATATCTTATCCTAAAAAGTTAATCCTTTAGTTCGCTAATAAGCGGCAGCGGTATATAATCCTTAACTATAATAGTATTAAGTATTCTAAAGTTAACGTAAAGGCGAAGCTTTCTATTTTTCTTCGGGACGAATATAACGGGGTATCTAATAGATAACTTACTTTCCCTAATATATCCTTTCCGTATTATTTCTTTAATATATTCCTTTAATACTAGTAGCTATACTATATTAAGTAGGTAGAGTTTACTAAAGCTAGGTTACTTCCTATCGATAAATTTAATTTCTAGGTCATAATATATATATAGTAGTAGGCCGGTCTTAAGTTCTTCCGTAAAGAGTTTTTCATAAATCTAATATTATAGTGGGATATTCTTAAGCCTTTCGTTCTATAGTTTCTTCTTAATTTACTTAAGGTTCTCTTCTAGCTTATAGAATTACTTTATAACGCTTACGATTATTTATTAATCCTATCGTTTCTTTCCATTATATTATTTATATCTTATTCCTTTAGGTAGAGAGGTATCTTTTATTTACCTCTTCCTAGCTTCTCTATTATTTTTAATAGAAATTTAAGATCTTATATCTACTAAGTTATTATCTCCCTAAGGGGGTATCTCTTTATTAAAAGAGATCACTTAGCTAATCTATTAATCGAGATATAGGTTAAACCTATATAACTATAGGTACCTAAGCACTAAATAGTATCCTAATATAGGTATAATATTAAATAAGATTCCTTAATTTTTTCTATTAATAAAGACCATAAGGTAATTAATCTCATATTCAATAATCCTATTATTATAGTTAAACCTTTCTCCTTCTAGGTTATACACTAAATAAGGATCCTTCTTATATTTCTATAGTAGCTTAAGCCTATTTACCGTCGCTAGGTCGAAGTAATTCTACTCGGCTCTGCTATCCACTAAAGCATTTAGCTATTCTCCCTAACTCATACTTATAATTCAAAGTATTTCGGCTATTAACCATTTGTAGTCATATATAAAGCCCTTTATAGGAATTATTTCCTTTTTTCCTCCGCCTATAGCTCTATAATAGGTAGGTTTTCTAATTTTTTAATAGCATCCTTCCTAGATAGTCCTTACTATATTCGCTATTATCGCAGGCCTTATAATTATATTTATCGTTTTAGCTATAGAGTAGTTCTTAATATCGCTACTCTTCCTCGGCGCCTAAGTCTATCTATAGTATTTTTAACCTAATGAGGTATTCTATATACTCCTATAGCGCAGTTTCTTCCTATATAAGCGAAGTTCCGATATATTATTATTGCTAGAGGTACTATTCTCGGTCCTCTATTATGCCTCTTATTTATATAGGGGCATAAAAGCCTTCTTCCACTATCCTAATAATCCTATCTAGGGTAGCTCTTCTTTCTTTATTATCCTATTCTATTCCTAGCTCTACTCCTCTTACTTAAGTAAGGGTACTTATAAATTACTCTAGGGATATAGTTTATTATTATAATAGGTAGAACTAAAGCTATATTACTCTAATTCCCTTATATTATTATTTAACGCAATAGTCTTCTACTTTATATAAGAGGTAGGGTTATATATTTAGTTATAAGAGGGGGATAGGAAAATAGTCTTATTCCCTCTTTTATATAGGTATACTTCATAGTAATAATCTCTATAGGAGACCTATATAATCTCATAATATCGCGGGTATCCTAATAATATCCTATCGTCACTATATAGGTTATACCGGGGCTCCAGTAGTTAGGGATTTAATACTATTTCTTTATAATAGGCTCGGATATAGATATCTTCTGCGTCTTCTACTTTTTACTATTCCTAAGCTAGTTAAATATATATACTAGTGCTGCTATTCTAGTAGTATATTCCTTATTCATCGGTCTAAATATTATAGTCCTCGTCCTATATCTACTAGTATTACTTAGTATTTTATTATATCTATTATTCGCGATAATTACATCGAAGTCAGATTAACTCAAGTTCTCTTTATACTACTATTCCTATTAAGTAATTACTATAGTTTGCGGGTTTATAGTGTCTATTAGGTCGCGTTTACTATAATAGTGACTTATCTAAATCTAACTTTCTATCCTTCTGCGTCTTCTTCCTTCTTTATTAGTTCGGGTAAGGGGATCTAGGCTTAATTAACTTCATCCTAGGGGTCTCAAATACTCATGACGATATTAATATATCCCTTTATTAGGGGTAGCATAGCCATATATATGCATTCCTTATAGCGTAGTCTATAAGCGATATTATACTTTACTTATTCTTCCGCTAAGTATACCTATATATGCGGTATAGCTACTTATCCTAATGCGGCCATAGTTAGGTTATAACCGGATTATATTATTACGATAGTCTTAATTATCTAGATTACTATTTATATATCGCCCTATTAGTGAGTATAGTTTATATATTTCTTACCTTCTAGAAGCGGGTATTATTCCTAGTGCTTCCCTAGCTAATATCTTCCTTTAGCGATATCCTATACCTTCTTCCTATATATATTCGCCTTATAATTAGGTTTATAGTAATAGAAGCATTTAATTGGTTTTTTTCTATACTGCGCGGCCCCTAGTATCATAAGTCCGGCTTTAGTACTATATAAGGTATCATAATATCTCTTCCTACCCTAATCTAGGTTAAAGTAAGGGGTATTAGCCTTATAGTTACCCATTCTTAGGTTTTATAGCTTCTTCCATAAGAACTATTAATCATCGATCTTAATTACCTTCCCGATATAATCAACGAGGGTCCTAAGTCTATCTTCTTTATATAGCTCGGCCTAGATATCTCTTTTAAGTCTATTAAAGAAAAGTAATATTAGGGTATCTTAATCCTATAGTAGCTTAGATATTAATTAGAGGTACTTTATTCCGTACTCTAAGGTAGATCGGGTTTACTTAAGTACCTTAATCTCTCGTTCGGCCTATACCTTCTCGTTAATAGTTCCTAAAGCCTAGTGAAGGGCTCCTTTAAATATATTATAGTTAGTATAAAGGTTAGTAGTTCGTAATGAGAGGTTAATAAAAGGGGTCATAAGGTACTCTTTTATTACTAGCTTAAATTACGCGGCGGCATACTTTATAAGGCGTCCTACAGTATACTAGACCTTATTAGGCTTAGTAGTGAACTAGGTCGGGTAGTAGGTCATAAAGGTATATATCTAGGTGAGGAATATCTATAGTCTATATAAGGTTCTATTAAATAATTCTAATAGGTTTAGCTTAAGGATTTCTCCTATATCCTTACCTTTTATAGTAATAATTATAAGGTTATTAATTATCTCTATACTATTAATATATTATTTATTCTAAATACACTAAGAGTTAGCTATTCTTTCTATAGTCTCGTAGAGGTCATTTATTTCGGTGCTTATAGCGGTAATCTAAGCCCTAAGCTACTTAACTTCCTCGTTATCGCTACTAACGCTAGAAGTATCCTCTATCTCTACGTTAATTAAGTTAATTAGAGTAGGCATAATAGGCGCGGGCGGGCCTTACTATTAGTTATTCGCGGGGTAATAAGAGTAGCTATTGCGTTTAATATTATTTAAGGTAACGCAAGTAATCCACTAAATAAGAGCTATTAATATATAATAGTATAGTTAGATTCCTAAGGGATAAACTAGTCGTATTAAGTTTATATTAATAATAGAGAATATCGCGTTATAAACTTAAATAAATATCACGTCTAATAATATACTTAAAGGTATTAAATATAACTAAGTTATATTAATAGCTAAAGTAGCTATTATATAGGAAAGTACTAATAATTATATATTATATACTTATAATATCCCTTTAGAGTGCTAGGAGCGCTAGGAGCGCCCGATAGTTTAAGTCGTCACTCCTACCGTTCTATCGCTCCTCCTATGATTTGCCAGCCTAGCTAACTTAGTATATCTAGAGTCCATATAGTCTTAATGACGTAATGGGGTTCTACCGCGGCTTACCGCCTACCGCGGTTTAGGCCGTGACAATACCCCTATTAATATTATAGCACCCCTATCTATCCTAAACCTTAATACTAAAAATAAAACCTCTTAAGATCTCTCTCTCTTTTTTTCTTAAACTCCTACCTAAAAAAAATCTTTAAAATATTAATCTTAATCTCTATATTCTATTTATTATTATAGCTCTTTCTCTTAATATTTAATAAATATAGATATAAAAATATAATTATAAATATCGCTAAAGGTTTATAGAAGCTTATTAATAATAAATTCTTATAGAAATTTATTTATAATCCTCTATCTAACTTACTTAAGATATATCTTAAAATCTATTAACTCTTTAGCCTTTTAAGCTAATAAGCTTAAACCTCTCTTAAGTATTTCCCTCTATTTTATAGTTATTCTTAATTAATCTCGATTTTATTAAACTCTCTCTCGCGCCTTTATTATAATAAAATTAACCTTATTATTAATTTTCTCTCTTTACCTTAAGGCTTAATAAAGAATTTTCCTCTTAAGCTTAAGACTTAATTCTATATCTACCTACCTTAAAGCTAATTCTCTATTAAAGTTTATACCTTTTTTAATTATAATCTTAATAAAAATCTATTCCCTAGCTTAAGCTAGAGATCTAGCTAGAAATTATATTATAGGTAATTATTCTATAAGTTATTTAAGCTAAAGGCCTATATTATTTAATAAGCCCTCCTCTTTATTAAAGCCTTTATCTTAATTTAACCTTATTTCTTTATTATAGTCCCTATCTTAATTTAATCCTATCTCTTTATTATAGTCTTTAGCTTTAGGCTATTTTATTAAGCTAAATTAAAAAGACTTTATATTTATTATTATCTAAAAGGTTATAATTAAGCCTAAAGAGCTAATAATAGCTTCTTTATTATAGCCCTTAAGGTACCTTAAGCCCTCTAAGGAGTAGCCTTATATAGACCTAGAGACTATATAAATAGCCTTAATAATATCTTACTCTTTCTTTATAAGAGATTATTATTTAATATATTTAATAATATTAATAAAAATATAGCCTTAAGGATTTATTATATAAAATAAATCTAAAGCTAGCTTAACCTAAGATTATTATCTAAATTTTAAAATCTATTATAGAAATTTATTTTATATAATTATAGCTAAAGGAAGAATTATTAATCTTATTAACTAAATTAATTATATAAGATTAAGCTATACCTTAAGCCTTTAAGTTAAAAATTAATAATAAATTAATTCTTTTATTATAATCCTTATTATTATTATCGCTAAAGTTAATATTTTAATTTTTTTCCCCTCTTTCTCTATAATTAAAGGTAAAAGGCGAGAGAGATATATTAGGCCTTAAGGCGTCCCCTAAGAATTAAGTCTTTTATTTTTACCTTAATTAATTTAAGGAGTATAAAGGTTAAATTAATATTAAATTTTTATAAAAAGAATATAAAACCTATTAATAAGTTTTTTTAGGTTTTTTTCCTTTAAAAATTAAAGTCTAGCCTATATTTACTTATTATTTATTAATAAAAATATATTAATTAATTCCCCTACTAATTATCATAATCGTGGGAAGCCTATCCTATAGTTTTTTTTTAATAAGACTTTAGCGCGGCGCTATTAAGTTACCCTTATTCCTACGGTTTTTTTTATTAATAACTATAGTTTCTAGAAACTAAGGTTCCTACTATAGCTTAATACTTAAAATTAGCAAAAAGATAAAAAACTATATAATAAAGTAATTATAATAAATATATATATCTAGTATTTATAGATCGCGAGATATTACTATAACCCTAAAGTTAAGGTTATTTTCCTATAGTTAACCCCTATAATATATATACCCTATTTATCCTAGATAAAATTACTATTCCGCTATATATAATTAATTAAGGTATAGCTACTTCTACTAAAGAGATAGTATACCTTATAATACCTAAGACTATAACCTATCTTAAATTTCTCTTTCTTTCTCTTAATTTATATTAAATTAAATTCTAATTATTATATATAAATTAATTAATTAAATACTTCTTATACTTAATTATACCTCTAATTTATCTATAATAGAGTATTTTATCTATAACTTAATTATCTCTATCTTTACCTATAAGACCTATTAAGTCACTATCTTTAATAATTATATCTAGAAATACCTATAGAGCCTTTTATATAACCTTTTATTAAAAAAGGTTAAGCTAGCTATATAATAGATATAAGTATTTAATTATATTAAGAATACTAAAGACCTTTAATAGCTACCTATATTTATTCTATTAGGTCCCCCTATCGCTAACGTTAAAGTCTAAAGAGATAGCTTTAAGTATATATTTAACCCTAATTACTATTAAATTTATACTAGCCTTAGAGAGATATATTATTATTTATATTTAGTCTATAGCTAAACTTAATTCTAAGGCTAATCTAGAAGACCCTCTAAGGCTAATATATAAGTACTTATAATACCTTATTCTTCCCTACTATAGTAAATAGGTATATTCTATTAATAGCTATATAAGAATAGGCCTAATAGGAGGTTTTTAAGGTTAATATATAGTAGCTTAATATATTAATAATGTAAGTAAGGTTCGGGTTAGGAGAGTCGTGAATATCTTTATTAAATTTAAGTATCGGCTAGGGAGCATAATAAAAATCCATTAAAAATTAACTATAGCAAGATATAAGATAAAAATAATATTTAGTAGTAAGAAAAATAATAATAAATCTATTAATCTATATTTATATTATTTTAATTATCATTTAGGGCATATATCTTACTTTCTTTAGCATCTTTTATAATTAAATCTATCGCACTAAAAATTTACTTATAAAATAATATTATACCCTTATCGATAATATATAGCAGTAGCTAATAGAAATATAAATAAATATATATAATATCCTTATTATTTTACTTAAGTTAATATAATAAAGAATATATATAGTATATCCCACTTTAGATCTTAACCCGAGAAGAAATATAAAGCTATATATAGTACTTAAGGTTAAGACTAAAGCTATCTCTTAAATATTAGCACTATCTATATCTTAGTTATAAGCAATAGCTTTTATATTTAATCTCTCCGCCGAGATTATAAAAAT
The DNA here is from genome assembly GCA_020883615.1 of Fusarium virguliforme. Taxonomy (NCBI): domain Eukaryota; kingdom Fungi; phylum Ascomycota; class Sordariomycetes; order Hypocreales; family Nectriaceae; genus Fusarium; species Fusarium virguliforme. The sequence goes on from JAJHJD010000005.1 coordinate 4,641,306, forward strand.
AGTATTTAGGAACGTCTTACCGCGGGATCTTCTTTCTCTCCAGTAAATATATATAGAATTATATACTAGAATAATACCTTAATTTACCTATTATTACTTTTAGATATACTATATTATATTAGAAAGATAAAGCCTAGATATTCTTATTAAGATCTTAAAGTATTAAACTCTCGGTCCTATTATTACGATATTAAAAATATATATATATTACCTCCTCTTATTAAAAGAGTTATTAAGTATTAAGCCTCCCTATAGCGAATTTAAGGAGATAATATAGACTATATCGCCTAGCTAATATAAGGAACTTATAGTATCTAAGTATAATAATACCGACTTTTAAGTAAGGATATTATTCTTATAATCTTCTTCCCTAATTATTATTATAATAATAATAGTTATCTCGGCTAGCTTTATAGAGAAGTATACCTTACCTACTTAATAGACTAGAATTATATTATTAAGATAGATTATATTATTAAGTACCTTAAGTAAGCTATAGGGAACCTTTATTATTATAAGAATATTCTTATTGATAATAATAATTACGCGTAAGGCCTATATTCTCTAAAATAATCTATTAGCGTCTTTCCATAGAGGATATTAATATCTACTTTAACTTATAGTATCTACCTCATTCGTTATATATTATATAATATCCTTACTGCCTTAGCCGCTAGTAAATTAGAGATCGCGGACCTAGATATTAATATTAGATACTTAATAGAAAACGGTAATTAAATAAGTCCTTATATACTTCTTACTTTATTATTATCCCTTATTATTAGCCTCTATTAACTCTATATTATACTCGACCCGATTATTATTAATATTAATAGCCGCTTACCTTAGGGTTTTAGCCTTATTTAATTCCTCTAGTTATTTTTAGGGCTTTTTTAGTTTTCTCTCGATTTTAAATACTATAATAAATAAAATTACTTCTTAGGGGTCACTATAATACTATATATATTAAAACTAAAGGTATTAATACTCTTAATAATAGACTACCGCGGAGAGGAGCTTATAGATCTTATCCTCTATTATAGATAGATAATTCGCGAAATTAGACTAAATAATATTAACCTTATAAATAGACTATAATCTTAGCTATCACTTATTAATAATATTTATAATTATCTTAATATAAGCTATTTCTCTATAAATAATTATATAGCGGGATATTATATTCTTAACTTCATCGCAGCCTATAAAGGCGATCGAAGGTGCCTAATATTCGTTAGTAGTTAAAATAGTAAAGGCCTATACCCGGACTAGGGATCTTAGTATACTATATCAATAAGGGTTATTGCTGTATTGCGTATGGCCGCAATAACGCTATAATCCATTAAGTTAAGCTATTTATAATGAATAGCTAGATAATTTAATAGTAAGGCTTCCTGCCTCGACGTACTCTCTAAAAAGAAGAGCCGAAGATACTGGCCGTTGGCCTTAATGAACTCTCTAAGAAGAAGAGCTAGAGACGCTAGCGGCCTCGCTTAACTAACTCTATTCTAAATAAATAGGCTATCTCTTAACTAAAAGGAGAGTATAAAAACCCTAAGAGGAGCTATAATTCTTTTAGTCTAATTTTCTAATTATTAACCCTTAATAACTAATAAGATTAGCTCGCTGAAGTATTAATTCCAATAGAATAACTATCGGCATAACGATAATAAGAGCTCTGCGATTAGACCTTTAATTAAATAATATAGGCAATATAGCTAGGTCCTATAGGACCCTACCCCTATATAGCGACGAAAAGCTTAATAATATATTACTAAATATACCTATTAATATATAATAAAGACTTAAAGAAAGAGTTAATAATAGGTTCCTTAAGTATATCTAGTATAAGACCTTATACTTTAGGGTTAAGATTATTATTATACTTTAATTTCTACCGGTATTCTATTACCCTACTTTATATAGGTAGGTTAATAGAGAGCTAGACCTACTATATTACCTTATAGAGAAGCTAAAGTAAGGCTAGGAGCCTAATAACTAAGAAATAAGATTCCTCTAGGATCTTAATACCGATATCTATACTATATAGCGTATAACGCTAGCCGTCTATCTTAATATAGTACGGAACGCCTAAATACCTATATAATAATATATTAAACTCTATAGCTAGTTTGAAGATAATGAGGAGGAGGTCTAGAGGGGTTAGTTTTTAGGGGATCGGGATAGGGTCGGAGTTTTAATGATTTAGAAGGATAATTATATAGAGGTAGAGGCCTTAATAGGTAAAAGAGATCTATTTAATTAAAATATCGTCGGCTGAATTCACGGTTAAGATATATATATATATAGTTCGTGAAAAAGTATAATATAAGGTCGAAGATAATATATTTAACTAGAGCTGGTGGCTATTCTCGGTAAGAGCCTTAAAATACTCCTCATATAAGCACCCGTCACATAGGCCCATAGGTCACGTGACCCTCGAGCCTACAAGTTAGTCCCCTCGCTCCACGCTAATAATAAAGTATTATATAGAGACGCAATAAGCAATAGTCAGTAAGGTAAAATAATATAAACCGGGGATAGCGGGATATATAGATATATATAAAGAGCGAATAAAGGTAAGAAGTATATAGGGCCTAATAGCTATTATAGATATATTATTAACTAAAATAAATTAATAAAAATATATCTTCTTAGTTAAAATTATACCTAAGGAGGAGGAATCCCCTCTATTATAAATATTTAATAGTTTATAATATCTAGGTAGCGCTACCCCTATCCCCTAGCGCCTCTTTAATTTTAACCGTCTATCCGGTTATATATAAACCTAATTATTAGGCGCGATATATTAATAAACTAAGAAGGAAAAATAAAAAAAATAGGTATATAAAACTCTATATCTCTATAATAATAAATAGTAGTAATATATAATTATAATAAATATATAAATAAATAGGCTAATAAGATTCTTTTAGGAATAGCTATATATTATATAGGTAAGGAGAATAATTACTATAATATACCTTATTATATATTTTATTAAAACTCTTTTATAGTATTACTATAGGTTATTATATACTTACTGTAGAAGAAAAATAGAAAAGGTAGGCTAAAAATAAGTCTAATTAAGATAGTATTACTTAATACCCTAGCTAAATAACTATATACTTTATATTAATACTTATTATCTTAATAATATAAATACCTATTTATTAATACTCCTAGGCGATTTAATCTTAGAAATATAATTAAATAAAATTACTTTTATTAATATATACCTAGATTACCTAGATAATCCTCTATACTATTAGATTAATATATAAACTTAATAAGATATTATTATAACCTTAAGTACCGCGATAATATTACCCTATAGCTGATTAATAATTAATTAGCCTCTACTATTCCCCTTATTAATTAATTAATTATAATAATACTTAATTTAATAATTATAATAAATAATAAGATAATCCTATAGCTAATTAATAAATAAATATATCCTTTAATTATAGAAGATTAAGAGGAGATAAAACCTATCTCGGTAGTTAATATTATAGGCTTAACTTTCCTTATATAATATAATAAGAAATAAGCTATTAAAGCTAATTATCCTAAGATAGATCCCGCTATATCGCTATATAAGCGAATATATCTCTATATCTAGCGATATTATAACCGGTAATACCTTATAAAAGTATAATAGCTTATCTAATAATCTATTAATTTATATAGTCTCCCGCCTACCTTAGAATTCTCTACCTTAACCTTATATAATAACTTAGCTCCTTCCTTAATTCCTAATAAAGCTATAGAAAAGGGCGAGGGCGATATTAAATTAAAGAGCTCTAGCTTTAATAATAATATTATATTAACTTAGATATCCTTAATACCCTTATTACCTCCTAGCTCTATTTAGCGAGATATCTAAATACCTTAGTATAAAGGCTCTCTCTTATTTATGCCGATATTTCCTATATCGCCCGATATAGCTATAATAACCTCTTTACTCTACTTAAATAATTTAATTCTTAATAACTTCCTTAATATAATCTATTAATAAAATATAATTAGCGGCCCTAATTTTCTATATATATAAAGCGATATATATAACCGGATACTATAGAAGTTCTTTAATAATTAATATAACTATATATTACTTTATTAATTATCTATTTAAAGTACCTCTATAAATTAACTTATATTCTATCCTAATTAAGTTAAGAACTATATATATATAATAAGCTAGAATATACCTCTACCCTTCCTAAGTATATCTAATATATTAGCTATTCTCTTCCTCTTTTACCTACTATCTTTATAGAATATAATAAGGCCTATAATCCTTATACTTCCTTCCTATAATAATAAAGCTTCCTCTCTAACTAGCCGGCCTAATTATTATTATTCTATAAGATATAGGCCTTATTATCCTAAGACGCTATAATTATTATATAATTATAGGATATTAATAATATCTAGTTTAAGGTAAGGAGCCTATTAGCTATTTAAATACTTAATTAATTCTAACTCTCTTTCTTTTTACCTTATAAAAGTAATATCTCTATTACTTAAGTAATATAGCCTTATAGCCTAGACCTAATATATATATATTATATTACTATCGGTATTTTTATTACCGCTAATATCTATTTCTCTATCTTAATATTCTTACCTAATAGAGCTAATTTATAAATATAAGCCTCTATTAATAGCCTCTCCCTTATATAATTTAGAGATCTCTATAATAAGATTATTCTCCTAGCTATCCGCGAAATAATTCTAGACTATATATAATAGGAAATCCCTAGCTTATATAACTTAATCTATATAAAATTATATACCTATTAAGAAAAGCTAGGTATTAATCGCTAGGGTATTAAAAATAAGAATTAAATATTTTATTTAATATATAATATCCTTATTAATATCCTTCTATAGTTTTAGGTAGTAATTATAAGGAATATAAACCTATATTATATCTAGAGTAAGAAGGGTAATATTATCCCTTACTTCTAGAACCCTCGCCTATTTTTTTAGGCCTATAATCTAAAAAATATATTTATATTATAAAGCCTCTAAGAAAGCTTAGCTTTATTTCGGGATATTATCTTAGCTAGCCTTAATCTAACCTAGATCGATATATACTCCTACTAACTTAATATAAGTATATAAGATTATATCTATATATTACCTATATTACTAACCTATAAGCCTTAAATACTTCTTTAGAAGGATAATTATTATTATTATCTTTATAGCTAAATAGCTAGTATAATTCTAAAGGCTCCTATAGAGGCTATTTATTATTAATCTTACCTTCTCTAGGATATAGGGAGATATTATACTAAGGTAAGGTTATCTTAGAAATTAAACCCTAGCTACCTAGAAGCTAGGTTACCTAATATTATCTAGGCTAAGGTATATAATTATAATAAGGAATTATTTAGCGTTATATTTAGTAATTATTAGCTCTTTAGCTTTAGTTTTTTATTACTTCTCGCCTTTAATAAAGGGATATTAAAAGACCTAGCCGCTATAGATTAAAGCCGCTAGTATATATTTATCTTATAATTTAGCTACTCCTATCTTCTAGATATATAGGACGCTAATAAATAGTATATAAAAGCTATCTTATTATCGAGGATATATATAAACTTTAGTATTTAGAAAGAGGTTACCTTTTAGCTTAATATTATCTTAGCTATATAGGCTAATAATAGGCTAGAATTTAGCTAGAGCCTCTATATTAGCCTAATATATTAAGAAATTCCTTTTATTTCTTTTTTTATTTCTCCTCCTCTTTTTATTAATAGCGAGTAATAATATTACCCTTTTTAGGTAATTCTAATTAAGATATTAATTATATTTATATCTATATAAGCTACCTATTTTATACTTCCGCTTAATTATATCTTCTTTAAGATTACTAAGGCATTATTAGTTAATTATCTAACTTCTTTACTTAACCTTATTTAATAAATCCTTATATTTTATACCGTATAGCTTTTTTACTATCTATTTATTTATACTATTAATAATAAGCGAGAATATAGATTTAATTATTAAATATAGAGATTAATATAATAGGTTAAGAATTATAATTATAAAAATAGCTATTATAAGGAGCGGTAGAGTCTCGGCCTAGGAAACTCTATTAACTCTTCCGGTATACTCTAGATACCCTATAGCTACTTTAATTAATAAAGAGGTTATATTTCGCTTAAGCTATTAATAGACCTCTATATATCTCGGAGCTTACTCTAGGCTAAGCTAGCTTATTAGATTAATATTTAAGCGCTTACCGTAAATTAAGTAATTATTAAGCTATTATTTTAGTAATTAATTTAAGCTATATAGGTAGAATATAACTAAAGGTATAATAAGGATATAAAGAGTCTTACCGATTAGGCTATTACTCTTATAATTAAAGAGACTACCTAGGTTTATTATTAATACTTTCTTATTAAGCTTTATTTATATTAAGATTAACTCTAAGGTAAAATCGGGTATTAGAAACTTATAGTCCTTAATATATTATAATAAGCCTAAGAGGAGTTAATAGCTAAGATTAATTATATTAATACCGCCTAAATTATTTATAATATTTATATTAAGGTATAGGCTAAATATTATTAAGTTATAAGAGATAATAATAATAATAGCGATATTAATATATTATTATTATTACCGCTATTATAATCTACTCTACCTAAGGAGCTACCTTATTAAATAAATACTTATTAATATATACCTCCTAAGAATAGCTAATCTAACTTTCTCTTTAATTAGATCTTTTACCCCCTAAAGCTATTAACTTAAAATATATTCCTCTTTCTCTAGCTCTATAGAAGATTTAAGGAGGTTTAATAGGGTATATATACGCTATTAGGCCCCTTTAATAGCTATTTTAGCCGCTAAATTAAGTATTATATCTAGATTATATTTAATAATAATTATATTAAGGAGGTCAGTATTAATTATACTTATGGTACTTAATATTATATTAAGCTGACTTTCTTTTAGATTTAATATTAAGCTCCTTATTTCTCCTTACCTTAGGTATAAGAGAAGACCTCTTTATTATTATATATTATCACTATATTTATCCTAAAGGTCTCTCTCCTTATTTTATTCCTTTAATTCTATCGCCTTAGTATTTTTATAAATTTAAAAGAGCGGCCTAGCTATATTAAATCGAGATAATATATTATTTATATAATAATCTAAATTATCTACCCTCTAGATACTATAAATCTATTTAACGCTATTATAAACTCGCGCTATTCTATATCTCTTATCTCGCCGGCTTAACTTAAGGTCTAGATAAAGATAATATTAATTTTATTATCCTATAGTCTATTAATAGAAAATCCTATAATAATAATAATAAATAAGATATCTTTTATATACCTATAGCTAAGATATATATCTTAAAGGAAATCTTTAAGGATATAATAAGCTAGCTAATTATTTTATTACCTATTTATAATAATATTATTAATTTATTAGATATTATAGAGACCTTTATTAGCCTCTCTTTAAATATTATAAAATATCTATTATAGATAAGATCTTAGCTTAATAATTAAGGCGAGCGATATAACCTTCTTAGCTATCTCGCGGCTAGATATTAAGAAGTTAAGCTATTAATATAGAATTAATCCCTCCTAAAGCGGTTTCTTTACTAATATAAGCCGCCGGAATAAGATATTAAGCCTATAGATAAAGAGGATAAAGAAGAGGTAGAAAAAAAAGCGGAAAAAGATAACTCCTCTTTAGGAGGTAATAACGATAATAATAATAACGACCTAAAAGAGGCTAGCTTAATTAATTTATAATTATCTAATAATAAGACTAAAAACTAGCGGCCTCTATATTATATAGAAATAGCTAAGCTTAAGGATAGATAATAATAAGGTAGGTAATATAATCTTAAGGGTTATATAATATAAAACTATAATCTATAGTAATTAAAGGGAGAAAGTAAGATTCTTAATAATTCTTAATAAATCTTTTTTTTTTAATAAATATTAATTACCTTAACTCTTAGTAAATTATAATAGAATTATACTTATAGCTAATATATATATTTAATATATCTAATTATAATAGCTATAGAACTCTATATAATCGCGCTTAAGCGGTCTATATAATTAGATCTATTAATAGAGTATAATAAGGTTCTATACTATATAATATAGCTATTAAATATAGACTATATAGCCTATAAAGGATAACTCTAGGAGATAAACTTCCTCTACCTAGGGGAGGTAGAGGATAATAAGGTCTAAAAAAGGATTAAAAGAAATTAGATTAAATACCTATTAGTAATAAGCCTTACGCTAGATATAGCGCTAGTACTAAACTATAAGGTTATATAATTTAAGAGTAGCGATAAGGATAAAGATAAGGATAAGGATATAAGAGAATAAAGATAGAGGTTTATTTAAGATTATTAAAGGTATATAATTATTTAATTAGCCTTTTAAAATAGGCTAGATAGGATAGAGGCTATAATAGAGTAATAGCTATAGGCAGCGCGGGCTATATTAAATAATATAAATAGAGGTAGAGAAAATAAAAATTAAGATATATTTAAGAGCCTCGCTATTATCTATAACTTTAGCTAGCGATAATAATATTAATCTATCTAGATAAGCCTAATAGGGTTTATCGCTTATTTATAAGATAAGGGTATACTAAAGGAGATAAATATAATTAATAGAAAGCTAGATTAATAATATCCTAGATATTAAATAAGAGGTCTAATAGATAGACCTTAAGGTAATAATATAGAGGCGGGAAAAGGGAGGATTTAAGGGTATCTAGGTATATATCTAGCTATTATTTATAAAGGTATTAAGGAAGCTTAAGTTAATACCATGGAATAACCCGCTTATATAGTAGATTATAATACTCGCCTAATTAATAATCTTAGAGAATAATAAAGATAGAGACTTAATTAGCTAAGGGTAATTCTATAAGAACCTAATATTAATAAATATTGACCTTAGGGAATAGCTATAAGTAATAATATATTATAATAAGGTATTTATACTTAATAATACCTTCTCGACCTAGCCGGAAGAGTTAGGGTAGATAATAGAGGTATAAAATAAACTAAATATAATAAGTATTAAATAGATTAATAATAAAAGGGGTTTTAGGCTAGATAAACTACTTAATAATAGCGGGCTAATATATTTAATAGATATATAGCGGTCTATAGTAATATATATAGCTAAATATATAAAGAAATATCTTAAGGGGAAATAGAGGATAATAATATATAGGTTATAAATATTAGCTAATATAATAGGGTAGGTATAAAAGATAAATAATCTATAATTATTAGGTATAAATTAAGTATTACCTAATTAAAGTAATAAAAATAAAATAATTTATAGATTTATTATTCTTTTATCCTAGCGCTTTAATAATTAAAAGGACCCCTAGGATCTAATAATCACTTATATAACTTATCTATAATATTTATAATAATAATATTAGAGCTAGGGTTAGTTATATATAGTCCTACCTCTAGATTATTAAGAGGGCTTATATCTAAGTTATATACCTAAATAATTAAATATCTAAAAGGTATAATTATACTTCTTCTATCTTATTCCTTAACGAAAAGCTATATTTAATAGCTAGCTAGGTATTACTTATATAATAGATTTTATAAATTAATATTCTTTAATATAATATAAATAATACCGGGCTTCTATACCTTAGCTATATCCTAGCGATCTATTATAAAAGCTAGGTAACTAAAAGTTAAAGCTAATATAATCTTCCTATATTTAGGTAGTCTAATAAAGATAAGCGAGAAGGGCTGACCCTTATCTATATTATTAATAAATAATAAGGCCTTTATAAATTAATCCTATACTTAAATAGGTAGGTATTAAGGGCGAAGCTTAAAGGCCGGTATATATAATAAAGTAGGCGATAATTTCTTACTTTTTAGGAATACCTATATACTTACTATATATATCTAGGAGGTATCCTTTAAGAATAACTAAGCTTTATTATAAGAAGATTTATTATTAGTAAGCCTAAAGAAGAGCGCTTCTTAATATAAGCTAAATACTCCTTACTCTTAAATTTAAAAAGAAATATAATTTATTTATTATTAAAACTCTTAAAGAAAGGATATTATTATACTTTATAATAGACTTAAGGGTATAAAGGTAAGAAGGGGAGACTTAATAAAGTCGGTTTAGCTTATATAGGTTTTAGCCTTATTATAAGGTAAGAGTCACGATTATTATATAACGCAAGGAGGGGTAATATATAAATATATATTATATATATATTAAAAGATATTAAGTATAGTAAGTATATATAAGGAAATATAATTAATTAATTAGAAGTCCTAGAGTTATATAATAATAATATTCCTATTATTAATAGCTTTAATATAAAAAGCTAATAAATAAATCGGCTATCCCGTCTATTAATTTATCTATAACTTACTATATTTATTATCCTCCTCGCTATATATAATATATCTTTAAAAGTAAATTAAGAAGGGTAGGTAAATATATATTTAATAATAATTAAAAATAGGGAGATAAGATAGAATAATAAAGATATATATATATATATTCGTTATTTATTAAGAAGGAAGAGAATTATAAGGGTTAATAGGGGTGCCCCGGGGGTTCTTATTAAAAGTTTTATAACGCTAGATTTAAAGATAGGTAAGGTAAAAAGATAATTCGGCTTCCCTAATACTATAAGGTAGAAAGGGTTAAAAAGGGTATAATTTTATTTATACCTTATTAAATATAGCCTCTATACTTAATAAAGAATAATTACTTTTATATTATATTTATTATTAATCTAATTAAATCTACTCTAGGGTTATTATTTAATATTAATAGACTTAGAATAACTTTAATATTCCGAGATATAAGGCCTATAAATTTATATTAATTTATCCTATATTATAATTATTTTAAAATTCCCCTTTTCTATCCTCTTATTTAATATAGCTTCTTAATCTACTCTATATATAAATTAATATCTAGCTATTAAGCTCTATTATAATATTAATTTAAATAACTCTTATAATATATATTTAATAATATAATTATAAAATAAATCATTAGCTATATAATATTATCTAACTTTAATAAACTTTTAATTAAATTATATTTATCTATATTATAATATATTTAATATAATAGGATAGACCTATTATTATTAATATATTTATTATATAGAATAAATTAAGTAGGTAATTATAAGAGAAATATAAGGGAAGTTAAGTTTATATATAACCTTAATCTTAACCTAAAATTAAAATTAAGGTTATATTTAAATAAAGGGTTAAAGGTAGAAAAGGGTTAAGAGAGTTAAGGTATTTATAAAGGTTAATAAAGGGAAATAGAGGTAATATTATTTACCTATAACCCTAACCTTAACCTAAAGGTAACCCCTAGGTTTTCTTTTAAGTTAGAAAGTTAAGAGGTAAGTAAGAGGTTATAAAGGTTAGTAGAGGGTAAGGGGCGAGAGGGCGGGGTTTTAAGGTAGAGAAGGGGAGTAAGGCTTATTAATTTCTAGGGGTAAAGAGGGGGGAAATAAAGATAGAGGTAATTAAGAGGTAATAACCTCTAGTATTAGGAGTTAAAAAGTAAAGTTAATTACTATTAACTTTTAATATAAATAAAAAGGAAAAAAATAGAGTATTATTATAGGGTAGGGGGTAAAGGAGTTAAAAAGGTAAGATTAAGTACTAAAGTCTAAGGAGAGGAAATAAAATAATATAAGGAAGGAGAGGGAGGGAAGGAGTAAATTATTAAATAGAGAGAAGAGAAAAAAAGAAAAAAAAGGATAAGAGGTAATTAATAATAAATAACCTCTAGCATTATAAGGTATAGAAAAGTAAAGCTAAGTATTATTATATAAGAGAGAAGAGCTAAGAGAAATAAAGGTAATAGCTAATAAATTCTAATTTAAGAATAAAGGGAAAAGGATAAAGGGTATAAGGTAAGAGGTAAAAAGGTAAAAGTAATTATTAATATCTAGGAGAGAAATAAGGTAAGGTCTAGGGTTAAGAAGTAAAGAGGAAAGTATTAAGAGAGGGGGGGAGGGCTAATTACTTATATAGGAATAAGGGGGTTAGGGTTTATATAATAATTTAGAGGATAAAAGTTATTTAAAACTTCCTAAAAATAATATATAATAGAGCGAGAAAAACATAAGTAAAGGAACTTAGTCCTATATTTTTTATTACCTTATAGTATAAATTATCGTAATTTAAAATAATTATTAAATTAAAGGTTAATAAAATAATTAATAATATAAGAAAGTCTTAGCTTATATTTAATTTAAAAGGGTATAATATAAGACCTATAGAGAAATCTTAGCTTATATTTAATTTAATTAGGTATAATGCAATAACTACCCTAGAATAAGGGCATTATATAGAAAAATAGTAAGTCTATATATAGCTAAATATAATTATTAAGTAAAAGAACCCTTTTATTAATTATTTTCTTTATATCTTTATTTTAAGTTTTATTTATTATCTTATATCTTTATCGCCGATAGGAGAGCGAGAGGGTAATATATTAGAATATAATTAGGATTAATCTAAATATAGACGTAAAGCCTAATATTAATAAGATAGCTCTTAATCTTAGCTAATATATCCTTAAAAAAAAGAAAACCTAAATTAGAGTTAAAAAATTATATATAATAGATAAGCGAGCTTTAGAATATAAGGATATTATTATTACTATATATAATATAATATAATAATACTTTATTTAGTCTATTAAGTCGTGATCTTATAAACTATAGCTATTAAAAAAGTAATATTTTTATATTATATAAGCTATTACTATCGGCTATCTAATATATAGTAGGGGAAATATAGGTATCTTATATAGTTAATACTAAAGGAATAAGCTAAAATATTATTATATAGGTTTCCTAGAAGATAATATCTTAACTAGCTTTAAAATACTATAGCCGCCCTATTAAAAAAGCGCTATAAACTAAAGAGGAATAACTTATATTATAATATATATACTTATAGCGATACTATTAACGATAATATAAGTAAGCTATTATTTCCTATCGCGCGCTAATTAAATCGCAATAGGTAGAGTTTATATACTATTATTAACCTCACACGCTTATTATATTATTAATAATAGATTTAATTATTAGCCTCCACTTAAAGCTATATCTCTAGATCCCTATATTATTTAAAGTTCCACTATTGGCTAAGTCTACTTATAATCGCGACTATAATAAACTAAGCGAGACTAAAGTAGGCCTAATAGTAGCACTATATAACCCACTAGTTTAAAACTATAATAAGAACTTATGGACTAATTATATAAGCCCGGTCGGTATATAAGATTACTACCTACTTTTTAAAAACTCTTAGGCTTATATTAATAATATAAGTAGGGATTAAATTAAGAGAGTTATAAATATCTTAATTAAATTTAAGTAATAAATTAGAAAATATAATTAAAATTAATTAAAAATCTACTATAAGGAAAGATAAATTAAAATCTATATTAATAGGTAAGTAAAAATATAATAAATCCTTTATTATATACTAAAAGTATTTTAATAGATATTTATACCTTTATATTTACTTTCTTTATTATATTTTATAATTAATCTATCTCGAGACTAAACTATATTAAAAAGTTATATAAAATAATTTTTATACCTTTATTAATAGCTTATAATAGTAATTAATATTATTATAAATGAATATAGATAGTATCCTTATCCTTTTGCTTAAGTTAATATAATAGAGAATAAATATAGATACTTACCCTATTTCTATACTCCTAACCTAAGAGGAAATATAAAGGTATATAAAGCTTAAGGTTAAAAATAAAGTTATCCCTTTATTATTAATATTAATTATATATATACAATAAGGCACAATAGCCTTATTATTTTATATCTCTATTAAAATAAAGGTCTTAATCTTCTAGGAACTTCTATTATAAGACCTCCTCCCTATCTAACTTATATATAAGCTATTTCGCGATTTTATATAGGAATAAGGGGGTTAGGGTTTACGCGGTAGTTTAGAGGATAAAAGTTATTTAAAACTTCCTAAAATAATATATATAATAGAGCGAGAAAAATATAAGTAAAGGAACTTAGTCCTATATTTTTCACTACCTTATAGTATAAGTTATTATAGTTTAAAATAATTATCGGATTAAAGGTCGATAAAATAGTTAATAATATAAGAAAGTCTTAGCTTATATTTAATTTAAAAGGGTATAATATAGGACCTATAGAGAAGTCTTAGCTTATATTTAATTTAATTAGGTATAGCGCGATAGCTACCCTAGAATAAGGGCATTATATAGAAAAATAATAAGTCTATATATAGCTAAATATAACCGTAGAGTAAAAGAACCCTTTTATTAATTATTTTCTTTATATCTTTATTTTAAGTTTTATTTACTATCTTATATCTTTATCGCCGATAGGAGAGCGAGGGGGTAATATATTAGAATATAATTAGGATTAATCTAAGTATAGATATAAAGCCTAATATTAATAGGATAGCTCTTAGTCTTAATTAATATATCCTTAATAGAAAAGAAAACCTAAATTAGAGTTAGAAAACTATATATAATAGATAAGTAAGCTTTAGAATATAAGGATATTACTATTATATATAATATAATATAATAATACTTTATCTAGTCTATTAAGTCGTGATCTTATAAACTATAGCTATTAAAAAAGTAATATTTTTTATATTATATAAGCTATTATTATTAGCTATTTAATATATAATAAGGGAAATATAGGTATCTCGTGTAGCTAATACTAAAAGAATAAGCTAAAATATTACTATATAGGTTTCCTAGAAGATAATATCTTAATTAGCTCTAAATATTATAGCCGCCCCGCTAGAAAAGTGCCGCAAACTAAAGAGGAATGACTTATATTATAATATATATACTTATAGCGATATTATTAATAATAATATAAATAAGCTATTATTTCTTATTATATACCGACTAAATTATAATAGGTAGAGTTTATATATTATTATTAACCTCACCCGCCCGCTATATTATTAACGATAGATCTAATTATTAGCCTCTACTTAGAGCTATATCTCTAGATCCCTATATTATTTAAAGTTCTATTATCGGCCGAGTCTATTTATAATCGCGATTATAATAAACCGAGCGAGACTAAAGTAGGCCGGTAGTAGCACTATATAACCCGCTAGTTTAGAATTACGATAAGAACTCACGGACTAACTATATAAGCCCGGTCGGTATATAAGATTATTATTTATTTTTTAAAAACTCTTAGGCTTAATTTAAGCTTATATTATAAGGATATAATATAGCTGACGCTGCATTTATTTAAGACTAACCTAGCCTATTATAGCTTAAAGCTTAGGATAAAGAGCTATAAGCCTTAATCGATATAATCTAGTAATTATTTATTACCCTAGATCGGGAGATAATAAGAGGTAAGAAGGATCTAGTAAGGGTCTTATATTCTACTATTAAAGTAATTTATATATTAACTTAATTTATTAGACGCGATTAACTTACTATAATCCTTAAGTATAGCGGGATTATTAGATAATCTAGCGGGATAGAGCCCTTAATCTATTACTTTTACTAGCGCTTATTATACCTTTAATAGGCTATAGATTAAAATACCGCAATAGCTATATTAATTAAGGAATTAATTAACCCCCGGGAGTAAAAGAATACTCTATATACCTAGCTATAGCCTTCCCCTTATATATTAGATAGCTCGCCTAGGTTAATAAGGGCTAATACCTATAATTAAGATAGGTTTCTCTTATTATTAGCTATTAGTATTAAGATATTTATATAGGAGTATTAGGATTTATCGACTATCTTTATTAAGCGCTAAGAGACTTTAGAGTTAAATAGAGTTACTATAGGCTTTATACCTAGAACTTCTATTGCCGGCTTAAATAATAGGATTACCTTATTATTAAGGATATCCTCTATAGTATTTAGCTTATTATTAAGCTAAATAGCCGCCGGGATATTAATACGCTTATATAGACTATCTAGCTAGGCGAATATTATACTATATAGCTAAGCCTAGCCGAGATTAAAGATATACGCCGGCATAAGGATATAATTATACCTTTTTTATCTAGGCGTTAATAATACGATCGGTTATTAATCTCTCGCTATCTACCGGCGAGCCTAATCCTCTTTCCTTATCTTTAATTCCCTTTATCTTAATGACTCCTATTATTTAATACTCTAAGAGGTCTATAATACTATAGTAGATTATTAAGGCTCTATACCGGCGTCAATCTATAATATATTAATAACTTAATAAATATATAGGTAGACCTATAGCCTTATAGTAATAGAGTATACCTAGTGCTTCTTAGCTATAGATAATCTAGTTATTAGCTAGGGCGAGGATAAGATTTTATTATTTAATTAGCTTAATTAGATATAATAAGAGCTATATTTATCTAGAATATATAACCTAGATCTATAAGAGGTTAGTGCTATATTATACTAAATTAAGGTTATTTCGTAATACCTTAGTATAGTATTATCTAATACCGCGGCTAGCGGGTAGGCTAATATAGCCCATAATATAGAGAGCTCGAGACTCTAATTAATAGTAATATTAATAAGACTATAGAATTAACTAACCCTATTATATTATTATTCCGAGAGTAGAATAGCGCGATAGGATATACTTCTTAATAGTATAAAGATAACTATTATATTTAGGTAGAAAAGGTAATCGAGGAATAAGGGGCTCTATTAACTTACTCTTTACTCCTTAATATTATAAAGCGACTAAAGGGTATAACCCTACCGAATAGCGATATAAATAAGACTTATCTCCTATTAGTCCTTAATTTAATATAAGATCTATTATACCTTAGGCTTTAGGAGACTTATTTAGAAAATAGTCCTACCCGGTATAATAGCGCCTATAAGGTAGCGATAGAAGGCTTAATAGCTAATAAATTAAACCCTCCCTACCTATATATATACTCCTATTATTATTAATTATAAAGACTAAAGTATAATTTAATCTTATCGTTATATAATATTAATAGCCTCTATAGCTTCTTAATATCCCTTAGTATTATTAAGCTAGGGTTCTAATAATATACTTAATTATATATTACTCTTAATTATATCGATAATATCTATCTTAATATAGAAATCCCTTCGCCGGTAGTCTAGATAATAATACTATATAATATAGCCTCTATATAATATCCTAAATTACTACCTTAGGCGTATTATTAGCCTAATGGATACCTATATTTAGGTCTTCTTCCCTACCTTATTCTATAGTTAGCTCTTTAATCCCTATACTTAGACTTATATCCCGAGGGTAAGATTTATATATTAATATAAGGAAGTAATACTACCCGCTATATAAGCCGTTATTAATAATAATAATATACTTTAATATATCCCTAAAACCTATATTATTGCCTTATTAGACTTAAGTGTACCCTAGGAAGTATTAATAGTTAAAGCGATAGTTAAGGAAGAGAAGCTAGGGGGATTTATAGGTATAAAAGGCGAGAGGCACTAAGTAACCTATTAGGGCTATACTATAAGTATTTTTATATTATATTATAGTCTCGATATCTTATTACTCTCTAGGAAGAAATTTAGGTAAGGGCTACTCCCTTCCCTAAGTATACTAGCCTATAGCTCTATATAGCTACTAAGAATACTAAGTTAGTATAGATATAGCCTATACTTAAGTTAATACTTAAAGAGTGGCGTCACTATTAAGACTCTATAGTCGATAAGACCTATATTAATCTATAGGCGATATATATCGATATTAGGCGCTAGTTAATACCTGCCGAGATAGGACCGCCTAGGTATATATTACTATAGCGCTAATATTACTTAAATAGGCTTTAGCGTTATTAGCTATAATAGAGTTAGCTTTAGAATTACCTTAATAGATAGAAAGAGGGCGCTAATTAAGGTAAATTAGGGAAATACTATAGCCTACCTATTTACTAAATTACCTACCTATTTATAACCCTCCGCGATACTAGAGATATAATAATCACTCCCGGGCTAAGAAGCTAGGAGCTTTAGAAAGGCCTTATCTATAGCTAATTCTATAACCTTATTAAGTCCTATTTAATACCGCTAAATAATACCCTTTCTAGAATTACTATACCGAGAGTATAGCCCTAGACCTATTATATCTCCTTAATTAGCGTAACTCTATGCGGGAAGTATATACCTATTAATCCTAGGTATAATATATATATAGCTTAGTAAGCTCTATATCTACTATAACCTTCCCGTAATTAATTAAGATAAAATAAAAGATAATATAGTATAATTAGCACTTAAACTAATATAATACTAATTTACCTATAGTATCTAGGCAGAGGACTAAATATCGCTAGACCTCCTATAGTATATTATAGATCTATTCTTATTAGCTCTAGCTCTAGCTCTAGCTTAGCTAGAAGAGGTATTAAAGGATAACCTAGAAGACTACCCTTTCTTTATTATTCCTTCTTAAATAATAGCTAGATTCCTCTATATTAATATTAATCGATATTACTTCCTATTTAAATATATTAAGGTATAAACCGGCCTAAAGTACTTACTACCTAAGACTATTATTATAGTAATAGCACTCTATAGACTTTAATTTAGCTATACTTTATCCCTTATTATAAAGGAGCTAGTGCTCTAGGGAGATAGATAGATATTAATATAATATATAGCCTCAAGAGGGGGAACTATAGGCTATTAAAGTATAACGAGAAAGATTAAGCCTAGCTAAGATATCTAAGGTCTATAGGTTTAGCTAATAGATTCTAGGGAAGTTTAATTAAAATACCTAGTAATTTACTTCTAAAGTTAGCGATTAATTAATAATTAATAATAACCTCCTATATTAAGACTATAAGCGGTAATAGTGAGTATTTAAAGATATTCGCGATATCTATATCTAGATATAGTAAGCCTAGAGCTAGGTAAGATAGTATTAAGTCCATAAGAATATAGCGGTAAGAAGGCTATAGCTTAAATATCTCTACTCTATAGTTATTAAACTCTTCTAGCGGGATATCTAATATATAGCTCTAAGAGTATAAAATAGAAGATAGGTTTTAATATTATAGATGAGGTAATAATTAGATACCTAGACTTTAATCCTCTAGCCTTCTACTATAATAGGCTATTAGATTTATTCTATAATCGCTAGCGCGATATTAACTATACCTAGCCTTATTTTATTACTAGAAATAAGCTATAGTTAGCTAATATAATAAATCTCTTTAATAATCTATTCTTACCTAGCTCTATAGATATAGCTATAAAGCGTTAAAGAGGCTAATCTTCTCTCCCTTTTCGTATTATAATATATTATAGTATTAAGCTTATTAAGATAATACTTAGGTCGATTAAGGTAATATAATAATATATATAGCTTAGGCGGATTATCTTATTAACTTACTAGATCCTTCCCTAGTTATTAAATACCGAGCTCCTTATAATAAAAGAGAGCTAGGCGGCGAATCTTAAATACTACCTTATTTAGGCTTCTATTATTTATATTAGCCCTTTAGCTAAGTCTATAAGATTTTCTAAGCTATTTATACTAACGCGGAAGGTCAACGATATAAATCACTATATCTCTATATAGGATAACCTTTTATAAGCACTCTTAGAGGTTTATAGATATTATTTTAGCGATAGAGGCTAGATAAATAGCGCCGATAATATAAGCTACCGCTATTATTAATCTACCTAAGAGTTACTTAAGAGTACGCGCGATTATATTAGCCTTAATACCCTCTCTAGCCGCGCTATAGAGCTATTTAAGAAGGGTTAGATCTTTCCTATTATAAAGACTAATTAACTACCTTAGCTTTATATAATTAGCTATATTTAAGATAGGACTCTAGATAACTAAATCGACTTTTTTATAAGCTACTATAGGTAAATAATAACGACCCTCTAGATTAAGGTCTTACCCCTAACTCTAGATAGGGTAATATATTAGAAATTAATTAAATAATTTTAAGATCTCTATAATATATTATTTAAAAGGATATCGCTATTTCCTATAGCTAAAGGTCGGGATATAGATAGTAGAAGTAAGAAAGTCTTTAGAAATACTTTAAATAATATAATCGCGAATAAGTAAGGAGAATTACTAATATTACCTTAAATTCTTTAGAGGAGATAAACTAGACTATATAGATAAATAGGACTAATAAGTTATAGAGACTATAGAAGTATCTAAGGAGGGTAATAAGAGAGTAGCTAATAATTCTACCGATATAATTATTATTATAGATACTTAAGAGTAATATATAAGAATTAATAGGCTATCTAAACTATAGAGGAGAGAGTTAAAGAGTATAGATATAATAATAATTTTAAGGCAATAGGTAGGCTATATATATAGATAGTATTATATATTAAGTTAGGCTTTTAATATTAAAGATAGCGCCTATTTAGTAATCTAAATTAAAGTTAAGATTAAAAATATTATATAAGTATTTAATAAAAGTTGAATTTATAAGGGCTAAATATATATTTTAAATTAAGAAATATAAATATAAATTAAAGTACTTTAATATATAACCCTAGGGCCTTATTTATAACCCCTACCTAAATAAATATAATTAAGGATAGTAGGTAAATAAAAGTATATATATTATTACTTAAGTTATATAGAAATTAAATAGAGGGGGGGGGGTAAGGGGGGACTAACTTAAATAAGCTTTTTAATATAACCCCTAAAACTCCGCCTACCCTTATTTCCTAATAATATAATTACCTTCTAGCTATCGTAAATAATAGAATATTAGCAATAGATAATAATAAGGGCGACTAGCACTAGATAAATAAATAAAGGATAAAGACTTAATATTAATAATAAATAAGATTAATTAAAAGCTTATACTTATATTATATATATATATATATATAACCGCACTTATATAATATTATGTTATAGTCTTATCCCTATTAATATATCTAGATATCTTAACTTTCTTTATAAATAATTATAATCCCTAAAGTATATATATAAATTTAGATAGGGTATATATTTTATTAATATTAATTTATCTAATAAAAGGCAGAATAATACCTTCTCTTAGGCTCTTAACCTCCTATCTTATTACTTTATACCCTAATTTTTCCTAATATATAACTATATATTCCTAATATAACTAACCGAGGTTACCGCTATATAAGAAAAAAAATAACCCCTCTATTAATTAATAGGTATTAAATCGATGACTTTTATATACGCGTTTTATCCTTTATCTATATTAAGCTTATATATTAATCTATCTAGGACTTCTATATTTAGCTTAGGATAAATTAAGAACCTAAAGCTCTATCTTCTCTATATTAAGGGGGTCCCCTATACTATTAATAACCCCCCTCTCCTTTAAGTAATATCCTAAATCCCCTATTAAATAGCTATATACCTAAAATATTACTTAGAAAATATTA